>CM023362.1:25971222-26024583 GCA_013282895.1 Eriosoma lanigerum | reverse complement strand
TAATTTATACAATTATGTACGATTTTAAAAAACTAAATAAATTAAATAAAAAATAAAACACGATTTTTTCATTAATAAGTGGTGGGGGGTATCGTAATAAGGAGGAGAAGTTTTGAAAAAAAAATTATAATAAAATTGATACATCAATAATTTTTATTAGCAAATAGTATTACGATGTATTAATATTTATTTAATACTACTTATATATATAATGTATATATAGTAGTGTACTATTCTATTATGTATAATTAATTTATACAATTTATACGATTCTAAAACACTAAATAAAATAAATAGAAGAGAAGTTTTGAAAAAAAAATAATAATAAAATTGATACATCAATAAATTTTATTAGCAAATAGTATTACGATGTGTTAATATTTATTTAATACTACCTATATATATTTATATCAATATATTATATATAATGTATATATAGTAGTGTAATTATATTATGTATAATTAATTTATACAATTTTTACGATTCTAAAACACTAAATTAAATAAATAAAAAATAAAACACGATTTTTTCGTAAATAGTGGGGGGGGAGGTTTGAACCCCCAATCCACCCTCCCATTGCGCACAGTCCTGAGTTCAGTACGTTCGGAGCGGTGCGTGCCAAAAGCCAGAGTTCCGGGCCCGGCGGCATATTACCAAACAGGCTGTAGCCCAGCGCCGTATCAAAATACGATCTTTTCTTTGTGTCTGTTTTGAAAACCGCGAGATATTTTTCTCATTTATTTTATGTCGATAGAAATCAATATTAGTTAACGCGTAGAATGAAGAATAATATAATTTTTGGAAAAACGCGAGAAATGGTATTTAATAGTAAGAATACACAGATATAATATAAATTATTAATTAATGTTGATCGCTGTTATTTGATAGTGTGTACAATTAACATGATAAATCAGTTGTTTTTAATATTACGATATAATATCATATTCTCCTAAATGTAATTTAATTATACATTATAACACCAATTAACAGTATTCATTTCTATTTAAAATCTCGATACGATAAAATAAATAAGAAAAATATCTCGCGGTTTTCAAACAAACTAATGAAAACGTAATGTTTCGATACGGCGCTGGGCCGTTCGGTAATACGAGACGACAGTCCCCACCGTTCAAGTCTCCTATCATCAACAACGTCGGAAAAGTGCCGAACGCGCCAAACGACCGACAAAAGGCGATAACGGGTTGTTATTTCATTATGCGATGAGAGATTCGTCAAGTGCCGGTGACAAATTGTGCCGGAAAGGCACAAAAAATAATAATAATAAAATATAAAGGAAGAAAATAATAAAAATTAAAATAATGACTCGGTAATTTATTTAATGTATAAATATAGAATGTTCAATATGATTTACAATTTTGATTTTTACAGTTTGAAAATTTAATAGGATGATAAATATAATAATATACTAATAATAATTATACAATCGTTTAGTACGTAAACCAATTGAAAAATAAAATCGTAATTTTTACTGAAATCGAAAAAATATAATAATCAACAAAGATCTAAATCTCTAGTCTCTATTTTATATTGTCTGATATCATCTATATATTTTAACAATATAAATATAATTCGAGCTATAATGAATATAATAGTTTTTATAATGTATATATTTATATACATATTTAGACAAACAGTATCTTTTATTTATAATTAGTTTGTGGGTACGCAAAAAAAAAAAATGTAATTATAATAATCAACAGTATCCTAGATATAATATTCAAATATATCTCGCAAAATACCGATAATATTTCAAATTATAAACCAAATGGATTTAATAATCAAAACAATTATTCGCAAAATTATAATAATAATTTTAATAATCGAAATAAATCAATAAAAGTGTAATTATTGCACTGGATCACATGCTAATCAATGCAGAAATAGAACGCAAATATCAAATTTTTTAATATAAATTTTTACCGGAGCTAAAATATTACTATTGGATTTCCACTTACGTTTTTCAATTGCATCGTAAAATTATTGTTTCGTGATACTTAATAATACAATGTTATAGGTTATTTTAATTCAATTTTAAATCATTTTAATGATCATAATATTATCTGTTATCGATAACAAAGACGATGACCGATCGATACGGGGGCGACACAAATTAATTCACACGATACCGAAATTTCATTTTATCTAAATAATTTCAATGTATATATAATAACTGAATTACATCGGGAAATGTATTAAATAACTAGTTAAAACTAGTTAAGTAAAACTAGTTTAGTTTAATAACTAGTTCAATTATATGGTTTAACGATTAAATTTGGTTAGTGTATAAAATACCTAAGTGTTTCATTAAGTAACACTATTTCATATTAATAAAAAAATATATAAAAGTATGATATAATAAAATAATTTTACAAATATGTTTTTATGAAATAAATAAATTAGAAACATGCACATATAGAATTAATTATCATAATTAACCATACTAATGTTAAATTGTATTTATAGTTGTCAGATAAAATTCATAATTATGGATTTTGAGTTCGACATGATAAATAGAAAGGATTTATTACCCGTATCGGCGGTGTCTGTTTGTAACAGTTTAGAAAAGTATAAACCGGTGAAATCAATAGCACAATTAATTGGTGTTAGCCGCCGAATGCGAGCTACAGGTATTACAGAATAAGAATTTAAAGAGCTTAGTACAAAATATCGGGCGGATATTGCGAAATAAGCCAGAGTTATTAAAACCATTATTGGGGAAATTATACGAAAGTATAAACCGTCAGGGGAAATCATCTCTGTCTTTTGTCTATCTGACAAAGTATTTTTACACGGATGGGAGAATGCATAAAGTTGTGTTTTGGAACGGTTGCACGGACAAAACCATATAGTGAAATGATTGAAGATACCAGAAAATTACAAAATTTTAGAGGTAACCGCGTACAGTGACGAGAACGACAATAATCTTAATTTAAAATTAATAATCATGCAATCTAAACAAGAAATATTTTCAAAACCAATAGGGCACGTGGTAAAAAACGGAATAATGTTAAAATTAGAGGAGACACATAATATATTGTGTACAATTGAACATAGTAATATAACACCTTAACATAAACCTGTAAAACTGTAGCCCCACTGAGAGCGATTTGCGATTTTGCGTTTTAGCGGTTTTAACAATAGAATTGTAATTCATAATAATTAGTGGCCACGAATAGCGTGTGGTAATGACGCTATACCCGCGGTACTCGCTGAAAGAACAAAATAGTTTGATATTCGGCGATTAATCGCTGTCAAAATGTCTTCCGCGATGGTCGTGTCCGAACGAATAACTGCCGCTTCTTATGGCTTCCAAAATTATACAGAAAGTAGGTTCGCTCTTGCGACGGTAATCAAAAAACTTGACTGGATGATGTTTTACAAATTTACTAAAAAGCGTATTGAATCCTTCCCCTTCAGATAGCCTATGCTTATTTATTTCGTAAATCCATAAACGATTCTTGACCAAATTTTCTTTAATATCGATTAAAACAGCACTTTCAGACAGCAATAATTTTCGGGACGTCATCTTTGCCGACAATCGAATAAGCAAATGAAAGATAAAATGAACAAAAAAAAAAAAAAGGTAAAAAAGCATGTAAAATCGATTGTGAACATCGCGAACGCGCGTGTAAAATCGCGGAAATGATCGAAACGCAAAAACGCAGAATCGCTCTCAGTGGTGTAATAAATAAACAAAATAAATATTACTAGTAATCTACTAAATAATGTAAAACAAAAAATAATGTATAATTATTTATATTGTAGTTATTTTTAAGAAAATTAAGCTTATATAATTTAACCATTATAGATAGCTTAAATATTATCGTGAAAGGGTATAACAGTAATAATGTAATATTGTAGATTAACCCTTGACGCTAGATAAACAATTTCGTCAGTAATATGTAATAAACAGCCATATTAATATTATTAAAATATTAAAAATAAGTGAATAAATATTAATAATAAAATAGTAATAAAAACTAATTAATAAAGAAATACGAATCGGGTAATTGATACACATTGTCGAGAACGTATATATATAATATACATAGATTTCATCTCTCTAACCGCGAGAAGCAATATTGTTTACTACGAATTATAATTATAAGAATAGTAAATATGATTAAGACTCACAAACAGAAGAGTCATCATATATAAGGAAGAATCAGACAAGGGAAAATCAGACGACTATACCGAAGAACAAGTAATTTAACACGTCGAAATTGTATTTATTTGTGAAAAATTAACTTTGTATTAAAATAAACAAGTGTATTATTTAAAATTATCGAGTTTAACTAATTCTTAAAACATTAGAAAAATATCCCTTGTCCGAAATTCTATATGTCTTATAATAGAGATTAGTGATATTAAAACGATTAATGTCCATAAATAAATTTTTATTTATCTATTCTAATAACTAATAATAATATATATATATACTATAAATAATACTTTAAAAATTTACCTTAACGGATTTGTAGAACACCGAATTGAAGTCTGGAAAAAGTATCTTGTGTTACGTCGACAGTTTGCGGACACGATTCGGAAGGCGACGGACGACTGACCATGTACTAGAGGGTGACTCGAGCGGCTAATGTCAACAAATAAATTCTTATTTATCTATTCTAATAATTAATTATAATATATAAATATATATACTATAAATAATACTTTAAAAATTTATCTTAACGGATTTGTAGAACACCGAATTGAAGTCTGGAAAAAGTAACTTGTGTTACGTCGACACTTTGCGGACACGATTCGGAAGACGACGGACGACTGACTAGAGGGTGGCTCGAGCGGCAGTGCGTACTTGTTGCGCTCGGTCAAAGATCATTGGTTGAAGAGGGGATGATGGTATTGTGTTTGAATGTCCGACAACCGTACCGGTTATAAATACGAAATTCTTTAGAAATATATTTCAACAAAGAAATCGAACCGTCTTCAACAAACACAAATGGAATTTAAAATATAATGTACCTACCTAGTAAATATAATGTGCTACAATGCTATATATTATTGTAAACGTGACATTTTATTAACTGATACTGCGACATCGTTATACCTACATCACATAAATCATTCGATACAAAACCGATACGATCGTAGAAAAAAGAAAATACTTAAATAAAACCAATATAATACATATACTAGGTAATTTTTGGTCGGTCTATGGAATTTGGTTAAAAGTATAGTTTTATTCCATCACATCGTTCTGCACAATAACTGTTAAAATACGCCAGGACCAATATTCAAATTGATGATTCATCATCGATAATACTGATGCTGCGAAATAATAAATACCGGAATTATAAACCCTAGAATATGATAATTTGTAAATAATGCGAAATATTTCAAATATAATTTTGAATTTATGGTCTATACGCGTGTTTTGGCGCCACCAGAGTCCAAGTCTAGTCTTGACACTTGGGTCTACACAGGCTCTTTTCACGTGGTAGCGTCTAAAGAAAACATAAAGAAGAAACCATAAATGTGGTATTGTTGTCTAATGATCGACAGGCGCCGATTGCAGATATAATATAACATTATATATTGGCATAACAATATTGGGGAAAATAAGAATACCTACCTACAACATCATTTCAATTTATTATATATAATACGTTTATATACAATTTATTATAATGATATAAAAAAAAAAATTTATTTTTGAAGACGTACAAATACCACAATACTGACAATGTCTAGTAGGAAGAGCATATAAATTAAGAAAATATTTTGAATATTGTCGTGGTAATTAAATTGATCGCTGTAAAATGAGCGCAGGTACCAAACGAGCGAGAACTCTTTACGCGCGTCAATATTTAAAACACAAGATTATTTTAATATTTTAATTAAATTTTTTATTATTTGTGTAGAAATATATGTTTATGCGCTAGGTAACTTTTAATTCATATATATTTTTGTCTGTTTATACCAATTTTATAATTAGTTTTATTTAAAATAATATTTGGTCATAGTTGTAGTTATAAATTATAAAATACTTTTAAATTTTTTATTTATCCGTTATTATATATTGAATTTGTAGTTGAAACTTAATTGCGATTACACGCAAGTTAGTAAATTTTAAAAATATGAAAAACTTTTTATTGTTTTGACTTGACATATAATTTAGAGCAGTGGCAGCTCGTGCATATGTGCGATGATGCAGTCGCAACCCCAACCGAAATGAAAAATATTTACTCAAATATTAAAAACTTATGTACTAATAAAGTTCATAATATAACTGTTTTGGGCATTATATCAGTGAACAGCGGTCACCAGATAACGCATTTCTTTTATCGTCGTTCAGTCGTCGTGTGTGCACAACTGTTACCATTTTTTATAAGTGTTACCGTAATTGTGATACCTTAGTAACCATTGTATTGTTTGTTTGTTTTTTACCGTTTTTAATATTAATATTTTTATTGATACTACCGTCACTAGTAACGTCATTAACATCACATTCTATCACCGTCCATCACTGTGTTGTCCATACAACCACATCCATTATATCCATTATATATATATATTTAAAAAAAGTTTTTTTTTTTTTATTTGTTTTTAGTATACTCGAACTAAATTTCAAATAGGTACATATATTATATCATTTAAATATTTATTTAACAACAGTTATCATCGTAAATTCTATAATTGATTTTAAAACATGAATGATTTTTCATATGCTTATGAATAAAATATACTACATAGTATTTTAAAACAATTAAGATTGTCTGACAAAAAATTATAATTTAAATATTTAAAAAAAAAATGAAATTTTCTTACTCTTTTCTGGGTATATATTCATCAATTAAATATTTACTTTTAAATTTGTTTATAAAATCATTAAATTATTTTAAACTAGTAATCTCACTAAATTGTTTTTGAATTATATTCCACCAATTCATATTTTCTCCTGTTAAATATTTTTTAATAAGAACAATAAATCTTAACTCTGTTGGTTTCTTTTTAAACACCACTTTTAAATGTAATTTAATAGGTATCTAGTTTATACTCGTGCGTACTAATTATCTTATAAAATATACACGTAATTATATATTTATATAACATCTGCCCACTATAATATAGTAATTTAAATTTATTTATTATATAAATTAAAAATTAAAAATCTCACCATTTAATAGCATGTTTCACTCCTTTCGATACAAACCATGATCTTTTTTGGCTATCCTAAATAGTCTATTTATTAGAAACAAAATTTAAAAGTGACGACTATTTTCTTTTTACTAATCCATACCTACTCTAATATTCAATTTATATAGCTAAAATATTAATCGAAAAATATAAAATTTGATTACGCACTGTGTTGGAACAAACAGAAACAATATAACAAAAAACAAAACGGTCATACAAAATGTTATATAGATGGGGAAATTGCCCATATAGTCCTCCCCTTGTATCATTTTATAATCATTAATTTATTTTTACTTCTCGTAGTTATAAGAAATATATAATATAAGTAGGTTTATTATTATATTACCGTTTTCATTATTCACACAATTGCTTTTAGCGAACGTGTATCCAACAAAAGCATAATATTATGAAAAGGGACCAAGGTAGTATTATTTATTTTATTTTATCACGTCAATGCCACCTGTAACTAAACATTAACATGTGTGTGTATTATTGTGTGTAACGAATTGACTGTTTCTCTTAGAGTTGCACATTGAAACCAATAAATAACAATAGAATCGGACCAGTCAGTTGAGTACGCCTCCGCCGGCAAATTATTTACATACCTAACTCGTTTAACAATAACATACAGTCAACAGGCAACGTGAGGTTTAAATTTTTTTTTTTTTTTAGTCTAAAATGTTCTTCAAAATATATATTTCAATGATCTTAATGATTTAAATGAAATAGGTGAGTGTAAATTAAATGCGTATGGTATATAGTTTGGGAATCTAGGGGATTGTTCTTGTAATAGATATAATATTTTTTTATAGGTCTTGGGGGTCTCCCAGGATTCGAAAACCATTATAGCTATCGTCTAGGTAATTTAGTAATTCTTTATTAAAAAAGTCACGTTCGTATGGTCTTTTAGTTCGGTGTCAACAAAGAAAAAAAATACGCCGCATAATAATAAATATTATTTTTTGGCTTTTTGAGAATAGATCTCAAATTTAATTGAATACCGAATACCGTGAATATACCACAATGCAGGTACAATATATTATACTATGTGTGTCCGTTATTGTACCTGTTTTACAATATAATAGAAGAGTGAAAAACTGTTTTTTTTTTCTACTCATAAAATATTTATAATAAACAATGTATTATACGTAAAACGCATTTACAAACCCACCCAAATCACAATACATTTCTCGGAACTTCTACAGACAACAAAATTTTAAATATAAATCAAACACGAAGGGATCTTTAAGTCAGTACAGTTTACCCGAAAAGCCGAAACGATCGGACACATTGTGTGATAGGTATTTGTGGAACGTACGAGTAGGTATATCTTTTATCACCACGTCTCCGATCGAAACAAGTTTTCTCTCATCTTCTTTTACCGTTATATATCACGAAGGGGCGGTTAATTTTAGCTGTCGGACACACGCTGTTGCGGACGCGTCGAAAAATGTTTCCGTGCAATAAATATTATAAAATATCGTTTTGTGCAATAACCTGAATAGAAAAATATACCTACAATTAAAATAAAATTTGAAATAATATAATTAGGGCTAGAAAAATGAAGCACTTAAAACCTACAATAAATGAATTAAAAAATTGCCAATAATGCTACAAAAAAAAGCATTTTAACCAGGAAAATGCAACTAAAAAGGACTTTTTTGTATTAGTTTATATGCAAACTAACACTTTTAAGTTTAGCTGAAAAATATTTTTAATATAAAAAAAAATAATTTATTACATTTAACACATTTTTATATGTTCACATCAATTAATTCTTAGAACAACTAAACAACTCATTGCATCTGAAGTCCAGACAGTCAACCTGTTACGTAATCACTACTCGGTAATCCCTTTGACAAAATCTAAGAATCTATTTTTAGAAATATTTTCCGATAAGGCGATAATATTTCACTACGAAATCACCAAATATATATAATAAAAAATAATACAATTAAAATAAATAAATAAATAATTATTTAGATAAATATGTATGTAAATGTTCTAATAATGTTAAATATGCGTATAATTAACAAAAACTAGTTAAAAAGCCAATAAACTTACAAAAAGTACCAAAAAAGCATTTATTTATGAATATCATAGGAAAATGCAAAAAAAGCAAAAACAAAATTCCATATTTGAACTCTGTCCTGAATGCATCAAATTTTGTTTTAGATTAACAATGTCCTAGAGTACTATGAAAGAAAATGAAAATGTTACAAAATCCTAGCTTATAAAATACAATATTAAAAATACTGCAAATTTCGTAAAATGCAGCATGATTTATACTGTGTTTGAAATAATATAGGTAGGTTGTAGAATAAAAATTAGAATAAATAATAAAAACAGAAATTTCAAACAATATATGAAAATAATAATTTTGATAGTAATTTGGAGCTTTTACCATGTTATTAATAATTAATTTCTTATCGATTACAAAATATCTTTCAATATTAAATAATATCATTGATTCCATAGTACTTTGACAAATAGTACATCTAAGTTAAGTTTTTATATTTTTTATTACGCTCACAAGTAACTTGCGTACATTGTAATGTTAGGATAAATTTACATGCAAAATAAATATTATTGAAATTACCAGATTGATGTATAATGTCATGTGCTATATTGAACGCACATTTTAAACTGTTATTGCATTTTTTACAAGAGAGTTAATAAGTTATCATAAAAAAACATTACGATTTACAATAAAAAAAAAAAAAACTTAATTTAAATTGAATACAATATAAAACCCGTCACTCGGTAACTTTGACGTAGGTGTTGACTAGAGTACTGCTCGACAATAGAGTACCTACTAACAAACTAAATAGATATAACATATATATATATATATGTATATATATTAATATTCTTTATTTGTTATTTAAAAAAATAATTTTAAGAATACGCCTCGTGCTTACATCACAATTCAATGCAACTATCGTCTGGTACAGTAGAATTATTATGTTATTTATTTGTTGAATTGCTATTACAAATTTGTTCAGAACAACTGTTATTTTAAAATAACTTTATTTTACATTTATATCGTTTCGATAAACGGTCGCGAGTAACGATTAGTAAAAATCGATTACGTAATCGCGATTATCCCGAGTATTATGATAAATATGCGGTGTCGGCTCGTGGTCATTTCATAGAGAAAGTGCGACTTTAAATATGAAAGTACATAAAGTCGAAACTATTACCTAAGTTTATGAAACTCAAAAAAAATTTAAAGTTCCTACGATCAAAAGTGAATTAGTTATCACGAAATTAAAAATTAAAAATTAAGAAAATCGTAATTTTGCTGATTTTTTGTCATTTTTTGGTAGCTTTTCTTCTCCTAGGAAAAAACTTTGGAGAAATTTAATTAATGAGCTTTATAAGGTACCTAGAGGACACGATTTGCTACCGAAAGCGTACCCCACTTGTGATAATCGGACAATTATTTATATCCGAAAAAATGTTTTCATACATAAAAAAAAACTTCTATATAGAAACAATACATTTCTCAGAATCTAAAATAGAAATCGTGACAATTTAAAATAAAATAAAATATTATCAACAATTTAACAATCCTTCCTATAGTTCTATCTTCTTATTTATAGCTGCTATAAATAATATGCGCTTATTTCGTGATTATGAATTGCAAATAATTGGGTAAAAAAAAAAAAAAAGATGATATTTATAAAAATATTATTATACGTTATAATTGAAAGGCTGTTACAGATTATTCTGTATAGTATTTTCTCAAAAACGTCGCGTTTTATAACTAATTAAACAGCCGAGAATGAATAATTTCATTCACTTTTTGAAATAAACGCCGGCGTCCGCACGCCCGAGAACGCGTCGATTTAATTTTGAGCGTTGGAACGCGTGCGTTTACTAATATTATTCACATTACGCGTGCCGAACGCCGCGTTTATAATTTTAATTATTAACAACATTTGGACTTAAAATCGTGTTGAATTATTATAGTGTTACGTATGCAATGACAATTTTCAAACTTGAAGAATCAAAAAAATGTGAATAGTTAATAATATTAATGCTATAATTGAGTGTAGTGTCAATATAATTTAATAAGCCTATCGTTTGTCGTTACACGAAAAGCTATTGAATCGCAATTTTCAATACGTCATTCAAATCCTAAAATCCTAAAAGTAATGAACTATCTGCTAATAAAGAAAATTAATGAATTTTGCGTCCTCATATGTAAAATAAAAATCTAACCATTTTTATCGTTTCAGTCGTTATTGAAAACGCGCGCGTTCGCGAAACGCCTATTGTGTAACAGGCTTAATTGTTTAAACGACGCGTCGTGACGTACAAATGCATGTATAATAAACCAGTTTAGATGATAAGTTTGAATAAGTTTTGATAAGTTTAAACACACGAAATAATGTGTATTAGTCTTTTAGAAAACCGTAGCTTGGACGACGAAACGTCTTGCATGTTCCGTGCGTTTCTTAAATCAACTATGATGATCTTTTAATTGACGAATCTCTGATTGCATTTAATCAATGGTTTTATCACTCATCTTGTTATCGAGTAGGTTAATAATATGCGATGGACTAGATGTGGTTTTTATCTCATTTGTTTTATGGTGATAACATTTTATATATTTCACTTTCCACACTTTTCATTTCGTCAAGTTACTAACAAAACACAAAACATAGCCAATTCCTTTATTACAATTTATAATTAAAATGTAAATAATTATTGATTTTATATATTTGTGATATCCGTGATTTTTATCTATTCAGTGATAACAATAAAAAGTGATGTTCCTTTAATCCTGAAATATTTTTCATGATGCCATCACAAATGATATTTTAAGGAATGCATGGATTATTACATTATAATATTATGTGTACATCCGTTAATTATTACTCTATGCTACAAACACACGATACGTATTTGACTCTAGTACTTCACAAGTAACATAGGTTCACGAAAAGACGTCGAAATGTGATTTTATGGTTACCTAATTTTATATTTTTATATTTAATTTACTTAAAAATTACTTTATTTTAAACATAAAAAAAAACAAATTAAACAAAAAAGTTTAAAATTTAAATTTAAATTGGGGGGTGCGATCATCCCAGAAGCCGCAATTGTAAATATAAATGTATATTTCGCTGCCCGAGCGACCGCGTAGACGGAGATGACCCCGTTTGACCGCCACAAAACGCGTGTGACCGTTCAGACAGCTGCTCAGTGCAAATTTATTATTACTTACAATTTTTCTTATTTTGAGCATTACTTTAACCCGTTTACTTCTGTGTATATTATCGTCGTGTTTTGAACGATAAACGTTATCGAACGAGCTACCACATTGACCACAAACTAATTTAATTATTTTTATTTTTATATTTTAAATTTGATACTAAATTCAATTTTTTGTTTGGCATATTATTTAAAATACACAAAATTAAAAAAATTAAAATTGTAAATAAAATGAATCAAATTGTCGTTAGTTGGAACTAAGTCGTATACCTATAACTATAACTATAATCGTCACTATTAAAATTGTATTACTGAAAAATATATGATATTAAACTAAATAGAAACGTTCGTCATATTGACAAAAATATAATATAGAATTTTTGATTTCATTATGGTCTAAGGTTTTACGCCTTTTATGGAAAAACTCGATTAAACATTGGAAATTATATAATATATTATTATATTTAATCTGTATATCTAATTTATTAATTGTCGCGTTAGGTACATGTGTATACCGTATAGGTACGTTATCTTTCAAGTAGTACCAAATATTTTGATATAAATTTACGTAAATATTAATTGTAAAGCCATTATATTATTATTTTTAATTAATTTGCCGAATTTTAATCATTTTAATTGTACAATGTGCCGACTAGTTTTAGAGAATGAAACACCTCTCACATAGTTATCATTAAAATCTAAAATTAATTACGTTAAAATTACTATTTCCGTGAATTTTGCCCTTTTTTTCGTTATCTCTTTGTAGTTTTATTTTTAACGAGGAAAGAGGACTTTTGAGAAATTCGAAAAACAAGCTAAATAAAGTAAATGTGATTTGCAACAGCAAGCATACCCTACTTGTGGTCATCGGTCCATTAATTTTTTACTTATAATATAAAAAATATAATTATTTTTAGTTTTTTTTTTTTTTTTTTTAAAATTAATTATTTTTTTTTTTTTTTTTTTTTTTTTTTAATTTAATTATCTATCTTGATTCTTGGTTAGATTTAAGATTTTGAGATTAAATTACATTTTTAACACTTATTCTAATACTGTTACGTATTGTTGTTCATAAGAGTCATCGGTCCAGCTGCTACATTGGTGGTGGCGAACGGAGTTATGTTGTCGTGCAATATTATACACTATAATGTTGTTATTATAAACTCACATATTTAATTTTTTATTTTTTATCTTTAATATTGTATTGAAGTGTCATATGTAAATTACCATTTTTATTGCGTACCCCATCGCTGTCACATTTATCGCCTTCGCAGCACACATTGTCGAATCCAGGAGGTGTGCGATAGAGGTGATCGCCCCCCCTCCACTTTTCAGAAAAATTTTTTTCATTGTATATCTATATATAATACGTACAACACAAAAAAATATTGTTTGTCCTCCCTATTATCTTTGATCGCACAATCCACCTGTTACCATGGGATGAATCCGCATAATATATAATACATATTATTATAATGAATTGTATACAATCTATACGTATTGTGAACTCATCGTTTCACACACTGATGTCTATTTGTTGTCACCGTTAATATCATGTTCTTGTGTATTATTATTTTTTGTACTTTACTATAAATTATTATCATTTTTTAATGTGAACACTTTGAACTCATTGTTTTCACATTTATATTATATAAAATTTATATAGCCTTTTCGTGGTTTGCTCCGTCGTTGCAGCCGTTAAAATTGTACATTATAAATTAACGTAATTAAATATTTTCAATTTTATGTATAATACGATAAAATTATATTTTATCGTCACCATCAATGCTTGTATACATTATAATGTAAAGTCTAAAACAGGTGGCAAAATAATATTATTAATAAAAAATTTGTTTTGTTTTTTGTCATGAGGGCTTTAAACCCGTTCGACCTCCCCCCCGTAAAAACGCCAGTATAGTAAAATAATAACCCAACTATTTTAATCACTTAAATATAAATACATAACTATTGGAATTCCACGGTATAAAAATGATAGAAATGTCATAAAAAAAATTCATTTTTTTGGAAATGGTAAAATAAAATTTTTTATTTCGTAAATATAAAAGTCAACAAATCGTGCTCAACTTCTATGTAAATATATAATTTATATTAAAAACAATAAAGATAGCAGTTGAAATTTAAAAATATGAGCACTTGGCTTTAGATATATCCAGTGGCGTTATTGTGGGGGGGGGGGAAGCGGGGGCACATTCCTCCCTTAATTTTATCGGGAAGGGGCTAAAGTATCATTTTGCCTCCGCGCCCCCAGATAAGTCAACAGTTCACATTTTAAGATCTTTAAAAAGTAATTGAAAGAATAATATTATGCAAAATGTAATTTTGAAACGCAATAGTACTAACACTACTAACATGTTAACATACAGAATATGATAAATCGCGAGTTTTTTCACATTATTTACATTAATATCCAAAATATGTAATAACTAATAAGTAATAAGTAATAACAATCAACTAGTTTTAACTGGTTGTTATACTCAGTTTTTTGGTAGTTATATGTAAAAGAAAAATGTATTTTACCCCCCTCCTCCCAGCACTTGTTATAATTTTGATGAATACATTATTTTGCCCCCCTATTTTTTTACCCCGTTACGCCACTGGATATATCTACAAGAATACAATGAAAAATGATATATTGTTAATACTTTAACCACGAAAACAATAACATAACGGAATTTTCAACACTTACGAGTTTATTATTATTCAATACTTTTTCATGTGACAACTAATAAATAATAAGTATTTCTTAAAAAAAATTTAGTTAATAATTAATACAATAAAACTTTGTTTTTCGCTAATAAAAATTTTCCGTCCAGGGCATCTACCCCCTTTGACCCCACCACTCCCTTTAACGACCTGTCACAACCCTGGTTGCCACTGTTAAACGTACCATCGTTTAATGTTTCATCGAACAAGGTCGTATTTATATAATTAATATTGGTATTGAATTATTTGATATTTACATATTTTTATTGCGTTAAATAATAATATATATTAATTCTATTAATAGTATTCGGCTATATTTTATATAATTAATGTGTAATCCAGTCCACTATACTTAACATTTAAGTTTAATTAATTTTATTTAACATTTATTTAACACTATACAACATGAACTTTTTTAAAAAAAAATTTCAGAACGTAGATTTCGTAATTAACTTCGAGGTTTTATAAAATAAACTTTAAGACTTTTAGTTCACTATTCACGTATTTTTTATTTAATACATATAAAGACACAAACCAAAATTTATTACATGAATTTGTTGATAGACATTTATTGAATCTTGCTGAGACTTAAACTACAGACGTACGTAGACGTCCTCAAAATCTGAACTAAATATGAAATTAAATCTAAATTATGTCAGTAAACAGTTTACAGTATTTATATTGGTAGATCAAAAATAGGTTAAAGGATGTTTACGACAAATAGTCAATTTCAATGTTGTTTTCGTACATTGACTCAAATCTCGGTCTTGACCTTTGATTGTGTGCACAAAGTTGTAAACAACATGTTATTGTCAATTCCTAAAATGAATAATGTAAATAATTATATAACCGATTAATATTCATAAAAGTATTGCTACCGAGTCAATGTACCCAGCTCGGTTTACTACATGACTGTCGCCAGTTCAGGAGTCAGCCGTTCGAAAGAACGGGGTTAGATTGTATAGAATATGTTATTCAGTACATTGAGACTAAACTCGTTCAAAATTTAAAATTTTCTGCCGTTCG
This sequence comes from Eriosoma lanigerum, assembly GCA_013282895.1. Taxonomy (NCBI): domain Eukaryota; kingdom Metazoa; phylum Arthropoda; class Insecta; order Hemiptera; family Aphididae; genus Eriosoma; species Eriosoma lanigerum. The sequence goes on along the minus strand of CM023362.1, from coordinate 26,008,433 downwards.
CATCGCGGTCGTCACGTATTTTTCTGTAAACAACGAAAACCTGCTTTTTAATTTAATTTAGCTATAAAAAGTTTTAATACGTTAACGTACGAAAAAAATAGTCAATAAAATAATATAAATGACTCATTCTTATTTAATTAAAAAGCTATTGCAATTATAATAAGAAAAAAAAAGGTTTCATTTTTGTCATTTTTGTATTAATTTTTTTTTAATTTTCAATCTCTCCAATGAATTTACTTGCGAGCCGCCACTGCATATTATTATTGTGTTAAATAATAATTTTTTAGTAATATAATTGTAATAGGGAATGCCTTCTATATTAATTTAAACGTTGTATTTGCTTTTAATTAATAAAATGTATTGATAAAATATTAAAGTGTATACGGACAAAATAAAGTACATATGAATATTGCTACAATTTATATATATATTATTAATAGTATTCTGCTATATTTTATATAAAAAATGTGAAATCCAGTCCATTATACTTAACGGGTTATGTTAGGTATTAATATATTATTGTGAATTATATAATCACAAAAAAGCCAACGCTCGGCGTTATTATTATAAAATATTTAGGGCTATACTTTGATAAAAAACTTAACTGGGCCAAACACATAAAATATTACTAAACCATCTCTAAATCGACGATTCTCCATTCTCCGTATCATTATGGGCAAAACCTCAAATCTCAATCTAAAATTAATTTATACAACCTCTTACTAAAACCCATATGGACTTATGGATTTCAGCTCTGGGGAGCTGCCAAAAAATTATATTTTTTTTCTACTTATATTGCATGTTTTAGTAAGATAATTTATGTTTAAACATTTTATACTAATGTCGATAGTTTATAATTGTATTATATTGTATTATATTAATATGCCAAAGCAGTACCGTGGCCAGAAATTTTTGTTGAGGGCGGCACTTATTTATTTTTTATTTTATATTATAATAACAGTGGCGTATTTGGGGGGGGGATGAATGTCTAAAATATCTGGACACCCCCCCAAACCAGAAAAAAATTCAACATTTCATTTTACTAAATTTTAAAGTAGATTTTTGGCAAACAATTATGTGATTCGTTATAAATTAACTTAATATTATATAAAGTCATAAAGAAATATAATTTCACTACACTAAACTAGCACTAAAAAAAAAATTTCGTGGGAGGGGCACGTGCCACCTGTGACCACCCCATGGCTACGGCACTGTGTCAAGGGACACATGTATACATTAGATCCGATGTATTTTTTTATACGAAATGTGTTTAATCTTTAGTTGTCATTCAGTGCACTGATTTCAGCGTGAAAAATGTACCGTAGAAGCCCACGGGCAAATGCTTTAACGAAACTAATATTCGGAATGTGTATTTACTTTATCGCTTCCGATGTTGTTGTCGTAATGGAAGTCTTTAGTATATTAGACGGGGACAATTTACAAAACAAGTTCAATAATGTTCCTGTGTCAAATAAAAACGTACGGTTTCCTAAAGGATACGTCGATATACCTATTATTTATTAACTAATATCTAATATAATAACTGTATAAATATAAATTAAATATATATTTTCTAATAGACTATCACAAACAAAAAGTATCGCTATTTTAAGAAAGCATTTAATCTAGGATTTATACGAATCTTATATTATATCTTCTATACGAATTCATAATCCGGGACATTGTACTTGACCTGACCTAAACAAACATTGCTACCAAATAAATAATAATAATAAATAAAAATTGTAAATTAACTTTTTTATTATTTTATATAACTAATTTTATTGTATTTATAAAACTAATGTAATCTACAGTTAAAATCATAATAATTTTAATATTAGCATAACATGAAAAAAAAATTAAACATAATATTATTAATATTGTCCTGCAAATACAATTTTTTTTTAAATTTTAATTCTAAAACAAATGGAAAAATGTAATTAATATATTTTCAGTGAAAAATTGAATTATATTATTACCAAAATTCTTTACAATTAAATTTATAATTAATTCAGCAGTTTCGCTTAGTAAGATCGAAAAGTCCAAAATTTGATTTTGAACGCCATTTTCTGGACCAAAGTAAGTACAATTAATGTAAGTTTGTATTTTTTTTAAGTATTACATTCTAGTAAGGTATATTTTTTTCCAATTGAATACATCGATCGCGATGAAAACGAGAAGATAAAACGGTTAAAATTTGTACTGATCGGCAATCGGTATACCAAACGTGTTTTTACTAAATATATTAGCAAATAAGCTATATAAAGATGTTAAGGAGACAAATAAATTATAGGTACAATCTAATAATTTATATAATAAAACTAGTCAATAGAGAAAATAATTCCTATACCTATATATACACAAGAAAGCAGTGGTCATTTTAATAAAAAAAAAAAACATTAATATGTATTTATAATAAATATTTAAAATATCCATCATTTAATTTATATTACTTTTTAGAAGATACCGCGCATACTATACATAGAACATAAATTATTTTATGTATATACCAAGCTATACTCTAAGTTTTGAAAAAACGCAATGAATGCAAATAATTAGAATAACGATATAAAATAAGTTTAAAAAATACTAAAACGAAACATTTTAATAATAATATTTTAATTATTTACTATACTCGTAGGTAGTAGGTACATAATGCAATATTTGAATAATGTTTTCAATATATTATTAAGATTAAATTATTTCTATAGGATAATATTAAAAATAGCTAATATTATAAAAGATTATAATGTCTGAGGGCTATGAATTATGACCGTATTAATGCGGTAGACCGTATACAAGTATAAATTTACAGGTTTATTTCTTTATATTAATATTCTTCCTTTATCCCAATGTATTTAATTTTATTATTATAGTAGATGAATCAACGTCTTCGCGGGTATTTGAGTAGAGTATTCGATTTTACAAAAGAAAAGGTAAAATGAAAAAAATATATATAGGTAAGTATACCTAATATATTATATATATATTGGTATTGTACGTAGACGCGTAGTTTTCTTTAGTAACTATACCTCATAAATAAAAATTACGATTGTCAGACATAATCCGTAAGCCATTGTCGTGTGCATCGACTACTCAATAATAAACAGTTTAATTCCTGTTACTTTTGAGTATTTTACGTGTATAATTTTGTTTAATTCACAATAATAATTTTGAAAATAAATTTAAAACTTAAAGATATTTTATTTTACCTTAGTTATAATTGAGAAAATGTATAATTATATCGTATAACAATACCTAAGTATAGACATTTTACAAATGGTTAGTATCATTTCCTACATTTATAATTTTGGTCTGATATATACCTATTATTAATTACATCATAATTAGTATCATAATCAGTATCTTTATCACATTTTGTACGGGCACAAATATATTTAGATGTAGCTAAATAAACAATCAAATCATATTCAATTTTCTCTTTTCATTTCCAACACATAGTACAGATATTTTAACTTGAAAAAAATAAAACCGTTTTTATTCTTACAATAGATTTTTAATTTTAATAAAATAAGATGCATAAAATTTACAGATAGTAGCATATAGCGCCGAACAGATACTTTAGATAGTTCAATTGAAAATAAGGAGGGTGGATCCTTAAAAAAATACCCCCTTAAAATTTGCCAATACTGTTTGAAAACTTAATGCTAGTATTACATAATGGGTAAAAATAGGGGCGGGTGGGTATCAAATTGATAGACAAATTGAATTGTCTTTTCTATAAAACATGTCGGCGCCACTGTGCTACAGTATGTGTAGTAGTAACTTTCTATAGTAAATAACTACACTATATATATATATATATATATGGAGTGGTAGTGCAAAGTACTAGATTATGAGAATAATAATATTTAGCTACCCAACTAACTATACGAACTTCCACTCAATTGAGCTTAAAATATTAGAAAAATGTAAGAAATACAAAAATTATGGGTACTATTAAATAATTATAATTATATCAATTTATTTATTTTTTTTTGATGTATGAAATCATTTTTTCAAGTAGAAATAATGGTTAGGTTACCACAAGTAGGGTATACTTTCGGTAGAAAGTCACGTTTACTTGGTACTTTATTTTGCTCATTCTATTTTCATTACTTATTGAAAAAATGGAAAATTTAATATTTCAACATACGAACAACGAAATATTTGGTTTCTCTACCCGTACAGGCACACTAGAACCCCGCCACTGTAGATGACAATTATTTTTAAATATATAACAGTACCTAATACCTCAATGACATCAATATATTCTATTATTATGTGAATATCGAATACTGGTTTTTTTTAAAACTATTTATCGAACCAACTTATTATGAAGGTTTTTAGGAATTGTTGTCCTGTAGCCTGCAGACGACTTGGGTAGTAATTCCATATGAAACGATCGTCTAATATCAAATAATAAGATACATACATTTCTCTTTTGAACAAAAATATATAGATACTACAACAATTTAAATGAAATATAATATAACGGACTACGGATCGGATCGTGATTAATTCTTTTTCTGAAAAGGTCAATTTCATCATTTCATTTGTACGATATTATAAAGGTTAAAATCTCCCGCTAAGTACATATATCGTTTACGAATCACCATTTGAACACGTTTTCCACGAAATACAAGAGAAATACACCTAGTAATAAATAATGGAGTTCCATCGACCCAAAAGCAGATACGTATTTATTGAAATAATAGATAATACAAAACGAACCTTTTTATATTTTGAAAGAAGATCATAACAATGTAATAAATTATATTATATCGCCCACGTACAACTCGTGAGGTTTCTGTAACATATGGTTTATACTAAATTATACTAACTACTAAACATGCGTTTTAGGTCTTTGGGGCTGTATTATTTATTGTAATATATATTTTTTAAGACCTGAACGATTGACAAAATAAATTCAGAACTGTTTAAATTAAATTTTAGCTAAAAAATAAGTATAAATACGTAATGTTACCACGCGATTGTTTAATAATTATTTTTTTTCGTCATTTCGGCATAACGATTAAAATGTATGGTCCACATTCCGTTTATTAATAAACAAGAACTTCAGAATTTCGGATGTATTTTCCAAATGTGTATTTACTTACTATAGTAAATGTAAAGCATTTTTTATTTTATCCTATTAATCTTATAAAATAAAATTATACTCTATTGATTACAAAAAAATTAAAACTATACTATACAATTTGTAATATAAATACAACTCGCGTAAAGTTGTCTCGAACAATACGAGTATTTTTTGAATATAAATTAAAATAATAAGTAGAAAAAAGCATAGTTTTAATAAAAAAAACAATTGTATTATGACAGTATATTATAGGGACTAAAATGCATTAAAAAAATCGATGTATTAAAATAAATATAGAATAGGTATACATACAAGGTAGTATATATTAACTATGTATACTTATATATTAAAATATTATACGAGATATATCAAAGTCCTTATTTGATTCCAAATGGTTTTTTTTTTAAATATTTATTTTACTCAAATTCGAAACACTTTCAAATTTCAATAAGTAGTATTTGATATATTTTTAATTTATTTTTTATAGTTTTCAACTGAATTATTTATTTTTACGTGATCAGTATTATTTAATATTTACTGCTTGAACATTAATATGTACATATCTACATTTGGGATTATTTTATGAAAAATATAGTTAGAATAAATCACATCCAAAAACTGTGTTATTGATCCTGCTTGATTGTTGGTAAATGTTATATAAGATATGATTGTTTTTATCCAAGCACTTCATTATTACATTTATATATTCATATACAATATTAACGGTAAGTATATTGAAATTATATAGAGTTTGTACAGCCAAATACAGTGGAATTCCAACTAATTTTTTAATTTAGTTACTATTTGTGGAATTTAAATAATACAAGGATTTTTGGTAAATTTTAAAACAATATTTGTTTATTCTTCATCTTTATTTTAATTAACTGATTGAGTTTAATTGAAGAACATTTTAGTATGCGTCGGTACATAATTTCTTAAGCCTGACATAAACTTAACTTTTTTATTAGCTTTCATGACAGCAAGGTCATCATATTATTTTGATTGCGCTATTAGTTTATTTGGAGTATTTTTAAAATACGACATATTTCATATAGTATTGCTGATGGTAATCTATATGACTATGAATATGCTTCGTTTTGCAAAAATTTTTAAAAAAATTTCAGTTTAAACAACAATTCAAAAGAAACAAAAAAAAAATAAAAACGATAAATGAAAATATGTGGCGGACTAGTTCGGGCGCGCGGACAATTTCGCGCGCATTTGTCCCCCCTAGAATAATGTTATTTACACAGCAATCGATAAAATTTCCAATGAAAAATTAGCTTCTAATAATAAAACCTAATTGTAATAATGACGAAACATAAAAATGTACTATAAATGAAATGTACAAAAAAATGTTAATTTATTTTTAAATTAATTTTGGCCCCCCCCCCTCCCATAAAAAAATATCTGGGAACGCAAATTCATGGCCAAATTCAAACGAGTTACATTAATTTTAGTCCAAGAAAATTCACCAACAAGACACCAAAATATATATATATATATATATATACAGTGGTGTAATTGGGGGGTCGCAAAGGGTCGTACTTGCGACCCCAAATATAATGTATGGGTTGCAAAAGTATTATTTTGCAACCCCTGAAAATTCCATATTTATAGTTTATCGCTCGATAGTAAAAAAAATAAAATAAGTAATTATTTGGTTAAATAATTATGAAATAAAAAATGTTGGAGAATGAGAAAATTGAGACGATAATAACATCGATAAGAATACGACAAGTTTTAAACTAAAAATACATTATATAATATTAGAATTAGATAATATTATCTTTAATTGTGATTGTTATCCATTATAATAATAAATTTAATAAAAAACGAATCAATTTTTAGATCAAAACTTCTATATCGTCGTATTGTTATCGGTGTTATTATCGTCTTTCAGTATTTAATATATCTTGTATATTTCTTGACATTTTATAATATTGATTTGTATATGAACGACGAACGTTTATTTTATTATTTCAATTTTGCTTTCAATTCAATTCAATCTTTCATTTTACTTAAATCATTTTCTGTCATGATATCAAGCGAGCCATACAACGATTATTGATTACGCGACGTCGCGTAAACATCATTATAGATCATTATAGATCATCTATTTTTATTTTATTTGCCTTTTTAAAATTTATACTTAAAATGGATAAAAAAAGGACTACAAATACGATATTACATTTTTTTTAAAAATCATTGGATGGAGTTGAAAATAATAAATACAAGGATGTTTCTTCTATTTTGGGACAGTCACATGAGGTAAGTACAGGAACGGATAGGACCATTTTAAGTTATCAGTCACCGGGAACTAAACTATTAAGTTTATAACTATTAACTTCATTCTTTTCATCATTAGATAAATGATAATACATACTATTGGTACAATAAAAAGGGATGACTTCTGTAAAACAGTATATATATTCATAATATATAACCGATTTATTTAATAACCCCCCCCCCCTACTTTCAATAATTTCTGGCTATGCCACTGATCAATATTACTATTATTCTTTTTATTAACTATACCATCAAATTCAGCAGCATGTGAAAGAAGCTTTTCTTGTCTTAGACGATTAAAAAACTATTTAAGAAGTACTATGGGACAATCTAGATTAAATCGTTTAAGAATTTTACAAATAGAACGTGAAAGATCGTTAAATATTAATAACGATGAAGTCATAAAACAATTTGGCTCATCTACAATACGTCGTTTAAAGTTTAATAATTTTTAAAACTTAATAAAAACTGTTATTCTTAAAATTGTATTGTTTATTATTATATTTTTTTATAATATACCCAAGTTATGAATTACTTAATACTTATGAGTAATGTTATGATATAAGTTATGTAGTACAAAAAGTAAAAAAAAAAAAATTGTAATAACCAAGAGGTGTATTAATAATTACTATAAATACATTAAAATAAAGAACAACAAACAATGATACTGCTACAATTGTAAAATTATAAACATATAATGTATTTTATGTTAATAATGGTTATATTAAAACATTTTTTTGTAACGTTGGGGGTGTGGGGGCATAGCCCCCACGCGTTTGGGCACCCCGAGTATTTTTTGCAACCCTGGATATTTTTCCCAAATAACGCCACTGTATATATACCTACAAGTAAAACAAAAAACAGCTTATTTTATTTCACAGCTTCATAAACATTTGTGTTTTGCATAACAATCCATTAAAATTATTATTAATATATTAATTTATCTTTTTATTGGTCAGTTTTTTTTGTTTAAAATCAAGCGTTGATCTTAATTTAAAAATGGTTATTTAACCCTTTCATTGCCTAACGTTTATGCAACATAATATAATATAAACATTAATTCAAATAATTTAAAAAAAAATATACATATATAATACATAAATAAAAGTGTAGAACATCACGACGCGTCCATGCGCGTGTGTGCCGATCACTACACCACACAATAATTTGATGATGATGAACAGGGGAATCTACCTCCCCGTAATTACGCCACACGCAGGTACTAATTTTAAACAATAAACATATTTTATTATAATATTACAATTAAGTATTATGTTATTTGACTACCAATAAATAATATATTATTAGATTCTCATTTTAAAAATAATATTATTATAATTTTGTTTTTTTAATATCTATTTAATAATTGTACAAAATTATTAAATATAAATTTCATATAAAATGTTAAATAACTATGAGTTAAATGTGTAATAAATATTACAAATTTATAATTCCCATCCTCCATTTCTTACTTATTATTATTATTTTTTTATTTAGTATATATAAAATAAAATATAAGAAAACAAAAATATATAAAGGTAAAAAAATTGTATACAAAATGTTTAGTAGGAACTATTTTATAATATAGTTTTGGCATAAACACGAAGAATTACTTGAAGAAGGGTTAAGGTGTTTTAACACTTAAACCACCCCCCGGCTAATCTACATCATGCACCTCATGTAAACGATAAACGTGTTATATTTTATTTTGTAAATGATTTATTAAAGATAAAAAAGATCGTAGCTATATAAAACTTTTAAATTATGGCAAAAAAATTAATTTTTCCGAGAAAACAAAATTTTTTGTAAATTCTAATTTATCTAGGAAAATAGAAGACGTACAAAAAATTTTGTTCGTACATTTTTTTTGTAAAATAATAAAAATGTATAGAACTTCAATTTTAAACATATTAATTAATATTTTTACTAATACATTTATTGTTCATAGAAAATATTCATATATTAATAAACTAAAAAGATAATTAAATTTGAATAAATATTCATTTATTTAATTTTGACATCGATTATTGTAACGCGTTAATGATTATTTATAAAAGGTATTTAAAAATTAATTGAATTTCTGAACGTTCTGAAGTTCGGAATGACGGTTTAACGATGTGGGCGGTTAACGCCAGGAGCGCCGCGACGCCGACGAAAAATTACGCGTTCGTGAGCACGGCAAAACAAAGTGCAATGGTGCACGCTGCAAGTACACTATTAATGTTACGATTAAGGATTAATAAAAAATAAAACACGAAACGCCAAGTGCACCGTAAAAAAAACGCATCCGCGTATTTAAATATAATAATTTAACCCGTTACCAAGGTATACACTAACGTGCGTACAATGAGCGAGACGAACGTGTTCGCCACTGGGCTCCAACAAATAGGTGGTTGGTCCGATGACTCCGTACCTAAGTGGATTAAGGAGGAATACTCAATAATTTTAATTTATTAAAATTGTCATATTAATTATACCTAATGTTTGTACTAGATTTTATTTTAAAATAAAAAATTTCAACGAAATTTTTTTTTTTTTTTGCATTTTTTAGTGTATAATATGACTTTAAATATTGAAATTTTACAGTTTTTGTTTTTTGAAAATCGTAATTTAAAAATATTTTACTAAATAAGTAGAATTATTAAAAAAAAAACTCAATGTCAGTATAAAGGAGATTAAAAAATTAGATTGATTTTTCATAATAAATTTATTTATATTATTGAGTGATCTGTGACGGAATGAAATTTCGATATATTTAAATTCAAAGCTCCTACATCTACGTAACACACACACGCACATTGCGTATTTGTTTTGTTACAATATGATTGATGATTATGACCGTTACTAGTCAATTATAATTATTACACAAAGGTGAGGATACTAAAATAGTTTACAGCGTTTTCGTGTTAATAGCGATACTGGTAACGCGCTCCTACGGAATTCATCGACAACTCAATTGAATATTCCCCCTTAATATTATAATGCGGATATTGAATGGAAAGGGTGACAACTAATTCAGCAAATATGATTTGTATTTGTATTTGTCGATGTTATGACAATCTAACGTTTACGTGTGTTTATATGCACCTGTATATATTTATTATATTAACGTAACGACAATAAGTACAATATTAACAGTAATTGGTGTGAGGTCGTCCACAAAGACAAAGAGATTAAAGCTCAATCAATTATAGAAGTAACGGGAAAATCTTAATAAAAATAACAATGTAGAAGCTGCTAAAGTGCCATTGAGTTTTGCTCTTACGGACAATTATACCAAAACTTATCTTATACCTATTGCAATATTCGTACGAATTAACCGGCCAAAGCGTACGTAAATAAAAAATATTACCTTACTCCAATCTCCAATCTCTTTCAACCGTGCCGTGGAGCGATGTGATTGTATAAACCATTCTTAAATTTGAAAAAAATACTAATAATAAATGAAATAATACGTTGGTACTATAATAAGTTATGATTTTTCGTAGTGACTTTCTCGCACGGAGATCATTAAGAGTGAATATTGTTTTGTGTGCGACACTCACACGAGTGATGATTAACATAATGTAATAAAAATTTTACTTGGCCGGCATTCAGTGTATAAATAAACTTAATTACAATTATAAATAATATAATATTTTCGCAGTAAAGGGTCGCAGTATGAGTATATTGGTACTTTGAGACTAATGGGGTCGAGGTGTGATTGTATAGACAGTTATTAAATACTCTATTATTTTATTATTGTAAAATAATTATTTTTTAATAATTTAATTAATTATAAAATATCGAATTTATGTCAATATTAGAAGAAGACAATCGTCCCCAAATAATATCAATATGAATTGGAATTCAGATATGCTTTAGCCTATTTTTAAATTTTTAAATTTTTTAATTTTATTTGAAACAATCTATATTTTTAATGGCACAATAAGTTTATGTGATTAAGATATACATAAATTAATTCATATCTTTTACCGATTAAAATAATTTAACAAAGGCTTGAAATGAGAAATCATCCACTAATGACTAATTTTTTTTTTATATTTATTATTGTTCTTATTTTTTTTTTTTTTTGAACAGAAGTGTTCTGGCTTTAGATTAACTGAAGGGAGGGGGGTGGACGAGTAAGTCGCGACACCATTTACGTTTAAGACGTCTGGGTGGGTTAGAATACCTTAAGCATATTTAATATATAATTTAAATTAAAAACGTGACCGAGTAGTTAAAATTTTGGGTTTATAATTTTTACATTCGAAACGCATACAGGTCAGGTATTGTTGCATTCGTACAACAGTCTTAGACGAGATAACCTTTCTGCCGATGTCAGCGATGAAAAAAAAGCAACATTGTGTTACAAAGAGACAATTCATGCTATACTGATGCACTGATAGTTGCATAAAGATCCATTGACAATGGACCGGAAGTCCTTCGAACATCGAAATATATAACACATTACATATTATATTATTAGGTAAATCTGTACGAAATTAAACTATAGAACATATTATTATAAATGTTTAGAATATATGCTTATGCAGCTATTAAATATAATTATCATATTTCGACCGTTTTAATAAGTAGTACTCTTTACGAGTTGTTCCATTATCTATCTATGTCTCTATTTAGGCATCCTTTCATATTTACTTCTTGGCTAAATCATTTTAATTGCATTATTAATAGATTATTTAAAGTCAAAGTAAATTTAAATAATTTTAGAATTGTATAATTTTCATTTAAACATTTTATATTCACTTTCACAACTTATTACAATCCATCTATAGGCACCTATAAGTTATAAAGTAATAATATATAAAAAAAAAACTAGGTTACCTATTTAAGAAGAGCATAAAGAAAACAGGGTTGTTATAAAACATGTTTTTTATATTAAAATCACAGTTTAAAACTTATAAACAAAATTTTACATCTTTAAATCTAACCAATATAAATTAAATTTTTTTCCTACTTAACAATCATCTAAATTAAATATTTAATTTATTATTATAAATTAATTTGTATAATTGTTATAATAAATTATTATTATTTTTATTTTATTTTGTAACTATTATTTAAATCCTTCATTTTCTTTTAAATATAAGCATTATTGTACGTAATTATTTCATATTATGTCTAATGTAATAAGAATAATAAGACTAATGAAATAAAAAAATTAATTTTTTTATATGATATTTTCATCACTTTTATTACATGGAATCCCAATAATTACGTATTTCACTTAGGATTATAATAGTTAGGTTATTATTTTAGAAGGATATAAAATAAATAACGAAATAACCTTTCGGACAACGACGGCAAAAGAATAAGGAAAAAAAACATTGTGTTACAAAGAGACAGCACATGATATACTGATACGCTGATGGTGATCTAAAGATCGATTGATAATGGACCAGAAGTGTTTCGGATGTAAAAAAACATATAACACATTACAAATAATGGAAATATGTGTAAACATTTCTAAAATGAGAAAAGAAAATATCTTATATTATATTATTATCTGTATATAATAAATCGTATATTACTTAGACACTATATAATATGTATTTTATATTATATTAGGTAAATCTATACGAAATGAAACCACAAAACATATAAATATTTAGAGTGTATGCACATGCGGCTATTAAATATAATTATCTTATTCGTCTTAATAACTATACTCTTTAAAAATTTTTGCCGTACAATTATGATTTCCGTTAATTTAATTGTAAATACTTTGTGAAAACTATTTAAAATTTTTAATTAATTTAGTTTTGAACGTATTGGGACTTGAAATAATATGATAAATTTTAATTAATTTTATAAAATATTTGTAGTAAGGTGAAACAATCATTTTATATATTACAAAATATGTATCGAGTTTTGTTATTATGGAAAATTATTTTTATATTCTCAGTAAACAATTTACATTCTTAGATATTTCTGACCTATTGTATATTTAAATACAAATTAAATTATTCTATCCTGAAAATTATTTAATAAAGTCCTTCTACGAATTATAACCATTATTAATATGCTTACTTTTTTTAAATTAAAAAATCAAATTATATGTTTAAAATAATAACAGATTAACGTTATTTAAATTATAAACGTAACACACAAACGGACGACACTAACACACAACTGTTGCTCAAAAAATTCCAAAACTGAAATTTCAAAATTGAAAATATTTCTAATTCTATATTTCTCTACTTTTGATATATTTTTGAAAGCAATATTGTTGTAAAAATTATATAAAGAAATTATTATTTTTTTATAGGCACATCATGGTCGTTGTATGTAGTACTATACTAACATAGTACTAATACATTTTGACTCCGACCAGGTATACGGAATACTGGAAATATTATGAATTTGTATAATAAAATTGTTGTTGTTTATTATTATATTATAATTGTTGTAGTAAAATAATGTAGCATTATATATTGTATTTATATTAAACTTGGAATTCATACTTATATAAAAAAAAAAGTGTGACTATTACTATATTATTATTTATAAAGTTGTGTAGTATTCACTGTTGGTGAAAATCCACAGAAGTCAATCATAGAACATTATGTGGCTATGTAAAGAAGAATTGATCTATGGGAGATTTTTGTCGACCTAAAATTAAAACCAATGGTATGCAACTTCAAGACAAATGTAACTGTACATGTTTACTTTTTTAAATTATTTAACTGTAATAATGTAATGAATGTACTCATATGTGTTTATAATAATGAAGAATTAAATTTTCTAAAGAGAAATTAAAATTTGAAAATTGAATAAGTTTAAATTGCGAGTAGCACTAACGTCAAGAATAACGGCGCTATCCTGCACTACGTAGCACATAAGATTGAGTTAAAAAAAATTTTAAATTTCGTATGTGGGGGGGCCAACTTAATGGACCCTGTAAAATGTTATCATTCCTTAACTTCTACAAGTATATATCGTTGTGGTATACGTATAACACTGTCCTCACACTTTTACGTCTTATCCTTCATTTAGTTAGTTTATTTAAGTATTCTAACTATGTTCTTAAAAATATTAATGATTTTATAGGACGTCCTATACATTTATATAATTTACCAACTAATGAAATTGTTATTCGTTTGAAACATTTTTATTAGTTTTTTTTAAATTTACCTATTTTTCCTTTTATAATAACACTTATTTAATATAAGTTATATATAGGTGCATTACATTTCGCAAAATAAATTATATTTTTTGTTTATTATATTATAAATGTGTTATATTATACACATATAAAATAATTTATAACTTATGTCTTATATTAGTTATTATTCTATATTTTAAATACCTAACTATTATTGATATTTTTTTAATTGTATTTTATCTTTTATATTTTGTTAAAATTTCTAGTAATAGTGTTCTATATATTATGATAAAAAATGTAAAATAAAATGGTAATATTATTTTTTTCTTTGTAATGTGATGAAAATATATATATATATATATATTAAAAATATTTATGTAAACTTGTAATACTTAAGTTATAATCAGTATACTTATATTATAATTTATTATTTTAAAGTAATATAGTAATACAATTTCATTTTACAAACTATTTTTCTTATTTTAGATTATTAAATACAAAGTAATAATGTAATAAATTAATGAAAAACAAAGTATTAAGATTATGCAATAATATATATATTATACCTAACTTAGGTAACCTAAGGTACATTATATCTTAGACATATTTCTAAATAAAATTAAAGTAACAGTCATTGAATTAATGCACTCAATTATTAAAATAATACATACATTTTATTATATTGAAGAATATTAAAGAGTAAATTCAAAAAAAGACGTTACTGAAGTAATGAATAAAAATCATTATTTTTATGAATAAAATGACATTCAATTAGGTAAATTGATGAGTTAATTTAATTCATAAGTATGTTAATTTAACTTTTTACTATCATTAAATTAAGTAATACATATTCTTTATTTGTATTACACACTTACTAAAATGTATGAAAATTGGAATTAAATTAATTAAAAATTAAATATGATGATTTAAAGAATGATGTATACTTATTTTTATGAATCGATATCCTTGGCTCGAAATCATACCCAATTTTCATTAATTCTATAAACGTTTTTCATAAATATTATGAAACTTTTTTCTGAACATATAATCATCAATTAAATATTTATTTTTAAATTTGTTTATAAAATCAATAAATTATTTTAAATTAGTAATCTCACTTAATTGTTCCTGAATTGTATTCCACAAATTCATATTTTGTCCTGTTAAATATTTTTTAATAAAAACATTAAATCTTAATTCTATTGGTTTCTTTTTAAACACCACTTTTAAATGTGATTCAATGGATATCTAGTTTATACTCATGCCTACTAATTATTATAAAATAATTATATATTATTATACTATAATAATTTAATTAATTTATTATATAAATTAAAAATCTTACCATTTAATAGTAATAATAGTAATAACCTCACCTATTTTGGTACAAACCATGACCTTTTTTGGCTATCCTAAATAGTCTACTTTTCAGAAAAAAAATTTAAAAGTAATGACTATTTTCTTTTTATATATACCTACTTAAATATTCAATTTATATATCTAAAATATTAATTGAAAAATATAAAATTTAATTACGCACATTGTTGAAACAAACAGAAAAAATATAACAAAACGGTCATATGAAATGTTATACAGATGGGGAAATTGCCCATATCCTCCTCCCCTTGTATCATTTTATAATCATTAATTTGTTTTTACTTCTCGTAGTTATAATAAATATAAAATATAAGTAAGTTTATTATTATATTATTGTTTTCATTATTCACACATTTGCTTTTAGCGAACGTGCGTCCGATAAAAGTATAATATTATGAAAAGGGACCAAGGTAGTAATATTTATTTTATTTTATCATATCAATGCCACTTGCAACTGTACATTAACGTGTGTGTGTGTGTATGACGAATTGACTGTTCCTCTTAGGGTTGCACATTGAAACCAACAAATAACAATAGAATCGGGCCAGTCAGTTGAGTAAATTATTCGTTTAACAATAACATACAGACAACATGCAACGATTTAAAATATTTATCCTCTAAAACTTCACGAGTCTTAAATGTTCTCCAAAATATATATTTTAATGATTTCAATGATTTATAGAAAAGGTGAGTACACATTAATTGTGTATGGTGTATTGTTTGAGAATCTCTCCTTGTTGTTGTAATAGATATTATAGTATTTTTCTATAAATCTTTGGGTTGTTTGAGCTCCCAGGATTCGAAGGCCACTATAGCTATCGTCTTGGTAATTTAGTAATTCTTTATTAAAAAGTCACGTTCGTGAGGTCTTTATATTCGGAGTCAACAAAGAAAAGAAAGAAAAAGACGCCGCATAATAATAAATAATATTTTTTGGCTTTTTTGTGAATAGATCTCGAATTTTATTGAATACCGAATACTTTGAATATACCACGATGCAGATACGATATGTTATACTCTGTTATATGATGTGTTATTGTGTTATGTGTGTCCGTTATTGTGCCAGTTTTACAATTATCGAAGAGTGAAAAAATGCGTTATTTTTTCTACCCCTAAATTTTTATAATAAGCACTGTATTATACGTAAAACGCATTTACAAACCCACCCAAATCACAATACATTTCTCGGAATTCCACCAGACAACAAAATGTTAAGTATAAATCAAACACGATGGGATCTTTAAGTCGGTACAGTTTACCCGAAAAGCCGAAACGATCGGACACATTGTGTGATAGGTATTTGCGGAACGTTCGAGTAGGTATATCTTTTATCTTCTCGTCTCTGATCGAATAACATTTTCCCTCATCTTCTTTTACCGTTATATATCACGAAGGGGGGGAGGTTAATGTTAGCTGTCGGAGACACGCTGTTGCGATGCGCCGAAAATTGTTTCCATGCAATAAATATTATAAAATATCGTTTTGTGCAATATTCCGAATAGAAAAATATACAATTTAAATTAAATATGAAATTATATAATTAGGGCTAGGAAAATGAAGCGCTAAAAACCTACAATAAGGGAATTAAAAAATTGCCAATAATGCTTAAAAAAAAGCATTTTAACCAGGAAAATATAACTAAAAAAGACGAACATTTTTAAGTTTATCTAAAAAATATTTTTAATATCAAAAAATAATTTATCAAACACATTTTTATAAGTTCACAACAATTAATTCTTGAAACAACTAAACAACTCATTGCATCTGAAGTGTCCGGACAGTCAACCTATTACGTAACCACTACTAAGACCACCAGAAGATAATATTAAATAGCGGTATAAGAATACATTCTAAATATTTATGTTTTATGGTATCATATCCCATAGATTTACCTAATATAATATATGTAATGTGTTATATTTTTCGATATCCAAAAAACAGCCGGTCCATTGTCAATTGATCTTTAGGTAACCATCAACACATCAGTATAGAATGTATTGTCTCTTTGTAACACAATGTTTTTCTTTTTTCATTACCATTGTTGTCAGAAAAGTTATTTCACTAAGACTGTTGTACAAATGCTACAATACCCAATATAAAAAAAAAATCGTAGGTATGCGTTTATTTTATCGATTATAAAAACTGACATATTTATTATGTACCCAAAATGTCAACTACACTGAAAGGTACAAGTCACGATTTCTATTCAATTTATAATTTAAATAAGATAAAGAAGGTTCAATTTATATTGTTATTATTAGGGAACAATTGTCCCCTTCTAATATTGTCATAAATTCGATATTATATAATTAATAAAATTATTAAAAAATAATAAAATAATAGAGTATTTAATAATTGTCTATACAATCACATCACGACGTCGTTAGTCTTATTAAAGTACCAACATGCACACACCGCGACCTTTCAATGCGAAAATATTATATTATTTATAATTGTAATTAAGTAAATTTATATACTGAATGTCGACAAAGTAAAATTTTTATTACATTCAGTTAATCATCACGACATGAGTGTCGCGCACAAAACAATATTCACTCTTAATGATGTCCATGCGAGAAAGTCGCTACAAAAAATCATAATTTGTATTATTTTATTTATTATTAATATTTTTTTAATTTAAGATTAATTTAAACAACCACATCGCCCATTGGCAGGGTTGAATAAGGTTAAATAAACAGAAAGGTAATATTTTTGATTTATGTACGCTTTGGCAAGTTGATTAGTTTTTAATTTGTACCAATATTATAATAGGAATAATACAAGTTTTGGTAACTGTCCGTAAGAGCAAAATTTAACGGCCCTTTATCAGAGGTTAATTTATTTTAATAAAATTATAGATTTCAAAAGCTTAATTAATATGTACATTTATCATAAGAATAATCATTATTGTTTTTATATTCATATCTATATATTTTCTATGCCTTTTTGGGGCTTTTCCATCACAAATCAAATTTTGTCATCAATCTAATATAGAACGTTCTTTTTCAATATTATCTTTTTTAAAATTATTCTTCCTTTTTATTTCTTATATATTAATTTTTTTTATTAAATCTATGATACTTCGGCTATAACTGAAATGAAATATATAAAAAGAATATAATATAAAATACATGTTATATAGTGTCTAAGTAGTATATGATTTATTATATACAGGCAATAATATAATATAAAATAGTATTTTTTCTCATTTTCAGAAATTTTTATAGATATGTCCATTATTTGTAATGTGTTATGTGTTTCGATATCCGAAATACTTCCGGTCCATTGTCAATTGATCTTTAGACCACCGTCAGCGTATCAGTGTATCATGTGCCGTATCTTTGTAACACAATGTTTTTTTTTCCTTATTCTTTTACTGTCGTCGCCCGAAAGGTTATTTCGTCTAAGGCGATTGTGTGAATGCGACAATATCCATTATAAAAAAAATAATAATATGTGTGCGCTTCGATTGTAAAAATTGACATTTTTATTATAAACCTAATTTGTAACTACACCAGTTGAGTAGATTTACGGGGGGAGGGGGGTCCATAGGGTCTGAACAACGATATAATATGACGTACCAATACTGAAATAATATGTTAAAATATAATGTTTAATCCTATCCTGTCTATTCTTGTGTACACAAACGGAAAAGTACCTAACTAATTAGTATGTGCTTTTATACAAAAAACCTATATAAACCCATATGCGTATGTAACATTAAATTGCTGATAATAATAATACGATTATATTTGAATATTGTCGATAAATATAGATATACAATTTTATATTATTTTTGATTTTGAGCGAAGCAAGGAATGTATTGGTTTTACAATGATAACTTTTCTTTTGTCTCTGAAAACATTTTTTCGGGTAGAAATAATGGTTCGATTATCATGAATAAAGTATGCTTTCAATAGCAAATTGCATCTAGTTGGTACTTTTTAAGCTCATTTTTCTCATTAGTTTTTCTTTAGAAAAAGAAAAACTACTATAAAATAAACTTAAAAAAAAAAATGGTTAGTAAAAATAATTGAGTTAAAATAAATAAAACGAAAATTCATTTACAACATCGACATAAAATATTTACTTAATAGTAGTTCTTAAACTTTTAATTTTATAAATTTTGATTTTTTAAATATAACTACATATTTAAAATAAAAAAATATTATTATTGAAGATGTTTAAGTTCTAAAACAAAAACGGTGCAGCTCATTATTTCATTTTTAAGCGAAAAAAAGATGCGAAATTTATATGTCCCATGTATGAACGTATTAGGAAAATTGGTGTTAGTTAGGTTTTTTAGAAAAAGAAGAACTACCAAAAATTGGCAAAAAACGGTTTCCATTATTTCAAATTTGTTGGTCTGCTGATAATTAATTATATTTTGGTTTATTGGGATTGCAGGAGTTTGAAATTTGTTTAGTATTCACATAGGTGTTTTACAAAAGAGAAAAAATTTTGGAAACGATTGGTTATTTTTTGACGAATTTTAGAAATACGAATTTTTTCCAAAAATGTTAATATTACATATAATTTTGGGTTGAACGGTTTGAAAATTTTATACAAACCTACTCATACACTACTTAATCTATTTACAAAATATTTTGAAAATCGCAATTCACAATTTTTTTTATAAGGATCTTAAATTCGAATATTTAGTAAAATTAATAATATGCTATTTTTTAGAAATAACTGTCCATATACCACAATTTGGGTATGCTTTCTGTAGAAAATTGCATGTAGTTAGTACTTTATTAAGCTCATATTTTAAATTTCTCAAAAGTGTAAAACGTCAAATTTCACAGAAATCGTAATTTTGATGAAATTGATTTTAGATTTTTATGATAACTAAT
The DNA here is from genome assembly GCA_013282895.1 of Eriosoma lanigerum. Classification (NCBI taxonomy): domain Eukaryota; kingdom Metazoa; phylum Arthropoda; class Insecta; order Hemiptera; family Aphididae; genus Eriosoma; species Eriosoma lanigerum. The sequence goes on along the minus strand of CM023362.1, from coordinate 25,987,699 downwards.
GCAATTTTGTACAAAGACACTTGAATTTTTTTTTATTATCCTCATAGATAGTGAACTAACGTAAACTTTTGGAACAGCTTATCAGTATAATATATTGTATAATTATATTGAGTTTCACTCAGAATCATATTTATTAATGCAATAACATTGCATTTAAATCTTCATTATATTAAACACAATTAAATATATTACATTAATTCCTCCGAAGACCGTAGGGACAAAGATTGTCTACAGTCGATCTTTTCGCTTTTTCATATATTATTTTTTAAGACCCTTCCCAAGAAAATGTTGAAAATCCGCTACTGAACTACACTGAAAGGAACACGTTTTCTATTTAATTTTATGAATTAAATAGGCTAAGGAATATCTGAGTTATATTAGGTTAGGTCATTTATAATGATTTATTAGGGAACGATTGTCCCTTTCTAATATTGTCATAAATTCTATATCATATAATTAATTAAATGGTTAGAAAATGATTATTTTATAATAAATAAATTCCATATTTGTTTAAATATTAACAATTATTTATATTTATATTATTTTAATTATTATGTTCATAATATAATAACTGAAAATAAAATTATTTTTATTCGATTCCATATTATGCTGCCTGGGGGCAGATTTTTAAATGCCGCCCTTTTATGTTTTCATAATTATTATAATCCTAAGTGAAATACATAACTATTGGAATGTCATGTATTAAAAGTGATAAAAAATGTCATATAAACAAAATTATTTTTTTGGTAATGGTGAAATAAAATATTTTATGACGTAAATATAAAATTCAACAAATCGTGCTCATTTTCTATGTAAATATATAATTTATATTGGAAATAATAAAAATGATAGTTCAAATTAAAAATACGAGCACATGGCTATAAATATATTCACAAGAATACAATGAAATTTGAAATATTGTTAGTATTTCAACCAAGAAAACAATAATATAACGGAATTTTCAACACTTACGAGTTTATCATTATTCATCTTTTTCAATTAACAACCAATAATTAATACAATAAAACCTTTATTTTCGCTAATAAAAATTTGCCGCCCTAGGCATTTACCCCCTTTAACCCCCTCTTTACACTGTCCCGGTTGCCACTGTTAAACGTACTATCGTTTCACGTTTCATCAGACAAGATAGTATTTATATTATAATTATTATTATTGTTATTGAATTATTTGATATTTATAAATTTTTATTGCGTTAAATAATAATATACATTTTTTCTATTAATAGTATTCTGCTATATTTTATATAATTAATGTGTAATCCAGTCCACTAAACCTAACAACGAATTTTTTTTTAATTTTCTTTATAGTGTATATTTTGTATGGCAAAATCCGCGTTCGACACTAACCTTCGACACGATATTCGTCAGGCGTGCGACCCAAACAAATATTAATCAGATTTTTTTTCTAATATTTACGTTAAAGTATTAATACGTACCTAATACTTTAACTCTTATATTAAAACAATACTTAAGTACCTAAATAAGTATGAATTAGCTTCATAAAATTACAGATTAGCTCTAATAGAAGTCACTATGTTTATCTGAATTTACCTATTATATTAAAAGTGAAAAATATTTAATCAAATACACATAAAGTAATAACAAAAGTGCCTACAATATATTGTAATAAATTTAAACGTTTTAATTTTAAGTGTTTCAACGATTTTATAATGATTAGCAAATTACAAAAAAAATTAATTTTATTTGTCATATTTAGACTCAACAGCGTTGGATAATGGTCGTGTTTTTACTGACAGTAATGATTAGGTACAATATCATACTAATTTATTGGTTAACTGAAAACATTTTGGAGGTATCTAATATTATAGATAGTCGATATTGTAAATGGCCATCATTTAAGGTAGCTAGTGCAGAGTTATTATTATTTATTACTAACTTTAACATTTTGGATTTTTGTGTTTTAAAAAGTATGATGCATCTACATTTTCAAGATGTTTACATTTTAATTACCTATTTATTTAATATACATAATTATTATTTTATTAATCATTACAAAAATAACATTGATAACAGTAAAACGTATTGCGCACATACAATATTAGTAAATATGGCTAATGTAGTGAAACTGTAAAAATATGTATAGCAGTTTGAAAAAGATAAAAAAAAAATCGCAGTAAAAGTAGCGATTAATATTTAGAATATTAACACGCACGTACCTTTATCTTTAGAATTGTATTAGCTGTATCCGAATTTTAATTAGTTGTATTAATATATTATTGTAAATTATTTCTAATCACGAAATTGCCAACGTATGGCGATATTATTACAAAAATTGTTCGGAGATATTATTATAAAAATTGTTCGTCGTCGTTTTATTTGTTGACGTGTGCAAAACGTTTTGTGTGAACCATTGTTAAGTCCGTTTTATAAGACATATTGAGAAATTATTATAATAAATAATAATATTATCTATAATAAGTAAGTACCTAGTAGATAGTACATTATATTATTCTCTTTTGTGTATACCTATTGTGGATTTTATTTTAAATTCAATTTATTGGCTGCACACATACGTTTTATACTTTAGGTATATCTTTTACTCGTACAGATTAATATATTATTATTATTCTTTTAGGTCCTAATATTCAATTTATTATTATTTGTTGTTTTATTACAAATTGTGTTGTACTAGCTCTAATAGACAATATTAGTAAAACGCTAATCGCCAAATTTATATTGTTATTAAGTCATTTGGATTTTGTTTGGAATTTAATCAATTATTATATTATGTAAAAAAAACAATTTTTATTATATTATTTTAAATATTGAGCCAGAAGGGGTATATTTAATGTGTTACTGATTTTTTTATTAAAAGTTATTAATTCATAAATTAACTAAAAGTGTTTATATAATAATAATAATTGTGTAAACTACGCTAATCGCAAATTTGTTATTAATTATTTATTATATGACTCTAATCGTCGGTTTTATATTGTTATTTACGATTTTAATTATTTTATATATTTTTTATTAATTACGTATTTTTGTGCCAGACGGGCATCATTACCTTTCAATTTGAGTTACCATTTTTTACAAGTGGTTACTCCTTTTCTATAATTTGTATATACCTAATCATATTTACAAATATATATATCATAGACTGATACACACCCAGTGGCGGCAGGAACGGGGTTTTTTAGGACAAATGTCCCATCACGCTTTTTGAATTTGTGGTGAGTGGCTTGTTGAATGTTATAGGCAGGTTTGCAGGTATAATTGCAAGGCAAATATGTAAGTGGAATAATGAGATAAATGATAATCATTTCAAAGGTATTTGAGATTACACATATATACGATTATTTCGGTAATTTTATTGTCTGTTGTATATGTAAACAACATAATATATGAAGCAATTGATATTAACATTTAGAATGTCATCCAGTATTTTTAAGAAAGTATTAATGTACACTTAGAAACAAAAATAAATAAAAGAATAAACTAAAAAATATATTAATTTTTTTTATGAATTTAGTGGGCTGGGTAGGTCAAATATTCAGCGTCCCCCTCACACCCTATGATCATACGTAGCCAGTCAGATTTCTGTTGTGAATCAAGCCCCTCTGACTGAACTATCAACATAAATACACACAAACACAAAGTGTGGCCTACACGGTCGATATTGTGTAGCACTTGTTGCACTCAGAGTATCAGTTATATTATTATTATTATTCATATTCCTATAACACTAAAACTCGAATAGCATTTCCGAGATTTACACTGAATGGATTTTAAATATTGTTTTTTTTTTTTTTTATAAGAGAAAACATTCTCTAGGGTGGCTAGTAGCGCAATTTTTTAATTTATTAAATACACGTAAATAATTTAATGTTAAAATTTAGCATTTTAGTAGTTAATTCTAGTATTTAGCAATTTTTAAATGGGGAGTTCAGATTTTTTTTTTAGAACTTTCTATGATGCTGAAAGCGCCACCTCTTCACCGCTTGATAGTATAAAAAAATTAATTACAAAAAAATGAGAATAATCGTGTTCTGTTTCTGTTTATATTGTAATGCAAAATCTAAAACAAGTGTCAAAATAATATAATGAATAGTAATTTTTTTTTTATGTTCATGGGGGGGTTTAAACCTGTTCACCCCCCCCCTCACACCAATACGCCACAGAGTCAGTACTATTCAATTCAAACCGTGTGTATAAATTGTAAAATGTAACCCCTTAATAAAAAGCCGCTTCCGTTCACCTTAATATACACTGTCTGTCCGTACATATAGTGTAAAACTTAGTATTATTATAAATAGTATATTTTTGTTGAACAACGTACATATGTAACAGACTTTCTAATAGAAGAAAACCACTAACTATACTAACAGTCAATAGGTTTTTTTACGTTTGTTTTTACGGGATTAATTTATTATGGTAAGTTCTAGTAGATCACTCCAAAGTTCGAACTCTACTGTATATAAATTATTATAAAAACAAATTTCTAAGATATTATACCAATACCTAGTATATGTAATATTTCTCTAAAATATTTGATACACAAACAATAATTAGTAAAATATTATTATTATTATTTTTTTTTAATTATTTAATGTCTGAAAAACCCTATTTATAAATTTTAGGAAAAAATTTAAAATTAACTAGAACTAATACGTTCTTCACTATTAATATATTTTATTTGCTTATACCATAATATTAAATTTAATTATGTCATTCCATGTGCACAATACTTATAACTACATAGCAATAATAAACCACTCTATACGTCAAAAACATTTGAAATTTTTATCATGTCTGTAAGTTATAACTTTAAAACTATACGACAATGGCTATATCCAATATTATTATACTTCCTCGTTTACAACGGAATAATTGAAATCGTGTATAAAAAAAACCTCGAATACCTATAAATACCTTATATTCTACTTCCTTAGGAAACTTAGGCGCTAAAATAGAAAATAATAATTGCATTTAAACTAATAAAAAACCCTGACAATTAGCAGAGTTAAAACTTAAAAACCACATTTCTAAATTACTAAAGTTCTGTAAATTATTTGTAGCAAGGTGAAACAATCATTTTATATTTTACAAAATATGTATCGAGTTTTGTTATTATATACAAGTTAAGAAAGTTATTTTATATTCTCAGTAAACAATTTACATTCATCGATATTTCTGACCTATTGTATATTTAAATACAAATTAGATTATTGTATCCTAAAAATTATTTAATAAAGTCCTTATACGAATTATAACCATTATTAAAATACTTAATTTTTTAAATTAAAATATCAAAATATATGTCTAAAATAATAAAAGATTAAATTGATATTAATTATAAACGTAAGACACAAACGGACGACAGTAACACAACTGTTACTCAAGAAATTTCAAAATTGAAAATATTTCTAATTCTATATTTTTATACTTTTGTTATATTTTGAAGGCAATATTGTTGTAAAAATTATATATAGAAATTATTATTTATTTATAGGCACATCATGGTCATTGTATGTAGTACTATACTAATAAAGTACGAATACATTTATTAGTGTACTCTAAATGATATGATATAGAAACAAAAATAATATTTCAACTATTTCATGTTTACTTTTTTCAATTATTTAACTGTAATAATGATATGATATGTATATCATCTTAAATTCTATAATTAATTTTAAAATATGAACGATTTTGCATATGCTTATACATAAAATATATTACATAGTATTTTAAAACAATTAGGATTTTCTGACAAAAAATCATAATTTAAATATTTTAGAAAAAATGAAATTTTCTTATATAAATACTTATTCATAATAATTAAGCAAATATAATGAATATAAAAATATTAAAAAAATTAAAAATTAAATAGGAAATCAATTTGCACGCTGGGTTTCGAAAAAAAAAAAAGATAAATAATAGACTTCAAAATTTGAAAATTGAATAAGTTTGGATTGCGAGTAGCACTAACGTCAAGAACAACGGCACTATCCAGCACTAACGATTGAGTTAAAAAAATTTTAAATTTCGTATGTGGGGGGGCCAACTTAATGGACTCTGTAAAATGTTATCATTCCTTAACTTCTACAATTATATATCGTTGTGGTATACGCATAACACTGTCCTCACACTTTTACGTCTTATCCTTCATTTAGTTAGTTTATTTAAGTTTTCTAATTATGTTTTTAAAAATATTAATGATTTTATTGAGCGTCCTATAAACAATTTACCAACTAATTAAATTGTTATTCGTTTGAAACATTTTTAATTGTTTTTTTTTTTATAATTTACCTATTTATCTTTTTATAAAAACACTTATTTAAGTTACATATAGGTGCATTACACTTCGCAAAATAAATTATATTTTTTGTTTATTATATTACAGGTGTGTTATATTATACACATATTAAATAATACATTACTTATGTCTTATATTAGTAATTATTCTATATTTTAAATACCTACTATTATTAATATTTTTTTAATTGTATTTTACCTTTTATATTTTGTTAAAATTTCTAGTAATATTGTTCAATATATTATGATAAAAAATGTAAAATAAAATTGTAATATTATTTTTTTCTTTGCAATGTGATAAAAATATTTATGTAAACTTGTAATACTAAAGTTATAATTAGTATACTTATTGTACCTAATATATTATTTTTTAAAGTAATATGGTAATAAAATTTTACTTTACAAACTATTTTTCTTATTTTATATTATTAAATACAAAATAATAATGTAATAAATTAATGAAAAACAAAGCATTAAGATTATGCATGTAGTACATTATATCTAGACATATTTCTAAATAAAATTAAAGGGACAGTCGTTGAATTAATTAATAATAAATTAAAAATTAAAAATCTTACCATTTAATAGCATGTTTCACCTCTTTCGGTACAAACCATGATCTTTTTTGGCTATCCTAAATAGTCTATTAAAAACAAAATTTAAAAGTGATGACTATTTTCTTTTTACTACACCATACCTACTCTAATATTCAATTTATATAGCTAAAATATTAATTGAACAATATAAAATTTGATTACGCACGAAACAAACAGAAACAATATAACAAAAAACAAAACGGTCATACAAAATGTTATACAGATGGGGAAATTGCCCATATCGTCCTCACCTTGTATCATTAATCATTAATTTGTTTTTACTTTTGTAGTTATAATAAATATATAATATAAGAAGGTTTATTATTATATTACCGTTTTAATTATTCACACAATTGCTTTTAGCAAACATGCGTTTAACAAAAGCATAATATTATGAAAAGGGACCAAGGTAGTGTTATTTATTTTATTTTATCACGTCAATGCCACTTGTAACTGTACATTAACATGTGCGTGTATTATTGTGTGTGACGAATTGACTGTTTCTCTTAGGGTTGCACATTGAAACGAACAAAAAACAATTAATTGTGTATGATGTATTGTTTGAGAATCTAGGAATTGTTCTTGTAATAGATATTATAATATTTTTCTATAGGCCTTTGGGGTTGTTTGAGCTCCCAGGATTCGAAGGCCACTATAGCTATCGTCTTGATAATTTAGTAATTCTTTATTAAAAAGTAACGTTCGTGTGGTCTTTTAATTCGGAGTCAACAAAGAAAAGAAAGAAAAAAACGCCGTATAATAATAAATATTATTTTTTGGCTTTCTTGTGAATAGATCTCGAATTTTATTGAATACCGAATACCTTGAATATACCACAATGCAGGTACGATATATTATACTCTGTTACGTGATGTGTTTTATGTGTGACCGTTATCGTGAATGTTTTACAATTATTAAAGAGTGAAGAAATGTGTTTTTTTTCGACCCATAAATTTTTATAATAAGTATTGTATTATACGTTAAACGCATTTACAAATCCACCCAAATCACTATAAATTTTTCGGAACGTCTACAGACAACAAATGTAAAGTATAAATCAAACACAACGGGATTTTTAAGTCAGTACAGTTTACCCAAAAAGCCGAAACGCTACATTGTGTGATAGGTATTTGCGGAACGTACGAGTAGGTATATCTTTTATCTACACGTCGAATAACATTTTCCTTCATCTTCTTTTACCGTTATATATCACGAAGGAGAAAGGTTAATTTTAGCTGTCGGACACACGCTGTTGCGGATGCGCCGAAAATTGTTTCCATACAATAAATACTATAAAATATCGTTTTGTGCAATATTCCGAATAGAAAAATATACAATTTAAATTAAATATGAAATTATATAATTAGGGCTAGGAAAATGAAGCACTCAAAAGCTTACAATAATTAAAGAATTAAAAAATTGCCAATAATGCTACAAATAAAAAAGCATTTTAACCAGGAAAATGCAACTAAAAAAGACGATTATTTTTAAGTTTCATTGAAAAATATTTTTAATATCAAAAAATAATTTATCAAACACATTTTTATATGTTCACAACAATTAATTCTTAGAACAATTAAACAACTCATTGCATCTGAAGTCCGGACAGTCAACCTATTACGTAACCACTACTCCCCACTCAGTAATAACTTTGACAAAATCTAAGAATCTATTTTCATAAATATTTTCCGATAAGACGATAATATTTCACTACGAAATCACCAAATATATATAATAGGTTAAAGGACATTTACGACAAATAGTCAATTACAATGTTGTTTTCGTACATTGACTCAAATCTCGGTCTTGACCTTTGATTGTGTGCTCAAAGTTGTAAACAATTATTAATAAAAACATATTATTGTCAATTCCTAAAATGATTAATGCAACTAATTATACAACCGATTAATATTCATAAAAGTATTGCTACCGAGTCAATGTACCCAGCTCGTTTTACTACATGACGGTCACTAGTTCGGAGTCAGCCGTTCGAAAAACTCAATTGTGTATACAAATTTGTAATGAATGAAAAGGCGGATAACGGGAGTAGATTGTATAGTATAACATATTCAGTACATTGAGAAAAGACTCGTTCAAAATTTCAAAGTTTCTGCCGTTCGCATCGCGGTCGTCACGTATTTTTCTGTAAAAAACGAAAGCCTGCTATTTAATTTAATTTAGCTAAAAAAAGGTTTAATACGTTAAAAAACCAAAAAAAATTTCAATAAAAAAATATAAAATTATCTTTTTTTATTTAAAAAAAAAACTATTACAATTATAAAAAAAAAAAATTTTTTTTTTTTTTTTTTTTTGTAATTTTTGTATTAAATTTTTTTTTAATTTTCCGTCACTCCAATGAATTTACTTGCGAGCCGCCACTGCATATTATTATTGTGTTAAATAATAATTTTGTAATAATATAATTGTAATTGGTAATGTCTGACAGGGAGATAATGTGTGTTGCACGTGTATGTTGTGTAGACAAAGTGTGCGTAACAGTGTAAAAGCGAGTTGTCGACTAGTCCTCCGGACTATTGTATTTATTGTTTGTTTCTAAATTAATAAAAATAAAGCATATGTGTATATTGCTACAATTTGTATATATTTTAGTAAAAGTATTCTGCTATATTTTGTATAATTAATGTGCAATCCAGTCCATTATACTTAACAGGTTAGGTTAGGTGTTAATATATTATTGTGAATTATATAATCACGAAATGGCCAACTCGGCGTTATTATTATAAAAATTGTTTGTCGTCATTTTTCTTGTTGACGTGTGCAAAACGTTTTGTGTGAACCATTGTTATGTCCGTTTTATGAGACGTTTTGAGAAATTATCATAATAAATAATTATATTACCTTTAATATGTAAGTACTTAGTAGATAGTACAATATAGTATTCTCTTTTGTGTACACCTATTGTGAATTTTATTTTAAATTCAATTTATTGACCGCACACATACGTTTTATACTTTAGGTATATCTTATACTCTTACAGATTAATATATTATTTTATTATTATTCTTTTCGGTCTTAATATTCAATTTATTATTATTAGTTGTTTATACTTATTATGTTATATTACAAATTGTGTTGTACTAGCTCTAATAGACAAGTTACAATATTATATAAGTAAAACGCTAATCACCAAATTTATATTGCTATTAGGTTATTGTTTGGAATTAATTAATTATTATAACATACAAAAACACATATTTCATTTTATTATCATAAATATTGAGCCAGAAGAGGTATATTTATTTTGTTACTGATTTATTATTATAAATTAATAATTAAAATCGAGTATTTATACCTTATATTAGTTTGCTTAGAAAAGGTAGGTGCCTGAAAAAAAAGTAATGATTGCGTTGAATATTAAATGTTTAAATGAAAAATATACAATTTTAATATTATTTAAATAATCTATTAGAGTGGAGTAGAATATTTCAGGAAAGAAATATATGAAGAGAAATTGTGATAGGGGCAACAACTCCTAAAGAGTACTTATTAAGACCGTCAGAAGAAGATAATTATATTTAAATAGCCGCATAAGCATACAATCTAAATATTTATCAAATGTTTTCTGGTTTAATTTTGTATAGATTTACCTAATATAATATATGAAATGTGTTATATATTTTGTTATCCAAAAGATATCCGGTCCATTGTCAATGTATCTTTAAGCAACCATCAGCGTATCATTATAGAATGTATTGTCTCTTTTTAATACAATGTTGTTTTTTTTTTTATTGCTGTCGTCACCAGAAAGGTTATTCGTCTAAGACTGTTGTGCGAATGCGACAATACCCAATATAAAAAATAATAATAGGTTTGCGTTTCGATTGTAAAAACTGACATTTTTATTGTGTACCCAAAATGTTAACTATACTGAAAGGAACAAGTCAATTCAATTTATAAATTAAATAGGGTAAAGAATATCCCAGTTCCAATTTATATTGATATTAGGGGAATATCGATTGTCCCCTTCTAATATTGTAAATAAATTCCATATTATATAATTAATTAAATTATTAAAAAATCATTACTTTACAATAATAAAATAATAGAGTGTTTAATAATTGCGTATCATTACAATCATACCCCGACGCCGTTTTAGTCTCATTAAAGTACAAACATGCTAACACAGCGACCATTCAACGCGAAAATATTACATCATTTATAATTGTATTTAAGTTTATTTATATACTGAATGCCGACCAAGTAAAATTTTTATTACATTATGTTAATCACTACGACGTGAGTGTCGCGCACAAAACAATATTCACGCTTACTAACCTTTGTACGAGAAAGTCGCTATCAAAAATCATAACTTGTATTATTTGATTTATTATTAGTTTTTTTTAAATTTACGAATGGTTTAAGCAACCGTATCGCCCCATGGCAGGGTTGAAAGAGATTGGATAAACAGAGAGGTAAATTTTTTTATTTATGTACGCTTTGGCCAGTTGATTAGTTTTTAATTTGTACGAATATTATAATAGGTATAAGACAATGTTTGGTAATTTTCTGCAAGAGCAAAACTCCATGGCCCTTCAGAAGCAGAGGTTAATTTATTTTAATAAAAATATATATTTCAAAAGCCTAAATAATATGTACGTTTATCATAAAAAAAATTATTATTGTTTTTATATTTATATCTACATGTTTTCTATGCCTTTTCCATCACAAATCATTCAATATATAAATCAACTTGATTACAATTATTAAGAATAAAATATTTTATGAAATAAGTCACAAAAAGTCATAGAAAAACATAATAATATACTGTTTAATAATGATAATTTTAATACGCGGCCCCGCGCACGCACGCACGCACACACAAACTCGCACCTTTATCTTTAGAATTGTATTGTGAATTTTAATCAGTTTTTCGATATATATATATATTATTGGAATTATATAATCGCGAAAAGGCTGTCGTCGCTCGGTGTTATTATTGTAAATATAGTCGTTGTTTTTACGAAAAATTGTATTGTGTGTCAACTGTCGACCTGTTAACATGTTTTTAAATACGTCGTGAAAAAGGATCTTGGGATCTGAACCGTTGAGGCGACTGGAGTTTTTTTCCAAATTATACAATGACTTTGTCGAGTTATCTATTATATTAGATTTGCATAAGTCATAGGGTGAATGGAGAGATTGGCCAATCTGCGAAAATATTGTCGTTACTATTTAACAGGCTTGTTATAAAACGTGCTTTTTTTTTTTTTATTATTAAAATCACAGATTAAAACTGATCTGTAGTTTTAAACAAAATTTTTCGTGTTTAAAATTTTTTATTTTTCTTCAACATAATTATTTATGTATAAAACGTTTAAAACATATGTGTTCTTCTAGCTATACGCAATACGTCCACACAGGACACTGGACAGTGGACAGTTACCAGTAAATCGCTCATAATTAAAAATATGTTGAATATAATAAATATAATGGCTAGCCGCTAAACATTTACTATTTATAGTTGCTCTGTATCCACTATCTATCAGTATTCAGAGTTAAATATTTAACCGAAATATGGTTTCATCGTGTTGATGTGTCGATAATTCTTTAAAATTTGAGATAATAGAAAATAATATAGGTACATTATACGCAAAATATTATTCATAATATATAATATATTGTATTTATAATATTTTGTGTATTGAATATTTATATATTTTTATTACATCCGTAATCCGTTGTCCGTAATTATTCATTGCTATATGTACTGAACGAAAAATACAAAAACTTTTACCTAAATATTACCTATTAAATATCTTTGTTAATATACGGTCAATAAAATGTTTATTGATTTAATAATGATAGATTTGTTAAATTAAGTTTATTCAATAATATGCCTTTTCAGTCCAGTTAATACTGTACAATAATAATTTTGTTGATTTTAGTATATATAATATACATTTAATAATCCTATATTGTAGAAACAACAATACAGTTTATATTTCAATAAAATTGAATTGTTGAATCATGATATCATATTTATTAATAATAATAATAAAATATAATTATTTCAATTATTTAAAATTGTAGAATCAATAAGATGTCTATGTATTTATTAATACATTTTATTACTTTGATATTATGTTTTATTTAAAATTTAATTAGTTTACACTTTTACAGGTATCTATTATATTATTGTTAGAAAAAAATACTTTGGTATATATTTAACGTGTTTATTAAGTATAAATGTACAAATTTAGCTATAACCAATATAATACATTAATAGTTACACATTTACATACCTATTAGAAAAAAAAAAGAACAATTTAATAATATTGCATAGGTTAATAGAACAAAAAAAATATACAAATATAACACACTGGCGCGGTGGCAGCCATTTTTTTTAATTACAATAATTTTATTTCTGAAGAAATTTGTTTAATTAACGCGCAAGATTTGTAGTATTTGGTATTAATATTAAAAAAAAAATGTTTGTATAATTAACCATACGTCTAAAGAAGCGTCGGGATATTCGACATTAAATACGTGAAATATTTTAAAACATATATCGAACGCCTTTAATACAGAAAATACTTTATATTTTATACTATCAAAATAGACTAACACGTCTTTACAATCGAACAATGAACCGACAATAAGTGCACACGGTTGTATAGGATCATTCCTATTTTGGGGATAATTTATTTAAATGTGCATCCATTTCCATAGCTGTTTCTGTAATTTTTATAAATGAGTTTTGTGAATCTTTAATGCTATATTTAATAAAAGATTTTTTTCCGTTATCGTCCTTTGTCGCCTTTCTTGCAGAGGGAATTATTAAACTACGGAGTAAGTATAAAATAACGAGATTTTTTTGAATCTGAAAATTACATTAATAATATAGATTTAATGAAAGGTACCTATTATAGACATTTAATACACCAATTAACTATTACGAATAATAATTTATAACGTGTAATTTAATATTATAAAATCATGCATTTTATATTATATTATTATCTGTTAATATAGATAATAGGGCAATTAATGATATTTGAAGTCGATGTAACCCTTGCATCTTTTTAAATTTTAGAATCCAGTTAATTATGAATTAAAAATTACTCATTAAATATGATAAAATATTTTAATCCAAAAATAAAAAATACCTGTTAAAATTAGGAAATATTTGAGTACATTTATTTTCTTGTACATTCATATGTACTTGAAAGTTTTAATAAATGAATTATTTTATAATGAACCACCAGTGCCGAAAACATTACAACATCTTCCTTACAAATAAATAAATCATATTTATATATTAATTTAAAACTAACAATAAACTTAATATTACATTTAATAAAATATAAAGGTATAAATACTAACAAATTATAAATTATGTATGTATGTATAATATATTATATTAAATTTATTGTGTATATACAAATTATATTGAAGTATATCTCAATTAGATATACTACATACAAAATATTTAACTGTCTAAATAAATTCTAATATTTTATATACAATTTATATAAATAATTACTTTTTAATATTACAATTTTATTACAATTTTCAACATACGAGGCAAAAAATTCACTGACACTTCACCGTTCAAGATATAGTTGTCAAATGACAAAGACCATAGTCATTAAATGTGGTAAGTGTACCTAATACAGTAATATATTATATAAATATATATAAACCTATATTGTCTATACTATAATGTAGAAAAACTGGAAAAGCTTAAATCGGACTTTCTTACTATTATTATTTGATAAAAAAGAATTGTATATTGTATTCACACGTTTAAACCACGTTTAGATTTAGATTTTCTGAAAAATAATAATTCGAAACAAAGATATCGGAAATAATATTTCAATTCAAATACTTTAACATCATCGTCATTATTTATTTCCTAACTTATAGATTTAAAATGTCACGCAATACCTAGTATTTTTTAAAACTTTTCTTAGATTCTTAAATTAATGATATATATAATATGTCAAATTATTATTTTAAACATAATATTTATAAATCTTACAATATTATTTTATCAAAATAAAAAAAATCTTCATTGATTTTACAACTACATTTTATAAATTTAACACTTTTGTATTTTGTGTAATGAATAATACCAAAGTGTTACTTTTAACATAATATGTATTAACATTATAATGCCATCTTTTCGAAATGATAATATCTATATTAATTTTAAAAGTACAATTTATTAAATTATATTACTTAAATCATTTTTTTTTAAAGTAAAAACCAAATTGTTATTTTAAACATAATATTTATCAGTCTAATTAAATATTTTATCCAAATAATAAAATTTATGTTTATTTTATAACTTAATTTTATTAATTCATAATGTAAATATTTTGTGAAATTCACAAAACTAAATTATATATATTAACACATTTTCTTATTAATTTAACAATTTAATGGTAGAAAAAAAAATTATATTATTTCAACAAATATTTGTTTGTAAAAAATGTATAAATGCACATTATTAATTTTACTAATAATACTTTGTTCAGTGTGTAGTTAGCGGGCATTGAAAGATTATTTTTATCTTTTGGATTTATACATTCTAAATTCAGAAATCGTTTGGAAATTGTTTTCAAGTATCTCAACAAGTAAAATACAATTTAATTAATTAAATTATGTTCAACAAGTTTTATTTATTTATTTTTTAAATTTATTTATTAAACAGATTATTTCATATTTATTAATTTTAAATTTTGTTAATTGTAAACAGTTTTAAACATCATAATAAAAAACATTAATTTTAAAAAATGTTTTGTTTGTATTGTTTTAATTTAGAATATTTTAAACAATACGTTTAAAACGATTAATTAAAACAAAATGTTTTAAAGTATTGTGAATTTGTCCTAATAAGTTGTAGTTTCATACTGTCATCTTATATTATATTTATATTGTACTATTTGTATCAGCGCTAATCGCTAATAAAAATTATACCGACGCTTTTTGTCAAATTAATACTATTGTTATCATTTTTTTTTTTTATAAAATATTTAATTATTATATATTTCATGTTTAGACGCAAATCGCCAAACATTTTTTATGGTATTAAGGCATCTAAATATACATAATATGTATTATGGTTTCACTTCGTATAGATTTACCTAATATAATATATGTAATGTGTTATATATTTCGATATCCGATAGCGTATCAGTATAAGATGTATTGTCTCTTTGTAACATAATGTTTTTTTTTTTTTTTTTTAATTGCGTCATACCCAAAACTGTTATTTCGTCTAAGACTGTTGTGCGAATGCTACAATACCCAATATAAAATAAATAATAATAGATATCCGTTTCGATTGTAAAAATTGACATTTTTATTATGTACCCAATATATTAACTACACTGAAAGGTACAAGTTATGTTTTCTATTCAATTTATAAATTAAATTGACTAAAGAATATCGGAATTTATATTGATATTATTAGGGAACGATTGTCACCTTATATTATTGTCATAAATTCGATATTATATAGTTAATTAAATTATTAAAAAAAAATTATTTTAAAATAATAAAATAATAAAGTATTTAATAATTGCATGTCATTACAATCACACCCCGACGCTGTCA
>CM023362.1:25903421-25941222 GCA_013282895.1 Eriosoma lanigerum | reverse complement strand
ACGCTTTGGCCGGTTGATTAAGTTTTTAATTTGTGCGAATATTATAAAAGGTATAAGACAAGTCTTGGTAATTGTTCGTAAGAGCAAAACTCAACGGCCCTTCAGCAGAAGTTAATTTATTTTATAAAATTATATATTTCAAAAGCCTAATTAATATGTACATTTATCATAAGAATAATTTTTATTGTTTTTATTTTCATATCTATATGTTTTCAATGCCTTTTTGGTGCTTTTCCATCACAAATCAAATTTTGTCATCGATCTAATATAAAACGTTCTTTTTCAATAGTAATTTTTTTTTATTTTAAATTATTCCTCCTTTTTATTTCCAATATATTTATTTTTTTTTATTAAATCAATGATACTTCGGCTATAAAAGACGTCTCGGCTCATAGTGGCAAATGCAGGAAAGAAATATATGAAAAGAAATTGTGACAACGGGAACAAGTCTTAAAGAGTATAGTTATTAGGACGAAGAAGATAATTATATTTATTAGCCGCATATGCATACACTCTAAATATTTATAATATGTTTTATGGTTGCATTTCGTATAGATTTACGTAATATAATATATTATACATATTATATAGTGTCTAAGTAGTATACAATTTATTATATGTGGGTAATAATATAATATAAAATAATATTTTTTCTCATTTAAGAAATTTTTAAAGATATGTCCATTATTTGTAATGTGTTAAATGTTTCGATATCAGAAATACTTCCGGTCCATTGTCCAATTGTTCGTTAGATCACCGTGCTGTCTCTTTGTATCACAATATTTTTTTTCCTTATTCTTTTGCCGTCGTCTCCAAAAAGGTTATTTCGTCCTAGACTGTTGTGTGAATGCAACAATACCTGACCTGTATGCGTTTCGAATGTAAAAATTATGAATCCAAAATGTTAACTACTCTGTCATGTTTTTTATTTAAATTATATATTAAATAGGCTAAAAGTATTCTTACCCACCCAGACGTCTTAAACGTAATTGATGTCGCGACTTACTCGTTCACCCTCCTCCCATTAGTTAATCCAAAGATAAAACACCTCTGTTCCAAAAAAAAAAATAATAATAATAATAATGATAATACTAATAATAATAAATATAAAAAAAATTAGCCATTAGTGGATGACTTCTCATTTCAAGCCTGTGTTAAATTATTTTAATCGTAAACGATATGAATTAATTTATGTGTATCTTAATCGCATAAACTTATTGTGCCATTAAAGATACAGATTGTTTCAAATAAAATTAAAGAACAAAACGAAAAATAGGCTAAAGAATATTTGAATTCCAATTCATATTGATATTATTAGGGGACGATTGTCTTCTTCTAATATTGTCATAAATTCGATATTATATAATTAATTGAGTTTTTAAAAAATAATTATTTTACAATAATAATACAATAGAGTATTTAATTCTTATGTGTCTAGAGTATACAATCACACCTCGACCCGGTTAGTCTCAAAGTACCAACACGCACACACCGCGACCTTTCACTGCGAAAATATTACATTATTTATAATTGTAATTAAGAATATTTATATACCGAATCAAGTCGACCAAGTATAATTTTTATTACATTATTACACCACGACGTGAGTGTCGCGCACAAGACAATATTCACTCTTAATTCACTCTCCGTCGTTATCAAAAATCATAACTTGTATTATTTTATTTATTGTTAATATTTTTTCAAATTTAAAAATAATTTAAACAACCACATCGTCCAATGACAGAGTTGAAAGACGTTAAATAAACAGAGAGGTAATATTTTTAATTCATGTACGCTTTGGCCGGTCGATTATAGTTTTTAATTCGTACGAATATTACAATAGGTATAAGACAAGTTTTGGTAATTGTCCGTAAGAGCAAAAAAGGGGAATATTAAATTGAGTTGTCGATGAATTCCGTAGGAGCGCGTTACTAGTATTACTATTAACACGAAAACACCGTAAAGCAATGTGGTGTCGCCACCTCTGTGTAATAATTATAATTAACTAGCAACGGTCATAATCGTAAATCATATTGCAACAAAACAAATACGTCATGTGCGTGCGTGTGTTACGTAGAAGTAGGAACTATGAATTTAAATATGTCGAAATTTCATTCCGTCACATATCACTCAATAATATAAATAAATCTATTATAAAAAATTAATCTGTTTCGTAATTTAATTTACTTTATACTTGAGTTTTTTTTTTTAATAATTCTAATAGATTAGTAAGATATTTTTAAATTACGATTTGTAAAAAATGACGAATTTCGAATCTTTATCAAAAATACACGTTTTAAATATCGGTTAATGTCAGCCAAGTATGTATTATAAGTTATATAAGTATATATCTATAAAGCATAGCCAAATATGACGGAACAAAAACTGTAAAATTTCAATATTCAAAGTCAAATTATACACTAAAAAATGCAAAAAAAAAATTCTTTGAAATTTTTTACTTTAAAATAAAATCTTTTACAAACGTTAAGTATAATTAATATGACAATTTTAATAAATTAAAATGATCGAGTATTTCCCCTTAATTCACTTTGGTACAGGAGTCATCGGGCCGACCGCCTATTTGTAGGAGCCCAATGGCGAACAGATTCGTTACAATAATCGATGTCAAAATTAAATAAATGAATTCAAATTTAATTATCTTTTTAGTTTATTAATATATGAATATTTTCTATGAACAATAAATGTATTAGTAAACATATAACTATCTTATGTTGTGTTATTATTAGAAATTCAACCAAATTTATTTAGTAGCTGCAACTAAAAATATTGTCGTCACATATGTAACTAAAATTTAAAGTATATATTTTCTTGCGCGCGCGCTCTGTTTGACCGAGCGAGTTAATGTTTCATACGAGTAGGTTTATATGAAATAATAGAAAGTAATAAAATAAGTAAAACTAAGAACAATTTTATTTTAATTTTTTGATAATTTAATGGTTAATCGAAAAATAATTTTAAAAAAAACCAGTATTCGGTATTCACATAATAATATAATATATTGATGTCATTGAGGTATTAGGTACTGTTATATATTTAAAAATAATTGTCATCTACAGTAGCGGGGTTTTAGTGTGCCCGTACGGGTAGAGAAACCAAATATTTCGTTATTCATATATTGAAATATTAAATTTTCCATTTTTTCAATAAGTAATGAAAATAGAATGAGCAAAATAAAGTACCAAGTAAACGCGATTTTCTACCGAAAGTATACCCTACTTGTGGTAACCTAACCATTATTTCTACTCGAAAAAATGATTTCATACATCAAAAACAAAAAAAAAATCTGTAAAACCAACACATTCTTTGCTTCGATCAGAATCTAAAATACGTTAATAATTTATGTAAATATATTAAATTAACGTTGATATAATTATAATTATTTAATAGTACCTATAATTTTTGTATTTCTAGTATTTTTCTAATATGTAAAGCTCAATTGAGGGGAAGTTCGTTTAGTAAGTTGGGTAGCTAAATATTATTATTATCATAATCTAGTACTTTGCGCCATCACTGCATATATATATATAGTGTAGTTACTTACTATAGAAAGTAACTACTACACATACTGTAGCACAGTGACGCTGACACGTTTTATAGAACAGGCAGTTCAATTTGTTTTATTTGATACTCACCCACCCCTATTTTTACCCATTATGTGATATTTGCATTAAGTTTTCAAACAGTATCGGCAAATTTTAAGGGGGTATTTTTCTAAGGATCCACCCACTTCTTTTTCAATTGAACTACCTAAAGTATCTGTTCGGCGCCACTGCTGTAGCATATGCTACTATCTGTGAATTGTATGCATCTTATTTTGTTAAAATTAAAAAATCTAGTATAAGAATAAAAACGGTTTTATTTTTTTCAAGTTGTAATAACTGTACTATGAGTTGGAAATGAAGAGAGAAAATTGAATATTAATGATTTGATTAGATTAGATATGATTTGATTGCTTATTTAGCTACTTCTAAATATATTTGTGCCCGTGCAAAATGTGATAAGGATACTGATTATGATACTA
This sequence comes from Eriosoma lanigerum, assembly GCA_013282895.1. Taxonomy (NCBI): domain Eukaryota; kingdom Metazoa; phylum Arthropoda; class Insecta; order Hemiptera; family Aphididae; genus Eriosoma; species Eriosoma lanigerum. Next base: position 25,937,180 of record CM023362.1, on the reverse strand, counting down.
ATTATGATATAATTAATGATTTGATTTACTGATTAATATTTAAAAATAACAATATCAATAATAAGTATATACCTAACCAAAATTATAAATGTAGGAATTGATACTAACCATTTGAAAAACGTTTACACTTAAGTATTGTATTACGATACAATTATAAATTTTCTTAATTATAAATAAGGTAAAATAAAATATCTTTAAGTTTTAAATTTATTTTCAAAACTATTATTGTGAATTAAACAAAATTTTACACGTAAAATACTAAAAAGTAATAGGAATTAAACTGTATATTGTTGAGTTGTCGATGCACACCACAATGGCTTACGGATTATGTCGGACAATCGTAATTTTTATTTATGAGGTATAGTTACTAAAGAAAACTAATCATCTACGTACAATACCAATATATATATATTATTAATATATATATATATATGCCTAATAATATATATATATATGCCTAATAATATATATATATATATTATTAGGCATACTTACCTATATTTTTTTTTTCATTTTGCCTTTTCTTTTGTAAAGTCGAATCCTCTACTCAAATACCCGCAAAAACGTTGATTCATCTACTATAATACTAAAATTAAATACATTGGGATAAAGAGAGAATATTAACTTAAAGAAATAGACCTGTAAATTTATATTTGTATACGGTCTACCACATTAATACGGTCGTAATTCATAGCTCTCAGACATTATAATCTACTAAAAATTATTATAAATTAAATGATAGATATATTAAAACATTTATTGTAAATATATATTATTAACAGAGGCGCAGGAACTATTTTTCTTGTATGTGTGTGTGTGTGGAGGGGGGGGGGGGCAAAAATTTAAGGAAAATCATGTTATATAGTATATTAAAATAAAATACAAATACTTATTGATTTTTGTAAAATAGGTTTAACTACTATTTTGTAGATTTAACTAATAGTCTTATTTACCTAATTTAATTTTGAATATAAAATTAAAAACAATTTTAATGTTTTACATTTTTTAATTTTATTTCTTATACAACTTTTCAAAATTCATTTTATTACATATGTATTATGTTATGAAAAATAGTAAAAATTTAATTTAAATATAAACCATAACTCTTAAATGTTTAAGTATTAAGTGCATGACTACTATAATGATGATTTTTCAGGAGGGAAAATTATAATTTGATCCCCGACATATTTAACGGGGGGTCGAATGCCCCCTCTGCACCCCACCCCAGCTCCGGCGTCATTGATTATTAATGTTTTTAATTAATTATTAAACTGACCATTGATCTCTTATGTATGTATAGGTATAGGAATTATTTTTTCTATGGGCTAGTTTTATTACATAAATTAATATATTGTACCTATAACTTATTTGTCCACTAAACACCTTTATAAAGCTTATTTGCTCTCGAAATATATTTAGTAAAAACACGTTTGGTATACCGATTGCCGATCAATACAAATTTCAACCGTTTTATCTTCTTGTTTTTAACGCGATTGATGTATTCAATTGGAAAAAAATATACCTAACTAGAATGTAATACTTAAAAAAAATACACATTTACATTAATTGTACTTACTTTGGTCCAGAAAATGGCGTTTAAAATAAAATTTTGGACTTTTCGATGTTACTAAGTGAAACTGCTGAATTAATTATAAATTTAATTGTAAAGAATTTTGGTAATAAAATAATTCAATTTTTCACTGAAAATATATTAATTACATTTTTCCATTTGTTTTAGAATTAAAATTAAAAAAAAAATTGTATTTGCAGGACCATATTAATGATAATTATGTTTAATTTTTTTTTTCATGTTATGCTAATATTAAATTTATTATGATTTTAACTGTACATTACATTAGTTTTTGAAAAATACAATATTAAATGAAATAATAAAAAAGTTAATTTACAATTTTTATTAAATTATTATTTAATATTATTATTATTTATTTAGTAACGATGTTTGTTTAGGTCAGGTCAAGTAGAATGTCCCGGATTATGAATTCGTTAAACGGCAATTCTAGATTAAATGCATTCTTAAACTAGCGATACGCTTTGTTTGTGATAGTCTATTAGAAAACATATATTTAATTTAAATTTATACAGTTATTATATTAGATATTAGTTAATAAATAATAGGTATATCGACGTGTTCTTTAGGAAACCGTACGTTTTTATTTGACACAGGAGCATTATTGAACTTGTTTTGTAAATTGTCCCCGTCTAATATACTCAAGACTTCCATTACGACAACAACACCAGAAGTGATAAAGTAAATTATCATGTCAATACACATTCCGAATATTAGTTTCGTAAAAGCATTTGCCCGTGGGCTTGTACGGTACATTTTCCACGCTGAAATCGGTGCACTGAATAACAACTAAAGATTAAACACATTTCGTATAAAAAAATACATCGGATCTAATGTATACATGTGTCTCTTGACACAGTGCCGTAGCCAGGGGATGGTCACAGGTGGCACGTGCCCCTCCCCCGAAATTTTTTTTTAGTGCTAGTTTAATGTAGTGAAATTATATTTATTTATGACTTTATAAAATATTAAGTTAGTTAAACACATAATTGTTTGCCAAAAATCTCCTTTAAAATTTAGTAAAATTATATGTTGAATTTTTTTCTGGTTTGAGGGGTATCTAGATATTTTGGACACAAACCCCCCCTCAAAATATGCCATTGTCATTATAATATAAAACAAAAAAATAAACAAGTGCCGCCCTAAAAAAAAATTTCTGGCTACGGTACTGCTTTGACATATTAACACGTATAATACGTATAATACGAATATAAATTATCGACATTAGTATAAAATTTTTAAACATAAATTATCTTACTAACAGATGCAAAGTAAGTATGAAAAATATATATTTCAATTATAACATTATAATAAACTAAAACTATTAGTTTTATTACTAGAAGAATATTGTGTTATAAAATTGTTATCGTTTTGCCGATAATTATTTAAAATCATCACTACAGGTCAGTGCAGTGGCGTATTTATGAGTGGGGAGGATGTATGGGGGATAGATCTTTACTCTTGACCAATTTTTTCTATTGATATTTTTCCAAAACTAATATAAAATAAATTATTTTGTATATTAATTACCAATAAGAATACGATATAAAATAAAATTAGTATATCGAAATTGTTAATCTAATACGCATTGTTTACGATGGTGAAAGAATAGAAGGGGGCTTCGTCAATGAAATATTGACATCCCAAGCCCCCATTTGACAAAATCCTAAATACGCTACTGAGTTAGTGGGGTAGTAAAAAAGTAAAAATATGTTGTAAAAGTTTGTGTTATAAATAAAATAATATCGTCAATACGATTTGTATAAATATACTAATTCCATAACTAGTTATATATTGTATATATATATATGTTACTGTTAAAGTATGAAATGCCAATAATTTATGAAATAACTAGTTATTTTATAAAATTACTGAAATTCATAGCTAGAGTGTAATATTAATACTTTATCTAAGAATTTTATACATTATTTATTGTGGCCTCGTTAAAGTCTTTACATTATAACTAGGTAATCTATAAAATAAGTCAAATTCATACCATATTGACAAATACTATATTACGTACAGATATATAATATTATTATTATGTCTTTTGATATTAATGGTATTGGAAATTTGTTAACGATACTAATAATTTTTCTTTGTGGGTTACTTATAGCTTATCAATATCACTCGTAATGTTTTTATATTCTTCACAGTTTCGTTCGCGCGTTCTTTACGTATATATATATATATACAATCGAGTCGCGATAACTCGAAAAACTTGACAACTCGATTTTTTTTTTTTATTCCCCTAGAGATTCTCGTAACAATCAATGTATTAAAAATCTTGTTGACTCGAATATAAAATTGTAATGAATAGCTTAGTCGAAGTATATTATTTATATCTATGATATCTGGGTATTTCGTAATATTTTGTTTTATCTACTTTAAGATAAAATGAGTAGATAGAAACTGATCTATTTATGTGCGCATGCACAATAACAGTAAGCAGTGGCGTGCCGAAGATAGCTTTGAATGATGCCTAGGCAACAAGTTTGTAAGGGGTGGGTCTGCACGTTAGGCGGTCAAATATAAAATTTTAATACTATTTATCGTCTGAAAATAAAATAATATATGATAAATAGTATACTACAGTAATTACAGCTATATAGACCAAGCGCCAAGAAATATAAAATTGCAGTATCTGAAACGTAACGTAATACATTTTAAAAATAAGTTATTATTTAATAAGTCATGTAAGAAAATGGCTTTTGAATTGTGAAATGGAAAAATTGTTGCAATAATTTTATTTGTAAATTATTTGAAATATAATAATATAAGTTTATAACCCCCACTCCAACCAAACCCTTAGTACACCACTGTATGGGACGTGGGTGGTAGGTATACTGATTATTATTTGGCTTCATATAATTTTGAAGCTGGACACGCCACTGACTGTAAGTATGTATGTATGGTTAGTATGTGTCTACCTGTCGTGTCTATTGTGCGTATTAGATAAGCTTAATATAGATCAACAAACTACATTTCAATCGTATGCTACAATCGATGAAAATGTTGAAGTCACTGGACTATTAACTGATAACGAAATCATGGGTATCAATATATCAAACAGTGATTCCGAAAATGATGAAAATGATGAGCCTGAAAGAACTTTAGATATGATAACGACAAATCAAGCAATAGCATCATTACAAACTGTTAGGCAGTTTGTTGAATCCGTCGCTGGTGTGGATACTTCTATATTCGAAGCCATAGGAAAATTAGAAGATTTTTTCAATAAACAGCCGAAAACCCAAAAATTAATTACAAATTATTTTTCTACTGTATCTAATAAATAATACATATGTACATATACTTATAATACCATTGTATCTATTTTAGTTTTTGTATAACATTTATTTACATATATTTATCGTAAATTTTTATATTTTATTATATTTCATTACATAACTCGAAGTTTTGATTTAATTTTGATAAATTCGAGTTAGATATTTCCTTTATCCCCCTTTAACTTCGAGTTATCGCAGCTCTACTGTATATATTAGTATTTTAACAATTCATTATTTTACCATGAGTTCAAACGAAATGAAAAAAAAATTCAATAATTATTTACAGACTCGTGGAAATAAAAATAATAGTGCGTTTTTGACTGACATAAAATACGCGAGTTTAGTTTTGGACGTAAATCGCATGAAGATAAAAAAAAAAAATCCACAAGAGTCTATTGGTTAGCGAAACATTTGACACGATTTTAGTGAATGGTACCGAAAAATATTAATATATCCTGTAAATGTAAAAGAACCAAATATTAAAATATATGTTATGACTATTCGTATACTATTCGATGTGACACACGAGATTCATAAGTCCATTGGGCATGGTGGTAGAGACCATATGATATATCAAATAAATAAAATATATAAAAATATTACTCGGGCTGATACAAAGAAATACCTAAGTTTATGTCCTCCCTGTTAACAAAACAAAAAATGACAGAAAAAAGAAATTGTTGTAAAACCAATAAAATAAATAATATATTAGTCTCTATAACCATTTATAACATTTAATAAAACTATTTTCAAAATATGCATTATACTTAGAAGAATATTTATATGACATTAATTTTAAATAATAATGAAATTTTTTTTTTACCTATTTTTAGTAGTTAATGATGTTAATATTTAAACTATTTACATTACGGAATTACTAGTTATTTTATACAATTTCTAAATAGAGTATTTAACTAATTTTAATGTGCATACTTTAACTAAAACAGTACGTTAATCTATAAAATAACGGATTTCATTACTTTAACGGTAACATATAATAAACGTTGGCTAATATAGCAACAATTACGAAAAAATGCTCGTAGCCTAATGGAATAGAAATAATCCCTTAAACATAAGATTTTTTTTAATATAAAATATATGTATAATACAAGATACAACGTATGGAAATTAATTGTAAATCAATAATAATATAAAAAAATTATAGTGGCGTACTTCTTAGGTTTTTATTTTATGGGAGGGGTAAAAAATTGAATTTCCCCCTCTTTTATTAGGGAAGGATTCCCCCATTGTTACCCTAACAGGTATACCATGGAAAATGTGCACTACAGAAAATCAGCAAAAATAGCCACAGGTAATTGGACTATTATTTGTATTTCTACCTGAAAAAATCTTTGTAAAAACAATGCATTCTAAGATTCGTTCAGAATCTAAAATATAATATAATTATAGTCATACTATTATTATTATAATAAAAAAACGTTTTGAATTGAATCGCGTAACGTTTTATACCGAAACGCGGAATAATATATTTAGCGCCATCTACACATAATATTATTTATCACGAGGCCACGTAAATGCTCGTAAAATTGATATTCGAACAGAGAAACTAATAAACTATACCTTTTTTATAATATTCGTCGTAGTGGAACCCCAAAACACGAAATACGATATTGTTAATTATTCGGGTTCGGATTTCAATGCATTTGCATTTTTTTTTTTTTGGAATTTCTTACGCGATGATTTCCAAGCTACAAATGTGTTTCAAGTATTCCATGTTGTAACTACAATTTTTTTTTGGGACATTTTTTGAATTTTTAAAATTTTTTAGCGGAATTTATAGTTTTTGGGGCATATTTGACGTTTTTTAAATGCATTTTTAATTTTTTAAGCCATTTTTGACTTATTTATCGTATTATGACTAAAAAAAATTGACTACATTGAAATATTAATATATATAATATATAATATTACATTTTATATTTTTATATAATAATAAATATATAAATAAATATAAACTTATAAACATAGTACTACATAATATATTTATGTACATACACATATATCACATGTTAAACAAGCATTTTCTTTTCTGAATTTTAATATTTATTTATTTTATTAAAACGAAAATAAAATGATTCAATGTAAATTTATGTTAATTATTTTTTTGATTTTTTTAGAGTTTTTAGGTCATAAATGCATTTTTTGATAGGGCATTTAAATCCGAGCCCTATTATGTATTGTTACTCAGTGGTGTAACGGAGCATAACAAAATTTGTATAAAAGTGCGTATATGCAATAAAAATAATAATTTTATAGGTATATGATAGGTGTACGGACATAATATTTTATAATTTATAAATTTGTTGCACATTTAATGGCAATAAATGTACATAATTTTAATATTAAGTGTATTTTATTAATGAAAATAAATATATAAGGTATTATATGCTTCTATTAGTTAATTCATGTATATAATATATTATATACCTCTACGACTTAAGGTGGTTTGTGCAGAGGATTTATTAAGGAGTACTGAGTAGGCAATATATTGTAAATATTTACAGACGCGTGTGTCAGTGTGTGAGAAGTAAATGAATATTAGTGCGAGTGTGCTTTATTTGGCTTATCGATCGATTCCTTGAAAATAACAAAACAACAATTATATGTATTTTATCACCTAGTAAACTGGTTTATATATTACCTATCCATAATTTATATTAATTTTATAATAAATAATTCAATAATTTTAATTAACGGGGACCGGGCAACCGTATAGTGTAACCTATTACCTACAATATTTTTGCTGAGCGAAACTCAATTTAATACAATAAAATATCATACTGATAAATGTACCAGACTACCTTATAAGAACGCTCAGAAATAAATGAAAATTAGTGCGAGTAATCCGTAATTGTGTACCTTTCATTTTTCACTATTCACTATCAAATCGGTTTGGCACTTTTACCTTGATTATAATACTATAGTGGTGTTGATAAATACGACATAAACTTATATTTATATACAATTTTTATAAATAGATTTTTTTCGTGAAATTATAATAATATGAATATTGAAAAAGTAACGTTTTTGCTTTTTTATTTAAAAATAAATGTAGGAAATTATAAGTTATTATACATAGTGCATACACATATTATATCATAATATGTAATACGAGTATATTATATATAATATTTTATCAAACTACGTAAATATCTATAATTATACAGGTAATATACTATATATAAAAAAAAAATGTGTGAATGTCAATTGTGGTCCTCGGAGAAATTAGTGGTTTATTATACTTAAGATTTGAATGCAATGATATTGCATTAGAAAATACGATTCTGAGCGAAATTCAATTAGTTATCAAGAAATAAAATAATGACACCGTAATTTTGCCGATTTTCAAGAACTCTTACTTTAAAAACTTATGAAAAAAGATGTCAGATTATCAAAATATTTTGTAAAAACATTAAGACGTATATGTCTAGACTTCGATAACATTTTCAAACCAATAAACTAAAAATTGTAGAAAATATTAATCGTTTTTGGAAAAAAGGTCAAAACTCTATACTTAGTCATAAAATCAACCATTCGTTTCTAAATTTTTTCTATAATGTAGGACACTTATGTTGACACTCAAAACAAGTTTCAAGTCCTTACGATCAAAACTTAATTAGTTATCACAAAATAAAAAAATTAAAATAATGAAACCTTTATATTGCCGATTTTCGGGAATTTTAACTTTAAAAGCCTATAAAAAAAAATTTTCCGTTACTATTTTCAAGTTATTTTGTAAAAAGATTAAGTAGTATATGATTAGACTTCGATAACATTTTTAAAACGATAAATTAAAAATTGTCGGAAATATTAATTATTTTGGGAAAAAAGTTCAAAATTCTATACTTGACCAAATAATCAACCGATCCGTTCCAAAATTGTACCACACTTGTATATTATCTTTGTTAGTATTCAAAACAATTTTCAAGTCCCTACGATCAAAACTTAATTAGTTATCACGAAATAAAAAATAAAAAATGTCAAAATCGTAATTTTGCCGATTTTCCGCCATTTTTTGGTAGTTTTTCCCCTCCCACGAAAAAACTTTTGAGAAATTCGAAAATTGAGTAAAACCAAAACATTCCTCGCTATGCTCAGAATCTAAAACAAATATAAATATATATAGTAATATACAATATTTAATATTAATGAAGTTCATTTTTAACACGAATAAAATATAGAGAAATAAGTATTACGCAAGTATAAATTATAATTACAATGACAATGTCGATGAGTGACTGAATTATAACTTGTCTATTGTGTACTTATAGCACATTCATTCTTTATTATTATCTTTAATTATTGTTTTGGGCCTTTATTTAATTCATGTAATTTCATTTCAGTATTATAAATTATAATAAATCAAATTTAACAATCGAATCGTTATCACAAGATATGGAATAATTACATACTTGTTGCAATTCATAGAAATACATTATATGCATATACGCATGCACAAGTATAAACAATAAACACTCAAAAATATTTCACAATAAATAAATCGAATAAAACACAAATATCAGGAGAAAAATACACCTAGTTCTGATAGTTTAATTATTATTTTAAAAATTATTAAAATTTTGTTGTTGTTTCATTTTCATTTCAATTCGTTGTTTTCTATGATATGTAGGAAATTGATTTTTAATTTTATATTTAGTTAATTTAGCATGATACAAAATTAATTTACTGTTTTTTTTTTACCTATAATTCTACGAGAATAATAAAATAAAAATATTTTTCCTACATATCATAGAATATAAGTTAATAAATTAAAATTTTTTTCTCAAAATTAAAATTAAACAATTTAAAGTTAAGTAAATTTTCACCTACTAATTAGTCTAAAAGCATGAAAAATATATATTGCCCCAGCCCTCTTAAAATTAAAAATTTTTAAAACATAAAAAATTCTCATTCAATAAAGTTCTAGTTAAAATTTATTTATAGTTATTTTTTTATAATTATTAAGGATAAAAACTAATTATTTGATTAAAAGTATATAAAAAAAAAAATTAATGTTATAATAATCATTTCAAGTATTTTTTTCTTTTTTAATGTAATTTTGAGAAAAATATGGCATGTACTCAAGACATTAATTACCAATACATCCCTGATTGTACTTATTATGTATACCTATTTAATTCGATACTAAATATAATTGAATAATTAATACTCATTAATTATTTTTTAATAATTAAAATAAAATAAATCTATTATCAATTATTATATGGGTATAATTATAATATAAAACGTATAATGTTGGGGATCAGTCTTTGTTCTCAAAAAAATATAATAATAATATAAAGTTGTGTATATAAGAATAACGATTTGGTTTGATATGGGTTACTAACATCAATAATCATTTACGACTCACATAAACTTAAAGAAGTACAACGAAAGAATAATAAATTGCCTATATAGTACTCCTTAGAAACGTGTGGTGTGGAAGCAAATCATAATATTCCCTCAAAAACACTGCATTATAATATTACATTTATTAAATAAATAGAGAAATTAAAAAAAAAATGATTTTTTGTTTGTCCCCCTACATTAATTTTTACTTATTAGTGCTCCTGACGGTGGTTAGAGTTAAAATAGAAAAAAGAACCTCGGAACCAATTAGAGCAACTACAGGACTTAAGAAAGAGGACACACTTGTTTAACATATTGCTAGAGAAGATTGTTTAATAAATAAATAACACCAAAAGTTTTGCACAGGATAAAGAAAAGTAGGCCTTCTGTCTTATGCAGATGACAAAGCCATTAATAATGAGAATAATGGGGAAGAATTTAAATTAGTATGTCGAAAAATTATTAAAACAGCAGAAAAAATTGATCTCATAATTAATGACAATAAAACTTAGTACAAAATATTGAATAGAAAAGAGGTTAATTTCCAACAAAGTGAGATAATGAAAGTAGAAAGCCATAGTTAAGTGAGTATCTCAGTTTAATTACTTAAGATCAAATCTAATCAATAATAATGACATAAAAGTAGATATTGATACTAGACTTAAAAATGGTCATTACAGTTACTATGGTTTGCAAAATTATTAAATTATGTCAAAAACATGTATATGTAGTGGTGCAACTAGTGTTAAAATTTAGTGGGACTATAGTTCCAAATTAAAATACTTTTTAAGCTAATCCCCTCCAGCCACTCTCTAGTAACGCTTATGTGTACATGTTATGCCCAAAAATATAATATATATATATATATCAGACATTGCCCTTTAGAAAAATGAAAAGGATAAGGAAAACATAAAGGAGGAACGTATGCTTAGAGGACTTATCTAACCTCGTACTTATTGATAATATTAGCCAACGCAAAACCAATTTTTTTTTTCACTTTTGTTTTTAAAACAATATTAAATACACAGGTTTATAAAAGAAAGTGTAGAAATCGCTTGGTAGCTAAACTGCATTTATTCCAATTAATACTAATTAATATTAAGTATAAGAAGTAGTTTACTTTTTACCATTTCTACGATATTGAATACTATTTGAATTATTGTCATGTTGAGTTATCTGTTGCTTTTATTTTAACTTAAAAGGTTCAAATTATATGGAAATGAATCGAATATTCGATTAAATTAAGATTAAAAAATGATATTATAAGAGAACAAATTGTTATTTGTAAGCCCACAATATATATACATATAAAATTATATATATATATATCTACAATATTATTATCCTAGACAACCAAGAGCTGTTATTTAATAGGGAAATATGTAACCAATAAAGTATAAACATCAAAAATTCAACGTTTTAATCATAATACAGTAAAACTGAAAAATTATTATTAAAATATTTAAATGTTTATTAGGCAGTCAGTTTTAATGTTTATAAATATGTGAATTACTACTAACATTTACTTAGTGTAATGTATTTAGAACCATGTGTTAACTAAATATTGTAGCTTTGTCTTGATCATCTAACTTGTCCCGTCTGTTATTTTTAATGGGAGAATGTGGGTTTAAGGGGAGGATGTTAAATTCCAGAAAATAAACAGATAGAACGATAGTGAAACAGAATTTAAAATCAATTGAAAGTAAAATTATATAAAATTAACTCATAGAAAGAAAGTCTAGATTTTATTTTGGACAGAAAATAATATGAAAAGAAAAGAAAATTACAGAAATTAATAACCAGAAAGTTAATACTGCAGAAGTCATAATCACAGAACGTAATATTGCAGAAAATAAAAATATAGAACGTATTTAAAAAGAACGTAAATATACAGAACAGTAATTCTCCAGAAAATAATTTTACAAAATGGTGTAAATCAATAATATAATAATAATATATGATGGACAAGGGTTATTTTAATTCATAGGCCATAAATCATAAACAATTAACAGGTATAATTTCCTTGGTATTTTCATTGTTACATTCACATGACATTTATTAGTTATTAATTATTTTATCAATTTTTTATCTAAAAACTACATATTGTATTGTTCACAAATATTTGCGATGTGTTTAAGACATTATCATATTATTATTTTTATTATCTTATCTTATATCTTTTTTATTATTTTATTACATCTATAATAAAATTAGTCTTATAATTATTGTATGTAATGTATTCGTATGAAGACACGTTTATAAGTAGTAATAATAGTCTACTGCCCTATAAGTTTGATTAATATAACTGAAAAAATGAAAAATTTAAACAATGTCGATACGATAATATAGGTACAATAAATAGGTACTAATAAATACCTAACATCTAATATCTACATTACATCAATTTTGTATACCTAGTCGTTACTTATTTTATGTTTCATGGTTTCATTAAATTTTTATTTGGTATTATGTTGCTCAGCGGAACATTTTCGTATAAATTAATACGGTATCGTAAAATCGTAAAATCATGAAATCCTACCTACCTAAAACCGTTTGCTTTTGTAACTTCGTATCAGTCTTATTATTTGAATACAATTATTTGAATTTTGAATACTAATATCAAAACATATTTTACATTATTTATTGGTACCATTTTTTGATACCACTTTTAAAAGTATTTGAAGGTATTTAGAATTTTTAAAAAAAATAAATTTTAAAATAAAAATATTTGAATTTAAATTGAAAACAAATATAACTTAACTTTAATAATTATTAAATAGCATAATATTTTAATTAAAAAAAATAATAATAATATTAAAAAAAAATAAATAATTATAATAACTAATACGATTTTTAATTTTATTTAGTAAATTCACTATATTCGTAAATTTACAATTAGTTTACTTTACGTCTATATGACAAGTGGTGTATTTACGAGGGGGGTCCATGGGGTCTGGACCCCCCCCCCTCCAGACACCGATATAATATGACGTATCAATACTGAAATAATATATTAAAACATAATGTTTAATCCTATCCTATCTATTCTTATGTACACAAACGGAAAAGTACCTACCTAATTAGTATGTGCTTATATAAATAAACCCATATGCGTATATGTAACATTAAATTGCTGATAATAATAATACGATTATATTTGAATATTGTCGATTATTATAGATATACAATTTTATATTATTTTAGATACTGAACGAAGTAAGGAATGTATTGGTTTTACAATGATGACTTTTCTTTGTCTCTGTTAACATTTTTTTAGAAATAATGGTTTGATTATCATGAATAAAGTATGCATTCAATACCTAGTAAATTGTATCTAGTTGGTACTGTTTAAGCTCATTTTTCTCAAAAGTTTTTCTTTAGGAAAAAAAAACTACCAAAAAATGACGAAGATCGGCAAAACTACGGTTTCTATTATTTCAAATTTTTTATCTGGTAATAGTTAATTAGGTTTTTACTAATTAGAATCGTAGGAATTTTAAATTTTTTGAGTATTCACATAGGTGTTCCACAAAATAGAAAACATTTTGGAAATGATTGGTTAATTTTCTGACAAATTATAGAGCTTTGAAATTTTTTCAAAAAATATTTAATATTACATGTAATTTTGGGTTTAATGGTTTGAAAATTTCATAGAAACCTACTTAATACACTACTTAATCTATTTATTAAATATTTTGAAAATCGCAATTCACAATTTTTTTTATAAGCTTCTAAAATTTGAATGTTTAGTAAAATTGAATATTATGTTTTTTTAGAAATAACTGTCTATTTACCACAACTGAGGTATACTTTCTGTAGAAAATTGCATGTTGTTAGTACTTTATTTAGCTCATATTTTAAATTTCTCAAAAGTGTAAAACGTCAAATTTCACGGAAATCGTAATTTTGATAAAATTGATTTTAGATTTTTTATAATAATTAATGCAATTTTGAACATAAGTACTTTAATTTTTTTTTAGTATCCTCATAGATAATTTATATACGTGAACTTTTGAAACGGCGTACCAGTATAATATATTGTATAATTTTATTGATTTTCGTTCAGAATCGTATTTTCTAATGTAATATTATTGCATTCAAATATTAATTATATTAAACCATTAATTTCTCCGAGGATCGAAGGGACGAAGAAGAAACGTGTAAAGTCGATTTTTTCGCTTTTTAACATATTATTTTTTAAGACCCACCCCCAAGAAAATGTTGAAAATCCGCCACTGTATATGACTGTAATAGTGTATTATAGTATAATAATTAATTTATAATATTTTATATGATAATTTGTTTAATATAAATATAATATTGTTTCATTATCTTGAAAGCGTTTGACGTTTATGTTATATCTTATGTGTTATGTGTATAGGTATAATATGTTTTATGTAGAAATATAGAATTGAATGTACCTATACATATTATTTTTTTAAAATTAATAAAAATACTTGTATTCAAATTAATACTTTCTAAGTATTTATAATTTGTAAAATAATATTTATATTTTGTATTGATAGTATTTGTTTAATAATATTCGTAATGTATTTAGAGCACCACTTATTTATTCCAATAATCCAATTTAATTATTTAAATATTATAGTAACTAGTTATATTTAAAAGAAGCATATATTCATACATTGCTTATATTTATATACGAATATAAATATTGTTTATATCAACAGTTCTAATTTTAAAGTCTTAATTTTTTTTTTCCAAGTCTTTATAATACCTAATAAATATTTAGTGAAATTGAAGAAATCTTATATTTTTACTACTTTTTATAATATTAATAATTAATAATTATTAACCACGCACACAAATGTTTAAGTATTGGTTTAGAATAATGTGTGTTTTTTTTTTTTATGTATGTGTGTGGACACTTTTTCGGGTAAAAATAATAGTCGAATTACCACAAATGGGGTATTCTTTCGGTATAGAATTGCGCATCTAATAGTTGGTACTTTATTCCGGTTATTTTTTTAATTTCCCAAAAGTTACCTCATAATGTGTAATAAATTAGAAGAATAGCAGACAAACGGCAATATTCACAGAAATTATAATTTTGACGATTTTTATTTTAATTATTACGATAACGAACGAAATAATATACAAGTCATAACATTTAACAATTTTATTGAGTGTTCACATCGATAATTTACATACGAGATAATATAATATAGATATATAAAATATATTGAAAATCGACAGCATCAATTTTTTTAATGACATTTAAAAATTTGACTATAGCTAATGAAATATCCGTCATAGGGATTTGAAAATTTGATTTAGTGTTTATATATATAGGTATTATACACGTGTGATATAATGTTGAGGATGTTACTTTGATTTTTGAATCTAAATATCTATATATTACATTTTAGTAATTTATCAAAATGTTAAACATTAATTTATTATCAGTTATTGGACTGAACTTCGCTCATGTTTTTGAAAGCCATGATTTAACATTACTTTCAAATCTTAACTAAAATACAACACTATCCTTCCATCACTATTATCTTTTCCACGTCTAAAAAAATCATTTGGCCCATAGCTCATACTCCTACAGTCTATAACTTATAAGTTATAAGTCATCATCTTCTATATAAATTGTTGTTTTTAATCTGATTACTCTATTATTATTAATATTTCTATTTTCAACAATACAAACTAATTATTTGAAATTACTATTATAATGTAAATGTATATTAGGTTTATGTCTTCATGATGGAAATTATTAATATAAAAACTATAATAAATGATTATATTTATTTTAATATTTTTTTAGTCTGGCAAAACATGTTTACGATTATAACCATATTTATATATAATCTGTGATATAACTATAACTATAAATATAGATATAGTTATTTTAATAGTTTATAAAATATTTTTATCTGTTTTATTGTTACACATAAACGATTGACTTATGATTTGGGATAATATTAAAACTAAAACTTACCTACATCATCCTTAATGTTAATATAGATATTAAGTGTTATAAGTTTACAAGTATAAAGTAAGGACCAATTATCAATACAATTTATTTTAATAATTAATGATTGTGTATAATTATATTATTATATTTAAAAAAAATAAGACAAATAATAACAAATTTGAGTGTACAATATATTATACAAGCAAATATTGTTTATTATTATTATTATTATATTTGTAATTTTTTCCTAAAAATCAGTATTAGTGCACAATAAAATATTTCATAATATTATACTCATTTACATAAATATAAAACCACCACAATACTTATGTTATTGTGTTCTAAATAATTTATAATATTATAAGAATATTACATAAATTAAATGTATGAACGCAATCTATTGATGCGATGTGCTACTTGCATGTACTAATTGCATACTTCTGTATTAAACGACTAGAACAACGAAAATTATTTACCAGGTTATATACCATTAAAGTCAAAATGTAGGTTTTCCGCTCCCAAAATTTTGGTATATTATAGTGCGTTTAATTATGTTTGATTTAAGACCACTCCGGAAAAAATTGAGAGGGGTGTTCATAGTCAAATTTCCCCTCAAACTTTGTAACTACCGACCGCTTATACGTCATACCTAGTAATAATAGCAATCGTCAAATTTTTGGTCGTTTTTCTCTTTTTGTGACTAATCGTAAAGTTTGATCTTCCCAATATTTTGATATGATATAATACGTTCAATTATCTTTAATTTAAGATTCCTCCGGAAAAAATCGAGAGGGGTGTTCATGGTCAAATTTACCCTCGAACTGTGTAACTACCGACCGCATATATGTGATACCCAATAATAATAGCATTCGACAAATTTTTCGTCGTTTTTCTCTCATTGTGATGAAACGTATGGTTTGTCCCTCCCAAAATTTTAATATAGTGCGTTCAATTATCTTTAATTTAAGATCCCTCCGGAAAAAATCGAAAGGGGTGTTCATGGTCAAATTTCCCCTCGAACTGTCTAACTACCGACCGCATATACGTCATACGCAGTAATAATAGCAATCGACAAATTTTTCGTCGTTTTTCTCTCATTGTGATGAAACGTATGGTTTGTCCCTCCCAAAATTTTCATATGTTATAATGCGTTTAATTGACTTTAATTTAAGACTTTTCCGGAAAAAATCGAGATGGGTTTTCATGGTCAAATTTCACCTCGAACTGTGTAACTACCGACCGCATATACTACATTCAGGCTAGCAGGCATTTACTAAAAACGATATAGTTTTTATTTATAACTATACCAAAGTATTTATATTCATTTTCATTACTTTAGGTAAAAGTGTATATTTTAATAATTATAATAAAAATACATTTTTGATTTTCTTTGTTTCTGTTGTTTTGTGTTGATATTGATTTCTTCATTTTATGATCACAAATGTTATAAATTATATTTGTATAATAATGTTATTAATTGACATATAGTTACGCCTTATAATTTGATTGTGTGTGCAACTTATAGTACGGTTTTATGGTAACTTTATTTTATTCTATTGATAAGAGTGCTAATTTCACAAGCATTAAATTTTCGATGTCATCTATTATTATTTAGTGTTTATTTTAATTTTGTTACAATTGTGGCACTGAGACTTTGTTTCGTTTCGTGAGTGACCCGACCGTAGTAAATTGTAATTTTTCTCACGTTTTTCTGTCTTTAGTTGTCCGTCGCACATCGATACTTCCAGCGAAAAGGATAGTTCAGCCTCCGTTTTGTCAATTGTCAACGGGAGAAGCGAAACAAAATTCAAAGTCAATTTCTTATTCTATTTCATTTGTATTTTAATATTATTTTATTATCTCTTTGGGACGGATGGAAATACGATCGTTTTCGTGGTGGACGAGGAAAAAAATCCTTTGTCGGTATGCATTCGTCACTGAAAAACGAAAAAAATTGAGTCGCTACCTTTTTCGTTGGACGTATCGACGTGACATCCGCGTTCGTGTCAAGCGTTCCCGTGTTCAATATTCATTTGTCAACCGCACTTTTGTGAAATTCACGATTTTCTCGAATCGTCCGAATCGGTAACTAAAGTTCGTTGCAATTTATTTGCCTTCATTAATGTGTTTTTCCTCTTAGCACAGAGTGGTCAACGTCAGAGACGGCTTGATCATGCATTTTGTGGTTCACTGAACCACCGATAATTTTGGGGTGGGTGTCATTTTAATTGATGTGAACTTGGTCTAGGTTACCTGGTCTTAGGTGGTAATAAGAAAATGATAATTTGATAGCCAAGTCATTACTAGCAGCAAATCGATACAATCACCAAAGAATAGCATACATTAACTGCATTAACGATTAATTTATATACAGCTTTATAATGAAAATATAGTCCATCGTATTAACCAGTAGCGGATCCAGAGTCAAATTCTAGGGGAGCCTTCAAAATAAATTATTACTAAGCAAAAAAAAAAAAAAACCTAGTTTTGAAAATAGCTTCTTTAAAAACACTTTTTTAAATTATTTTAAACGATATTATTACTCATATATAATTATATATTTTTATTTCTAATGTTAAATCGTTTGATTGGTTATTTATAATTCGGTACTAATCATATCAAAATATTGAAATTTCTTAGCAAGTTTTAGTATAAATAATAATCGTCAAAAAATTATAAAATTAAGTGAGGTTATGTAGTTTGACTTTTTTGTTGGTGGGTGGGTGGGTGGTATTTACATATTTTGAACCACCAACTGAAAAATGTCAAACCGCCTCTGGTCAATGTAACCCGCAACGGACATTGTGTTTGGTTTTCGTATTTCGTTTTGTGAGTGGCTGCAGTTATTCATTCGTCGTTTCTTCGCGTTAAGTAAGTGGTGCACTGCCTTTTTGTACGGCCGATGGGCCTTGAAATTATCAATGTTTAAAACTATTATTACTCCAAGTGTTATTACATTATATCCAGCACAGCAAAAAATAATATTTATAAAACATTTTGACGGTGATTAATAAAAATAATATTTTTAAATTATGTCCCCACATAGATGTCAGAATGTTTTCAAATATTTTGAAATGACTTTTTGGCAGACGATCAAACATTACTAAAATGTTAAAGATAAATATTTTTATATCATTTGTTTAGCATTATTATAATGTTAATAAAATACACGTCATATGTTTCGTAAATAGATATTTCTTTTTAAACTAACTAAAATGTTAGTGATATTATATATATATATATATATATATATATTTCTATAAAATACATTTATTACCTATACAATTTTACAATAAAATATTTAAAAAGAATAGATTAGGTTTTTATAAAGAAAAATACATTTTAAATGTGATTGTAATTATTATTAGTAAATTACTTTTATATAATATTTTATTAAGTGAAACAATATCAAACCTATTATCATCATATTATTATTATATATAATTTTGCAAAGATATAAGAGATTAAGAAGACTGTTTTAAAATTTAAGTTGTATTATTCCTTTTTCTGCTAATTTTTTAAGTCTAGTTGATGGCTGTGCCATCCAATTTTTAATCCCTTTTTTTATATGTTTGATTACAACATTCTTGTATTTATTCGTTTTTTGTATAGATTCTAAAAGAATAAATAACTATTATTATTTTCCTTATAATATAATACTTTAATATCTTTGAAATCTTTAATATATATTACTCATTTTAATTCTTTTTTTGTCTTATCTTCTAATATGGGATCAGCCGCACTAGTGCATTATATGCCTCGCACTAATAATTTCTTGATTACTTCCACCATAATAATACACTATCGCCTCAGTTTTATTCTTACTAATCCTTAGTCCCCTATTCTCAAGCTTTGTTATCTATTGTTACACCTCTCATTGACTTCCTTCGGGTTCTTTCCCTAACCTAGTGTAGTACTACTACATCATTTACTAACATTATACACTATGGCACCTCACTTTGTATATCATTTGTTATTCTGTCTATTATCAGAGAACAGATATACGGGCTCAAAGCTGAACGTGAGTGAATTTACAAGCTTCTGAATAAGATTCTAAAATATTATGTAACTCATATATCAATAAAATAATTAAATTTAATATATATATATACTATATAGGTATATAAATACCTATATTCTCATCCATAATTTTAGCTTTATAATTAGTTAACTAATTATCGTTTGGTTTTATTCTTCTTTCAACCATTTTGTTTATGTTCTTTTTGGCCATGCATAATTTCCATTATTTAACTAAAACTCAGGAATGACAGCTAAAGTATTATCTACTTCTAATAAAACAACAGTCTACTTGAAAAAGAACAAATTTAAATATAATTATATTTAATATATATAGGCCTTCATATTTATTATTCATTTATTTACCTAATAATAACCGGTTGACAATGATCTTTATAAAAATAATATATAATATTTTTAAATGTTATATTACTATATTCAATATTATTTAAGTTAAAATTTATTTTTATAAGTTATCTTATAACTTATCAATTAATATTAAATTATAAAAAAATATTATTATCAATTTTTAAACAATTACAAATTCAGTAATTTACCATTGTAAGTTAAAATCAGATTCTTTGTTAGTAAATGTAAATGCATTGGAATTGCAAAATTTAATATTTTCATTCATATATTGTTCTGTATTCCATTTAACAACTTGTTGTAAAAGTTTTTTTATACTTGCAGAATATTCGTTTTAACTCTTTCATATAGTTTTCAAATGGAAAGGCACTCCAATTATCAAGTAAATCATATGTAGTATAATCATCAACTAAACTATTGGCCTAGTATCTAAAAGATGTTAAGGGGGCTGGAGCAATCTATAATTTCATGCATTTAGACTAATAAGCAGGCGAAAATTTACCTAACTTCTAATAGTCCAATTTTAATTTTGAAAAATAATTTAAATTTATTAACTTCTATTCTATGATATGTAGGAAAAATATTTTAATTTTATTATCCTATGACTCGTAGAACTATATGTACAAAAAAAAAAAACAGCGAATTCATTTTGTATCATGGTTAATTAGCTAAATATAAAATTAAAAATCAATTTCCTACATATCATAGAAAACAACATAAGGAATTTTAATAATTTTTTAAAATATTAATTTAACCATTAGAACTAGGTGAATTTTTCTCCCGTTTTTTGTGCTTTTTATTCGATTTATTAATTGTGAAATATATTTGAGTGTTTATTGGATTACATGTGCATGCGCGTACGTATGTAATAGTATTTCTAAGAATTGCAACGATTATATTAATATTCCATACCTTGCGATAACGATTCAATAATTCGATCGTTAAATTTGATTTATTGATTGATAATGTATAATACTAAAATGAAAAGACACAAATTAAATAAAGGCCCAAAATAATAATTATAGGTAAATATAAAGAATGAATGTGCTATAAGTTCATAATGGACGAGTAATTAGTCAGTCACTCATCGACATTATCATGGTGATAATTTATACTTGTGTAATACTTATTTCTCGTTATTCCATTTATTTGTGTTAAAAATGAACTTCATTAATGGATTACAATATATATATTTGTTTTTTTAAGGAGGTTGGAGCAATCTATATTTGTTATGCATTTAGTCCAATAAGCGGGCGAAAATTTACCTAACTTCTAATAATGTCAAATAAATTGGAAAAACAATTGAAAACATTTTATTTAGAATATATATTGCCTCCGCTTGTCAATGAACTTCATTAATTGAATATTAATATAATTATATATAAATAATAAACATAACATTTGTTTTTTTATAATATAGTATATTACCTGTATAATTATAGACAAATTGACGGAAAACAGCAAAATTGCCGTGTATTTTATTTTAAATATTTTTGGATAACTAATGCAGTTATCGGTATTTGTACGTAGGGACTTGGTGTAATATTTTTTTCTCATGTAGGTAATTTCTACACGTGGTAAAATTATGGAAAGGATATATTATATGATATATTATGTTATATTGGATTTTACTCAGAAAAAATATTGGTGGTATGCTATGGTTGCCCGGTTCCTATGATGATACGCGTGTTTATTATAATTATTGTATTATTTATTATAAAATTAATATAAACTATGGGTAGGTAATAAATTAACCAGTTTAGTAGGTGACAAAATACTAATAATTGTTGGTTTGTAATTTCAAGGAATTGACCGATAAGCCAAATAATAGCGCACTCACACTAATGTTCATTTACTTCTCACACAGTGGCACACGCGTCTGTATTTATTTACAATATTGCCTATACAGTACTCCTTAATAAATGATCTGCACCAACCACCTTAATGAAATACTGTTGTTTTACAACGATTAACTTCATTGATCCCTCTGGGTTTGCCCTTGTTTTACTTTTCAACTAGGTAAGCGAACATTTGATGGACCCTGATGTAACCAAATATGCAAACAAATTCTTCATTAAACCTAAATAAACTAAGTGCATATAATTTAAGGAAAAAATATTTACTTTACCTATTTCAGGTATAACAGCTATACATGAAACAGTGGAGTCTTTGGAACATGGTATCTTTCATTATTCATCAACAAATAATCATCATGTATTCTCTTTTTATTTCCATTTTCATTATAAGGAAATCTAACGTGGTTAATTATCCACTCGCCTTAGTGAGTACATTTTGTACAGGAAAAATAACCCGAATACCCCTTAGTTCTTAATAAAAATGATCTAGCTGGTGCATTACAACTTAAAACTCCAATTTTAACATTTTTTTTTTTATATTTATTATACACAAATACATTATATATTTTTATTTAGTGCGTAAGAGACTCTAGAAGCGCACAAACATTTTGGTGACCAGTGTATGGTATTTTGTTTTATTTAATTGTAGTATACGAGAGTTGTAACTGGGTCTCTGGAGACCTATGGTTCTGGGAGTCATATACTGCTACCATATATTTTATATTTATTATATAATATGTTTGATATATATTTTATTTTATATTTCATTGTTTTTTTATTTTATGGTTTTTTACTTTTATTTTTTATTATGATCTATCACTGGCAACCATATACTGCCACCTTATATGTTATACTTAATATAATTTAGTTTTAATATAATTATATCTTACATAACCCATATATTTTATAATTTTTACATTCAAATTTATATATATTATATAGTTTTTTATATTTTAACGTAAAAACTATATGAATTTTTATTATTATACAAATATATATATTTTTAAGTAAAAATTATATGAAAAATCTATTTATAGACGTATATTGTAATCTAAACTCATATTTTTCACATTTGCGAAATGAATAGATGAATATATTATGTTATTAAATTGAGAAAAGTTTTTCATTATCCTAGACTATTAAATTGTTATACAATTTTTATTAATAACTAGTTATTAGTTTTCTATATAATGGAGAGAATATGAGTTATATAACAATATATTTTATATAAAGACTAAACTGACTATTGATGTTATTTGTTACTTGATACAATAATAAAATATACAAATGTACAATGTTTGGGTGGTTAATAAACATTTTAGAAACTTGTAGTAAATTTGTAAATAATAAAACTCATTCTTATTATTTTGTATTAGTCAAATTTAAAAAATATTCATAAAAATAATTATTAAATTAAAGCTCTGTACACAATTTCTAATCGCCTCTTTTAATATTAAATTTTATGCAATTGATTATATTTTGATGATATTTGTAAATTGTAATATTTTAAATTAAAATATGAACTAAATTCACTAAATTAACTTAATTGTATCTAAATATGTATCTATTTATTTATAATGTACCTAATGAATATTATATATGATATTGTTCTTAAATATAATTGTAGTAGAAAAACAAAATTAATATTTATTATCATACAAATTAATTTTGTATTATTAATAATTATCTATGTTTAAATTATAATGTTAAACATTAGCGGAACCTTATTATTTTTTTTTTTTTTTTTTTTTATTAAGAGTAAGGCTTCGATATCTGGATCATTAGCCTGCTAAGTTTTACATAATATTAGTTTTTTTTTTTTTACATATATAATTTTTAGTAAGATTTATATAATATCAAAAGTGTATACAATAGTTGATACTAAGTGATAGGTATAATTAGAGGTATATTTTCTTTTTTGTATTTAATTATTTATAGTTGGTTTGTGAGTTTGATGGCTTTGAAAAAATTAAAAATAACATCTGTATTTGTTTCGCCAAATGCTTCCTCCATGTTGGTAGGGTAGTTTAATATGTGCTGTCTGTTTTTATATAAAGGACAGTGGAGTGTGAGGTGTTCGATTGTTAGTGGAACGTTGCATTGATGACAGGATGGCTTATTATTATTTGTTTTTTTCAAAGTCATTTTTGTTATTACAAATATAATATAAAATTCTTTAAAATCAACATTTAGTAATAGAGTAAAATTGAAATATTATCGCCTACCAGTGAAGTTTTAAAATATGATTTTGCATGCCCTGAACATAACTTCTGGTTCTGTCTACGATTTTAAACTAAAATATTAGTTATTAAGACATTTATTAATGTGTGACTTAAAAAGGATTTGAAATTAAAGAATTACACATTTTTGTTTTTTTATAGAATAAATATTTTGATTTTAAATACACAAAGCTGAACATTTGATGTATGTATTATGATATACTCATGAATATGCATAGATACAATCTATGTATAAAGTTCTTCAAATTTTAAGATTTTACATGAAATTTTTAAGTCTGAAAGTCTATTTAGTATTTTGTGTAGCAGTTGTGCTTAGATTAAGCTATGTTTTCGGTAGATAATTTTTGATAGTTGTTACTTTACCTAGGTCATTTTTCAAATTTTCAATTATTTTCTAATGCAACAGGAAAAACCGTTAAAAAAAAATACAATATAATTAATTATAATTTGTGAGATACCTGTTATTTATATAAAATAATATTCACATAATATACATATTGTAAATGCAATAATTTATTCTTAAATTAATATTTTGTAATTTTTGTCTTGGTCTACTATAAATTATAATTATATATAGATAGTATAGCTGTTGTTGATCCTACAATTATATTATTAATTCATTTCCAGTTAATAATTAATATTATTATATTGATAATGTAATATGTAATATGTATTATGTAGTTTTTATAAAATATTTTATAATTTTAACAAATTATTTTCTAGGTGACAATATTAACAATGTTTTATTATTAAAATCATACAATTATTTCCATTACCGCATTACTAATGTAATTGTTACCTGGTGCCAATTTGAATGTGTCACCCAAAATTCATGTACATATATCATGTATTATTAACATTACAAAGAAATAAATTATAATTTATAAACCAATTAATAATTATATACAAAATTTTCATATATATTCAACAATATATTTTATTACATAATATTTATTCATTATACAATTTAAAAGTTTGTTTTTTTTTTAAATCTATAATTTTAACATGTAAAAACGATTAAACAGACTATACATATAAAATATGGTTTATCAATGTAAGTTATATATAACCTTAGGTGTATCATTCAAACTCATTCTAGTTAATAATATCAGTTTTCACATATTGCATAATATAAACAAAAATATTCAATCAAGTATAGCTACGAATAATAATATATTATTTTTATAATAACTATAAACTATTTACATTTTTGGATTAACCTATATATATTTGTACAATGCCTTCTATTGATTTCTTACATATTTCACAAATTAATTGTGGAGGTATTGCACAATCACTGCAAAACCATCCGTGCCCACAATTCATATAAATATATCGTACTAGGTTAGGAATATCCTTCATGTATCGTAAACATTCAAGACACCGACTTCCATTAGGATCTGACAACTTATGGATTGGTGTCCATTTACAGCCTATATTTTAAAATTATAAATATATATATAATATTTTTTTATATACATATATAATCAATAATGTAATTATTTAATATGATTTAGTATTTACCCTCAAAGTGCATGACATGAATAGGCTGTAGCCTTGGAAATGGAAACAAACATATGGGACAGCTTTTCAACTGTAACCCACATCCATCACAACACCACCCATGTCCACATGGAAGTACAACATTTTGAGTTTCAACTTCATCGTAGTTATTTAAACAAATGAAGCATCTGTCAATATATTCATCTGTACAATAAATACACGTTAGAAAATTTTGATGTACAATTTATGTTCTAACTGTGTAATATATTTTACCTTCAATTTGAACTGCAGCAACCTGAGTAGTAACTTCATCTACTTCGCACGAAGTGGATTTATCTGCTAAAATTACATGTAAATAAGTTAGGTTAAATAATATTTTATTGTTTTTGTTAACATACCTATTGGTTGTACTTCTTGATTTACAACCAGTTGACTAGTGGATTCCTCCCCTAAAAGATTTAAACAAAAATTGGTTTATTTTGTTTTTAATTAATGTATTTTAATGCATGTACCTAAAGGTTGTGCGTTCTCTTCTGTTGTCGATTCTTTAAGTTTTCCATTTTCGCATTCAATGTTTTCCTCTACTTCATCTATATCAATTTATCATTTATATTCATATTGTTAATAATGTGCTTATTTAGATTTTTAAAATTATGAAGTATCTATTACCCATTTGTTGTATGTCATGACTGTTAAATTGATTTTGTCTTATTTGTAGATTTTTTCTCGATGATGTCCTATAGTTTTCAAGACCTTGTGCTAGATTATGGCCACGTTCTATTAATCTTCTTTCATGTTCATCATTTATTATTAAGACAGCAAGAGGTGGTATCAAAGGTTCCAAACCTGTAGGGTCTATTTAGATAATATCAAATTATACTGTTAATTGGACATACAAAACAAAACGTATCTTAAATAAAGTTTACCATCAGGAAGAGGGCCAAAATGTTTATTGAAATATTCGTTTAAAGAATAGGCAATTCTTTGAAGATAATCTACAGTAGTGTATTGTCCAATTCTCACATACTGTAATGCATCTGCTATTACAGTATTGTTAGTATCCCCCGTGGTGATAACTGATCGTCTTACCTAAAACAAATAATTTTTTTTTTGTTATATAAATTGTACTAGATATACCGAATAAATCAAATAATACCTGTTCACCCTTAATTATTTGTTGTGTCTCCCTTCTTATCATTTTCTCAAATGAACGCAATCGATCTATAAAAAGTCGTGCAAAAGTAATTAAATAATATTAAATTAACATTTTACTAAATAAATGAACAAAATAAAATTTAAAATTCACCCCAAAACATCCATACGGATGGATTTTGACCAATGATTATTTTGAACATGCTGTGGAAACTTTCTATGTAATTATTAAAACGAACACTTAACCCAAAAACGGTAAAACCATCTGGACGAATAAGATCGATCCAGAAATGTTGAACATATTCAAAAATATGATTGAGTTGCATAAAAATATCCATAGTTTTAGCTAACGATTGTATAGCCATAAAACCTCCAATAATGTGAAAATCATCTGGGAAATTCGGATTAATTTCTGACGGTAAGTACGGTAGTGCTAGAATCTATTAAATAAAATATGCAATTATTATTGAATTTCATAATTGGTTCAAATGTTTTCTATATTAAAATTATTACCATGCCTATAATAATTGCAACCTTAGGATCATTGCGCATCAATTGTACCAAATTGTGGGCCCGTATATATCCTACAACGCTCTGTAACGAATGTAATATGAAAATACGAATGCAATAACGATGTGAATAAGCATAATAATGAAAAAAATATACAGACCTGACTGTAATGGAACCAACTTGCTATTAATCTACTTTCTGGTATCACTCTACGTATTGAATTGCGCATTTCAGTTTCAAAATCGGTAATAATTTGTATATTACCCCATTCGAACATTTCAAACGGCAATTCGTTTCTTAGAAATTGCCACAATCGTGTGTAAATGTTTTCCGTCTTGCCGTTCAAAATAGCATAGAGCACAGGAACAGACTGGTGTGAAACATAAATATATATTTATATTTATTGCAATATATTATCGATAATTTGTGTTCAGTGTGTACTACTTACAATATTGTCCGACAACACATGTATAGTGACCAACTGGTACATATCGGTTGGATATAGAGGCAGTACGTCAGTAGACCTATCAACTGCCAAAACTCGAGCCTGACGGAGGATTGTCGCGTGATTATTGAGAAATACCATATTGGCAAGAATCAAGCCCCCAAAGTGCAGCACATTGTTTTCCACGAAATCGAGATTGCATTGGAAAAACGGAATCCTGTAGAACCTTTCTAAAATATTTAACAGACGCATCTGCCAACTTATACATGTAATAGTCCGGCCCATGTCTTTTAACGTGTCGGGTATTGGAGGATCGCATTTTTGCCGGACATACTGGACCGCCCTAATCGTTTGTTCTTCAGATATCTCTAATGCAGCCAAGGGAAACCTAATAACACGAAATTTCAAATTAATTTACTAGAACAAATTATTGTTACAAGGAGGAATGTTCAGAATCGACTTTATTGCTTTTTAATTAATGATATTATATTAAAAGTCTATGATCAATACAAATATTAACTAAATATTTGAAGTGACGCACTAATTTAATAATTCAAAAGTTACATAATTTCTAAAAAAAAAATTGTGGACAATAATAATATTGGGTAATGTCATTACCGTTTGATATTGTAATTTGCAACGTGATTTTATTACTTGAAAAAATAATTTCCCCAACAATGATAATTTATAATACCTTGAGGACAAATCCGCATAGATAGATCTTCCAGAAATGTTTTCGGTAGAAGCTCTGATTCGTAAA
Source organism: Eriosoma lanigerum (assembly GCA_013282895.1). Classification (NCBI taxonomy): domain Eukaryota; kingdom Metazoa; phylum Arthropoda; class Insecta; order Hemiptera; family Aphididae; genus Eriosoma; species Eriosoma lanigerum. Next base: position 25,908,139 of record CM023362.1, on the reverse strand, counting down.
GCATCCAAAAATTGACCAATCTCTGATTCATGAAATTCTTGGTTATGTTCCTCGGACATAATGATGGTGTAGGCTACGATACCGAAATATTTTTTATCCAAAATCTGTTGCACCTAACACAAACATATTAAATGTTTAGAAACATGATATTTGTATTACTAAACTATAAACTAACTATACACGAATACACTTTAAAAATTAAGAATAGGTAAAGTGACAGATAGTGAGACATTCAATACAATAATTAAAGTAAATTCTAAAAAGATAATAAAAATTAAATATTAAAAATTATTAAACCATAAACATAATAATTATTATGTACTTTGTCACATAAAAATGTTTTTCCTTCTAAACATAACCCCCACCAAAATTTCTTGCTTGTTTAGTTACGTAAGGTAGTTTAATTAAGAATTATAGGAGTATTGTTCATGATCGAGAATGATCAGAATTTATGTTAAATAAAAATATGTTAAGATTTTAAATTCCCATTTAATTTTTAATCACTGACCCCAATTAAAAATATTAAACCTACACACAGTCTTAAATTATCATTTTTTAAATTTTTTTTATACAGGATTTCTCTTTTTCGCATATAGAATTGATGCAATCGCTGTATACGTATATACATATACAATATTTATAGGTACAATGTACACATTTATATTTTCATATTTTTTACTATTTAATAAAAAAACTCGAAAGAAGAATAATGGTATCATAATATAAAATAAATGAATAAATGCTATAATTTATTCATTTACATCATTTGCATTTTATAAATAAGATTAGATTGTGATAACACCGAGCGCTTGAAGGTGAATGTAACCTTCTGGACCAGCATATGCGGAACTACAGAGTGTGCCTGGTCACACTCTAATGTTAAAAATAAAAATTATCCCAAATATTTGTTTCGAAATGTTTGTATTTATTTGGCAAAATATCAAATTGATATACACAAATAATGACCCTGATTTTCATTATTTTTTTAAAAATATTTATACAATTATTAGGTACTAACTTATGTTTTACTTCCTAATTAATTATTACTAAATTATAATTAAATAACAATGGGATACTAATTGTTAACTACGTATATTTAAACTATCAAAATTTGAAATTCATTTATTGTTTTGTATAATTCCTTAATATATGGGTAATGAGGCTAATTATTTTTTTCATTTTTTTCATATTATTTAGGTAAATGTACATTTACAATTTAATTTGTATACAGGTATACTTATTTGAAATAACCGAAAAGAGTATCTAATTTTATTTTATTTTATTTTTAATGTCAAAATTTTTTGAATAAATATAACACTTTTTTAAAAATGAAATGAGAAGAATAGAAAAATGTACGTAAAGCTAAATTGTTTACAAGTAAACAATAGTAATAATATTAATAAAAAATGTATGTAATATTTAACGAGAAGTAATTATTATTATTTTATTTTTAACAGAAAATATAAAGTTTTATCATAAAAGATGTTTTTTTTGCATTTTTCATATTTTTTAGTGCATATTTTGGCGCTTATAATTCCTTATTTCTAAAGCTACGAGTCAGGAGCACTGATTATTACACATTTAAAGTTTTAGGTAATATCTGTTTCTCCTTTTCGAAAAAGTTTTGGGTTCATAAATTAGCATTTTAACTTAATTATCGAACGTTAATTATATTCTATTAACTTTAGAAAAAATCGTAAAAATAAAATATAATTATAAGCATATTATTAAATTTATGAACAGTCAATACATTAGCATGCTCTTCTGTAATATTATAAAGTAATAATTTACAAATATTTTAATGATAAATAGGAAAGCTTAAACATATAATGACGTACCCTCTCCTCTATGAAACGATAAACTACAAAAACGGCAAAAAAAAAAGTTTTTTAAAAATATATAATATGCGACAAACACTAACACAAACGTAAATTATAATTATTACACGAGTTATAACTATTAAAAATAAAAAAAGTACTTAAAATTGAGAGCTATTGCCTATGGTAAAGTCACTGTATGAATGATTTTTCTTCAATATTATTTACGAATGAAATCATTCAACTGCACTTAATCGTTGATAACTTAAACTAAAACTTTACCTATACAAAGTAGTTTTATATTATGTATTGTGTGTTAAATTTAACGTGTATATACAGCGTGCCTGAAAAAGTTTTCATTAATCTGTGTAGGCAACCTATGCGTATTTGTTAGATATTACAGCCACACACTGTATATAACCTTCTAGTTTTTAATTATGCTTTTAATATCTTTATCGTATTCACATATATAATATGAAATTATACTTATAATTATGAAGAATTATTAACTGCAAGTTAAACAAATGAGTCGATGGGTTAAAGTTCATTGATAATTATGCGATTAAAATAAAAACGTTTTATAAGAGATAATATTATGTATATTTGTACTTATCTACTAAATATTACAATCGTAATTTTTCATTGCATCAAAACATTTATTTAACTCAACTTTTTAGTATTTTTTTTTTTTTGATTTCTGATAATAATTTCGATTTTTTGTAAATAATAAACTACTAGTTTGATATTTATGTATTTTATACATTTTTATGTCGAATGAAATATTATATTTTAATATATTATACGATATTTAAATAATAGACATAATATTAGATAGGCGTATTAAACAGTTACTTTATACATAATTATTATGCATTTTTTTTTATCTAATATCGAATGATGTTAATTGGACTTTTTATATTTTAAATTTTAATACTGTGTATATCGGAATTTTTTTTATAAGACGAAATCGACCAGTGGCGTTTCCTGTTTTTTTAGGAAGGCCTTAGAATGTTTTATATAACTTTTAATATTTTTAATGAATAAGGTCAAATATTTTATTGTGGCACAATTAGAATATGATTGGTGGTCATTGTCCGCAACATCTGAAAATTTATCAAATCCGAGTTAAAACTTCATTTGAATATTAATAATTAGCTCTATGTAACGCAAAAACGCTATATGATTTAAATTTTTTCATTTACCAAAAAAATGTAAGAAATGCATACAAAAATTATAATTCTTTAATAACTCGATCATGTGTATTTTCGATTTTTAAGTAGGTAATAAATGGTTTTTTTTCGAGTTGAACGGAATATGTGTATTTTAATTAAGACCAAAAATGATCGGTCAATTGGTGATGTAGTAGCCGTATAGTTGATACGTGTGTTGATTGAAAAAGTTTAAAAATATTTGAGAATCCGGGTTTTGAATTAAAATTATTAAATTAGGTATATTAATACTTCGATTGGTGTTTTATTTGTTACCTACTTCTTTTAATTTATGGCAAACGTGTAACTCATTTTGTAATTTACTAAAACAACAATTTAGTAGCAATTATAATTAATTAAGGTGTTTTTAAAATAAACTTATTTCTTTTCCACTAGAAGGAAAATTGAGAAATCACAAATATATATTTTTGACTAGGTATTGATGATGTCTATAGTCCGGATAAATATATAGGCATGGACAGTGACGGTTCGTAGTAGTTTGGCAAGAAAATGCGCTAAAAAAATAAATTAAAAACAATATTAAACGTTAAGCTCATCAGAATATGTGCCAACGATTAAATAAACACTACTAGAATATTATTTTATCAATATCGTTTGACTTTTGTACGTTAGCTATGTGGTATTAACAATGTTCCAAATAAACAATTCCGACACCCGAATTGAGCGTTAAGAGCGATAATAATCATCGCACAACCGGCTATAAAGTTTCGTATGCCGTTTTTATAGACATTCTGACGGTATTAAAAAAGTAGATAATATTATTATCGTTCGTATATCGAAATAAAAACGGTACACGTTGCTGCCGTCCGATTTGAACGACAGAATTCATCGCACATCAATAATTATTGCGTTGCTAAAATCAAAATCTAATAAGGAGATTAATCCCGATTAAATAAAGAATGAATGTTTTTCTATTTGGTCCTAAAAAAATAATGAAATGAAATTTCAAATCGATAACATTGCGAGCGTAAAATATAAATATATATTTTAAAAAGACCTTGTTTAAAATTAATACAATAAATTATTAGTTTCTTTCAATTATAAAATAGTTGAAAACAAATTAAGAAAAAATTCTGATTAGTCACGTGTCAAGGGGAATGCTACGGCATGGCATACCCCCTCCGCTGGATCCGTACCTGATTATTACCTATACAGAGGAAATTTTTGTGTGCTATTCACAATATGCGCGTTTTCACGAAGAACTGTTTACTAAAAATCGTTTTGGCCGATTGTTTTTGCTTAAAATTGTAAACTGTTTAATTATAATTAATTACCTAACTAAAATGTTTACTCTTATCACTTTATTAATGAATAGGTATTTAATTAAGGTTAAAACAACAACAATTACTATCGAGTGGCTGACAGTTGCTGTTGTTCGTATTATTATTAATTTATTTAAAAAAAGTAAAAGACTTCATTATCACTTGTGATGTGTATAATCCCAGATAACCGTTTCCTCATTATTAGTAAAACATGACGTCATATGGCAAAGTTCACGCGGACGCGTGTTCACGTTTCGGTTTCCATTATTCGGCATATAAAACAATATACTTATTTGTAATATGATAAAATAATATTTGTTTATATAATATTAATACTTATGTTTTATAGCACATCTAAAATAATTGGTGTTATACATGAGCAGAGGCGCAGGAACTATTTGCGGGGGGGG
>CM023362.1:25826868-25903321 GCA_013282895.1 Eriosoma lanigerum | reverse complement strand
AAAATTTAAGGAAAATCATGATATATTAAAATAAGATATAAATACTTATTGATTTTCGTAAAAAAAGGGTTTAACTACTATTTTGTAGATTATACTAATAGTCTTATTTACCTAATTTAATTTTGAATATAAAATTAAAAACAATTTTAATGTTTTATATTTTTTAATTTTATTTGTTATACAACTTTCAAAATTCATTTTATTACATATTATATTATATAAATATTAAAAATAACAAAACTGTAATTTAAATATAAACTATAACTCTAAAATAATTTAAGAATGATATATTTTGCACTAGCTCAATCTATAATAACATATGGTATAACCATATTGGGTTCGGTTTATAAAAAAGGATTAGAACCACTAATGATAACACATTATAGAATTATAGTTAAAGTAATGATAAGAAATTATTATTTATATACTGATAAAACTGATACCTTATTTAAAAAACTTAAAATATTAACTACAGATAAATTATCAACAATAAAAATGCATTCAAATAAAAAAAAGACTATGAATTATTTAATGTATATAGTACAAGACATGAATGTAATAATAATCTCAAACTATTTAAACGTAATACTACTTTAATGAAAATATTTTACATAAATAGAGAAATTGAATTGTTTAATATGTTACCAAATAATATTAAATCAATTAAGAGTAATAAACTCTTTAAATTTAAAACAAACAAACTATACATGTAATTTCACGACGAGACTTAATTATAACTATTATTATATATTTTAAATGTATAAATATATATTTATATTCGTAGAAATAGATATTAATGTTATTGGAAATAAGCAAAACTATTAATTAATTATAGACTTCCTAATCTCACCACAAGCATAGCTTATAGAGATTAGGTGTCAACACAAGTTGTATCATGCCGAAAATTGTTGTAATTTGTATTGTTATCGTTGATTAAATAAATAAATAAAATAAAATGTTTAAGTAACGAGTATTAATTGTATGACTATGATGACAAATTTTCAGGGGGGTAAAATTATAATTTGCTCCCCGATATATTTATCGGCGGGGTCGAATGCCCCCTCTGCCCCCCCCCCCCCCCAATCCCACCCCAACAGCTCCGGCGACACTGTACACGAGCGTCGACTGAACGGTCGAATGTCAAATAGTCAATACATAGTATATCAAACGAGCTTTTTGACGCGCATGGTTAGGTAACGTGAGGCAACGAACTCAAGTCTGTAAACAAAATATCTTATCACTTGTCAGACTAACATAAAAATTTCACAGAATATAACAATATTTATACCACTCACTACAGGCTTAAAAAAAAATCGAATTTCTCATAATAATATAGTCTTACTCTTAGAATATATTAAAAAAAAAAATTATTAAATATTCTTCGATTTAAAATAATTCACATTAAATCGTTACCAATTATATCTTAATACCGATAAGGTTTATTTACAGACTTTTAATTATTTTTTGGGTGTTTCAACCATTTCGACGATAAAGAGCAAAGCAGCTATCTAGTATTAGTCATTAATTTATAACAATTTACTGTGGATGACACACGAATTCTAATCTCGATGATATTATCAACACTTAAAAATAATAAATAAATACAAGTATTATCACTATAATTACAACATTAATTTAAAACCTAACCCGAGTGAATACATTTATTACAAAAAAGTTAAAGTTTTTATTTTTACGATAAATTGCAATGAAAAATTAAAATTATTTAATTATTTATTTTTGTCGTCTATTTAATATTTCTCCCAAATCTTGTTTCATGTCCCAAACCGCCGGGCTACGATAATATTGAAAGAGTTTTTTAAAAACTATTGAAAATAATAGCACGATGGAATTATCTGCGGTAATTATGCATGTAAAATAATAAGAAAGAAAGTAAGAGAAACGAAATAATAAATTAATTTTAGTTTTTGAACAACGAACGAAACAAAATGCTTAGGTTAGGCCCGTTTGACGAGCGCTACCGGTGCGTGACGGAACACGGATTCATAAATTCCACTAGATTCTAGATGGATACCTCCTTATTTTTTTTACTCGAATTAAAAATATTTTATTTTCAATTATTGAAACCAGTAATTGCCTTAATTAATAGGTAGGTATAATTGTTATTTACTTAAATTATTTGAGTAATAATTGTGTTTAATTATTAGTAACAAACACAATATAATACCATTTTATTAAAAAAAAAAAAAAAAGTTGTTACAATAAATAAAAGTAAATCTCAGAACGAAAAGTTGTACTAACCGTAACTTGGGAACTTGTGAAATTCAAAAAATGAACTACATAAAGTACCAACCAGATGAAATTTATTACCGAAAGCATACCATAGTTGTGTTAATCGGACAGTTATTTTTACCTGAAAAATTGTCATCATATATATAAAAAAAAACATAATATTCAATTCTATCAAAAATATTCAAATTTTAAAAGTTTATAAAAAAAATTGTGACAAACGATTTTCAAAATATTTTGGAAATTGATAAAATATTAAATAAGATCTTCTAGATGTAGACTTCTATACAGTTTTCAAACCATTAAACCTAAAATTGCAAGTGATATTAAACAATTTGTGAAAAATTTCATAGCACTATACTTAGTCAGAAAATTATCCAATATGTTCCAAAATTTTACCACACTTGTATAATACCTATGTTAATACTCAAAAATTTTTTCAAGTCAAAAATTTTCGGGAAATTTGAAATAGTGACCACAACAAGTTCTCTATTTACAAATATCATAAGCGATCATCTATAATAACAAATATGTATTGCTGGTAAGATTACGTTTACCACAGAAAATCGTGGTTGACATAGTAATCGAGTTAGTACGCAATGAATACGTCCCTTTAATCCGCTTATCTAACCTAAGCACTTTTCGCGAACTTCGCTAGATGAGAAAACCCCCTGGTCCCCGATATTTTGATAGTTCTGGGCCGGACAGGAAATCCGCAGTGGTAAAAAATCATATGTAAGAGTGGACCTATGGACAATAAACCTGTAAAAAAAAATTATGTGGGCTATAAAATTTGGGAGAGGGAGAGGGGCACATTACCCAGATAAGTGTCCAAATTGTACCGGTATGAAAAAATTGGACAAAGAAAAAAATGGTGTTATTAAAAATTCGGTAAACGACAGAAAGTCGCCCAAAATATAATTAATTGCTTAAACCGACCTTCCAATAATATTTTTCAATTAAATTCCGAAGTTTCGTTTATTTCTTACCCGAAAAAAACCGATAGTAGGAACAGGTTATGTTTTTAAAACAAATCAACAAGTTGTTGTTTTGCCCGATAGTGATAAGGCATTTACAAATATTTTAATTTCAGATTAAACTAACAACTTGAACGAAATAATTTCATTGCGCGATAACCAGGTAGTACAACGTAGTTCTATTTATGACAAAAGGATAGAACCTGAGTCCGATTTGGTGGTGCGGTAAATTCCAGATAACAACTCCCCTTACGCCATTAAATCATTGGATAGTGTTTTACCCGGGAATTGATGTAGAGTCATCAAAACAATTATGGAAACCCGTATAGAATCGAATATTAGTCTAATTGAAACAATGTTTGTATTAAGTTATTAACCTGACACTAACATCATGATAATCAAAATTCAATCGTTGATACTTATATTATCTTATGCACGCATGTTTAATACCCCATGTAACCTCAAAAAAAAATTACATTAATTCCCGTGTGATAAGGTCTGATGGCCTTACTTACTGATGGTCCATACTTCTATTATCTATATATGGATATCTTAATAAGAAAATATGAACATAGAATAGAACGATAATTAATAAATAAACACGGACATCTATGCGTTCATTGTTCAAACGTAAAATGCCATTTGATACAGACGTTTTCATGATTATATTGTTATAATATTTCCAAGAACATCGATTCACGGTTAACGATTACCGTTTTTAATTTCTTATTCCATAATCATTATTAAGAATTAAGAATTACGATAGAACAAGCGTATACAACTGTTTAATGAATAGTGAATAATGATATTTCAAATTTTTTAACCATTTGTTAACTGTTGGTGACTAGGTGTATGAGTGTCGAATTTAGACGTTCCTCCTTCGTCCCTTCGGTCCTCGGAGAAATTAGTGGTTTATTGTACTTAAGATTTGAATGCAATGATATTGCATTATACTAATAATTCATTCCAAAATTTTATCTAACTTGTATACTATCTATGTTAATACACAAAAACAATGTCAAGTCCCTACGATCAAAACTCAATAAGTTATCACGAAATTAAAAAATTTAAAATTTAAAAACAGAAATCGTAATTTTGCCGATTTTCTGTCATTTATTTAGGTAGTTTTTCTTCTCCAAGGAAAAACATTTGAGAAATTTGAAAAATGAGCTAAATAAAGTACTAACTAGATGCAATTTTTATTGAAAATATACCCTACTTGTAGTAATCGGACCAATATTTCTACATGAAATGTGTCATCATACATAAAAAAATATCATAATATTCATTTTTATTAAAATTATTCAAATTTTAGAAGCTTATAAAATAATGTTGCAACATATGACTTTCAAAATATTTTGTAAAAATATTAGGTAGTATATTATTAGACTTTGGTAAAACTTCCAAACCGATAAACTGAAAATTGAAAGAAATATTAAACATTTTTGGAAAAAAATTAAAAACTCTATACCTAATCAGAAAATCAGTCAATAATTTAATCGTAATTTTTTTCTCTAATGAAGAACGCTTATGTAAATATTCAAAAAAAATTTAAAGTTTCTACAATCAATACCTAATTAGTTATCACGAAATAAAACAATTTAAAATAACAGAATCCGTAATTTTTCCGATTTTCAGTTGTTTAGCTTTAGAAGCTTATAAAAAAAATTGTCAGTCACGATTTTGAAAATATTTTGTAAAAATATTAAGTTATATATGATTAGACTCTGATAAAATTTTCAAATCGAAAAACCAAAAACTATAGAAAATATATAACATTTTTGGAAGAAAGTTAAAAGCTTAATACTTAGTCAGAAAATCGTTTCAACATTTTTTTCTGTAATGTAGAACACGTATGTTGATAATCAAAAAACATTTCAAGTCTTTACGATCAAAACTTAATTAGTTATCACGAAATTACAAAATTTAAAATAATGAACCCGTTATTTGGCCGATTTTCGGGAATAAACTTTAAAAGCCTATAAAAAAAAAATTGTCAGTCACGATTTTCAAAATGTTTCGTAAAAACATTAAGTTGGATATGATTAGACTTCGATAAAATGTTCAAAGTGATAACCCAAAAATTACTGGAAATATTAAACATTTTTGGAAAAAAGTTCAATGTTCTATACTTGGCTATAATAATAAATAATCAACCAATCCATCCAATCAACAAAAACTTTTCATTCTTAAACATTATTAATATATATTTATATAATTTAAATTTAAATAGAAAAATATACTCGCGATAATTTAGTGATTTTTATATATTAGTCTATCACAGGTATTACTTTTAGGTCCCGCAATTTTTCTTTGCTCCAATCCTCGAAAATTCTTAGGACGGTCCTGCTATTCGTAGTGATCAAATCATTATTACTACCCAAAAAAATGTTTTCAGACAAAAAAAAACATTTTTGTGAATTCAATAAACTATAATCGCTCAGAATCTACTATAATGTTATTGTGTTGCTGCTTAATTAATTATATTACGTATATGGTTTATTATTAGTATTATAATTTAATTCTATCTATTTGAAGTGTGAAATTTTTTTTCTTATTAATTTTGTTTACGAATGTCATATTATTCTTATAATGAATAAAATATTGTGGAAAAATAACATTTGTTATTTTGTTGTATGTTTATCACCCTTATTATTGAGTTGTTGAAACGACCTGGTGATCTGTCTTTTATTAAATTAATGATATATTTCTCTGTTCACAATACTCTATATACCCAGTTATATAATATGTTATTATATCAAATATATCGTTTGAATGCATAAAATATGGTATTGCATTATTATTTCGAGTGCTCGTTATAAAACTGGAATTTGTTTTGTGCGTATCCGTTGGAATTGTCAGTAATCATTTTATCTTTATTTATAAGTAATATACCTAACCTATAGCTCATGTCAACTGCACAAAATATACTAAATAATAAATATTCAACAACTATTCCAAGGCTATCAATATATAGTCAAGTATATAGTGAAATGTTAAGTGTATCAAATGCAACCAATTAATAAAAAATAATAAAATAATTGAAGGATTCAAAAGGTATATTTCTTCCATTTCTACAAAATTTTAGAAAACACTTTTTTACTATAAAAATATCAAGTAGTGGTTATTAAAATTTTAATGAATTCTACAAGACGTTAAAATTCCAGAGAATTCATTTTTAATGATAAAATCATTATATTTAACAGTTAATATTTAATTTCCATTTTAATCGAATAGAAAAAACAAATCGGAAATAATATAATTTCAATGAACTGTTATATATTATTGTCCTATAGTCTATAATCATATAACAAGAAATACCTACGAATTAATACGTTTTGAATTACCTATTTCTATATAGTTTTATACATTTTACGTTTTATGTACATTTTGTTATTAATTAACGTTTAACCAGGTGCATTTTTATCAAATGGCCTGTGGCTAAGCGTTTTCAATATGTTCAAATATTAATACTAAAAAGAATCTTTCGATCCCTACGATCAAAACTTAATTAGTTTTTATGAAATACAGAATTGAAAATTACGGAAATCGTAATTTTCCTGATTTTTTGTAGTTTTTTGTAGTTTTTCTTCTCCTGAGGAAAAACTTTTGAGAAATGTAAAGAATTAGCTAATAGACTACTATAATATTGTTCTCATGACGTTAAATTTACCACAATCAAGAAAAATATGTGATTTGATGAACAATAACTTCGATAATATTATGTGTGTACCATGTGACCAAATGCTAAATTATAATAGGTATTATTATGATAGTAATCATAGTAATCGTACATATACCAATTATGTATAAGTAAAATGAAAAATACTTATGACTGGAGCCCGCATGAAACGTATAAAAGTATTTGAATTTCTATATATTAATATTAATGATGATAGATAGTAGTTGTAAATAATATTATATTATTGGTGACGAAAAAAAAAAAAAAAAAAAAAATGGGAAGGTCGATTGTAGACGTTCCTCTTTCGTCCCTTCTGTCCTCGGAAAAATTAGTGGTTTATTATACTTAATATTTGAATGCAACGATATTTCATATTAGAAAATACGATTCTGAGCGAAACTCAATATATTACAATGTATACTATATTGATAATACATTCTAACATTTTATCACGTGTGTAAATTACGAATGTAAATATTTGAAAATAAATTTCAAGTTCCTACCATCTAAACTTAATTAGTTGTCAAGAAATAAGATAATTTAAAATAATAAAACCGTAATTTTGCCGATAGACTATAATAAATCTGTAATAATAGCCACTAGACACCCGACCAGAGTTTGCATATTGTTGCCGTGAAGTATAGGCAACACGTTTGACAGAGTGGCCACTTTTTTTTTTTTTGGTTTTCCTTACCACTAAGTGGTAACCCCGCCACTTGGTAACTTCGCACACAATTAATATTTTCTCATGACCAACCGACTTACGCGAGAAAAAAACGGGCGCGTTGTGATTAATTTTATAATTATTTTATTACATTTAATTATATTATGCTTTGACTTAGCGTCGTGTACATAATTTTATTATTCAAAATACGTTTTCAGATACGATACACGACAACCAGAATATTTCGCAGTTGTTTTGGCGATATATAAGTACACATAAGTTATAGACAGAATACTTTATGTACAGATAGATACTCGTATTATTTGGGATAGAAACAATGGTCCAATTGTCATAAATTGGGTGGATTTTTTTTTTTTAAGCGACAGAAAAAATAATTAAAAATTACATTTACTTTAGAGAGTACTAAAAGCATGGCCGGCGGAAGGCACGTGCGACCCGCGCGACCGCAAAGGGCGGCAAATTTTTTTGGAATTTTAGGGGCGGCATCATTTATAAATAAATATACATCATATATTATATTAGTTTAAAGTTTTTGTTCGTAATTTTAAAAGTAAATATACTTTATTTATTATTTAATAATAATTTTGGATTTCAGGAATCGGATAAGCGAGACGACACACTTGTCATCATGTCTAATAATGTGTATTCTTTGTATTATTGAAATAAATGTTCTACCACAAATACTGATTGAATAAAGTTGTCTCGCGCAAAGCAATGATTAATATACGTTTCCTGTCGGATAGACAAAGACAACATAATAATTTGTAGGTGTTTGTATCGTACATACGAATATTATTAATGTGTACTTAGCAATTAGCCATTATTACAATACAAAGAAATAACGACCGTAACATATTAATTCAACGCGATTTTTCGCCAATTTTAAAATTGGAAATCGGAATAAATTTTCCTCATATTTTTTTTTAAAGTTTACCCACACATTATACCACGAACGAATGACGTGTTGAATATTTAAGGACAAAAATTAATACAGAGTGAGAGTAGTTAAAATTATATTTAAAAATGTTTTATGTACATACCTACATACTATTCATAATTTAACAACAAAATCTTGTAACACGCTATATAGGTAAAAACAAAATAAGACCCCGTGCTCTATACTATTTTATGACATCATTCGTACTTACGAAACTCACGGGTCACTACGGTAAACTACGGTTTACTTGCGTTTCGAAGTTTTGAAGTAAAGTTTATACCTATTTGGAATCTTTATTCTTGAAGTGGTAAGTAGTAGGTATGTAATCATATATCAGGCATTTAATTAAATGCATAGGAAAATACTAAATACCTAGTAAAATTAATTTAATACTAATACTTATTGTACTTAAGCTATTATTCGTAAGTCTGATAGTAAACCAATTTATTTTATATAATTTTTTGGGCTTATTAAAATTAAATTAAATTTTAAAAAAATAGGTACTAATTTATAATTTAATAGATTACCAAGAACAATATAAAAACAAAATTAATATAGTATTATATTATTATTAATAATCATAATAAATTAGTATTTTCTTATGTATTAACTATTATAAAAAAATCTACCATTTTTAAGTTATAAAACAATAATTAACATTATTTTCTAATAATTAATTTTGATTAATTTAAAATATAATTGTCAATTTTTAAATTTTATTTCATAAAAAACATATACTATAAAATAAATATATTGATTGAATTCCTAATTTATTATAAATAACAAATAATTTAGAAATGTATAAAATTAAAAAGTTATCTATGAAAAATGATTACTATTAGATGATTTTGCGAAGTTAAAAGCACGGAAACATTCATGAACTTTTTGACCAGATAACTTGTATTCATAAAATTCATTAGTTTTAAGTTTAACTATAACAAGCAATATAACAATATAAATAAATAAATTGATTATTTGTATTTTTTCTTATTCTTATTAAATAAAGGTATTGTGCTTTAATTCAATCATCTTATAGTTAGTTAAATTTACCTACGTTTTTTTTTAATTTTTGATCTCCAACAGTATAACCCAGTTTGTAATTGATTTTGTTCATTTTATATAAATAACTATGTACTGATTATAAGACAACAATTTATTAAATGGGCGACAAAATGCTTAGCGCCGGCCCTGATTAAAAAAATATATATATATAGATAAAATTGTATATAACTATTCTTTAGCTACAATTATTTTAAATTTAAACAAAATACCAAAAAATTAAAATTTTTTTAATATTTTAGATTTTGAGCGAAGCGATCATTATTGTAATGGTTTCACAATAATGTTTTTTTTTTATTACAAGCCTGTCTTGCACGTTATGCAACTTTCTATAAATTAATATTTAAACTATAATATATTATACCTAACAGTAATTATAATAATTACTGAATTCCACACTTTTGAATTGTTTTAGTATAAACAACCGACCTTTGTTTTTTTTCTTGCATGTAATTATTGATTACCTATATTATATTTTAGACAATAAAGATATTTATATAAAATTAATCGTAATTTATTTAATTAATTTCATTTTTTATTGTATTTATAATTTTTATATATATATTTGGAACTTTTAAATATCAAACAAATTTTTCTTCGACGGAATTTGATAATTTTTTTTTTTATTATTTCCATAAACAATTTAATAAGAAATAAATATTTTTATTACTTGGTTGGTTGCATTGTGTAATTCGTAATTGTAATGATCATAAGCTTGGTACCTTCTTACGCATATTTGTTTAAATAGTACCTATAAAAGTTACTATTATTTATATACATTTCTTAAATTCATTGTCTTAATTATTGACTAACTATAATCAATGGTATCAGTAGCGTAACTGGGTAAAAAAATAAGAGGGAGGGGCAAAATAATGTACCCACCAAAATTGTAAACGGGGGAAGGGAGGTAAAAATACATTTTTCTTTTACATATACCTAATTTTTTTTTTCACACTACTACACAAGGCACAAGCCTTTATTATAATAGTATTATTAATATATTATAATTAAAAAGAAATTATGTCAACGATTTTTTACGTATAATCTGTGTATTATTTTGTTATTTTTAATTCAGAGAGTATATTGTTAAAAGTTACACTCCATATACACCTATCAGTGACTATAGATCGCTTAATACTAAAATTTTGAGTACTAACATTGGTAATATACAAGTGTGGTAAAATTTTGGAAGGAATTGGTTGATTTTTTGGCCAAATATAGAGCTTTGAATTTTTTTCCAAAAAAAATTATATTACCAACAATTTTGGGTTTATCGATTTGAAAATTTTTACAGAAGCCTAATAATATACTATTTATATATTATTATATATAGTATTAGTACTACTTAATCTTTTTACAAAATATTTTGAAAATCGTGACTGACAATTTTTTTTTCTGATATATGAAAACAATTTTTCGGTTAGAAATAATGGTTCGATTACCACAAAAAGGGTACTTTTTCCGTACCAAATTTCATCTAGTTGGTACTTTATTTAGCTCATTTTATGAATTTCTCAAAAGTTTTTCTTTGAGAAGCGGGAAATTAGTAAAATTACGGTTTCCGTTATTTAAATTTTTAAATTTTTTTATTATTAATTGAGTTTTGATCGTAGGGACTTGAAAATTTTTTTAATTACTAATATAGGTAATATTTACATTTATTAAAATTTTGAAACGGATGGGTTTTTTTTTTTGGCTAAATATGGAGCTTTGAATTTTTTCCAAAAATGTTTAATATTACCTGCAATTTTTGGTTTAAAGGTATGCAATTTTTATAGAAGCTTACTTATATACTAATTAATCTATTTACAAAATATTTTGAAAATCGTGGCTGACAATTTTTATCATGAAATAATAACTTCTTGAATATTGATCATAGGGATTTGAAATTTATTTTACATATTTACAAATGTAATTTACATTCGTGGTAAATTTTGGAATGGACTATCAGTATAATATATTGCAATACATTGAGATTCACTCAGAGTCGTATTTTCTAATGCAATATCATTTAATTTGTTTATCATTTTACGTCACGTTAGTTTTAAAAGGACAAAAAAAACTCAAAGACCATACGAAATACTAATTTTGTGCTTAAGGTAAACAAAGAATTTTGATTGGTAGCCCGTAGCATCATAATCCAAATTGAATGACAAACGATTTAAATAAGTATACTTTTTATTTTAATGTAATAGAAGGTAAGAAATATAATATAGAAAAATATTATATTTTATTATATTATTTGGTATTTGGTTAGATTATAGACTAATGTATTTTTCGAATAGTATAGACACTTAGGTAAGTAATCATTTACCATTTTTTTCTTTTTAAAATTTTTAAGATGTACAATTCAAGATTTATTTGAGTTGTATCTTCATTTTTATTTATTAAATATCTATAATAACTGAAATATCGGTTTATATAATTAGGCAATAGCAGAAGCGGTTTTAGTATTCATTTTTGACTAAGGGGACAAATTTTTATTAAAAGGTATAGAGGGGGTAATAATAGATATTAAATTACAATCTATAAAATATTATCAATTCATAATTATTGTTATATAAGTGACTTTTGCAGCAGGCGGCGCACAATGGTTCAAAAACCAAAAATAGTTGTCTAAAACCCATTGAATAAAAACTTTGAAAATATAAATTTTATATATAACCTGAGGGATACATTTGTATAAATGAAATGTCAAAATATTAATTTGTAAATATATAAAAAGGTATTAGATTAAATAAAATTTATTTTTAAGCTATAAATGTTAAATAATGTTATAAATGTTTTGTTTGAAATCATTATATAATTCAATATTTTATCCCAACTTAAATAAAATTTAATTAAGGTGTTTGTCATGAAATATTTATAAGATAAGTATATTTAATATGATTTAATGATGTTACGATTATTATTGAACTATATATACTGAACATAATACAGAATTAAACGTATTAATGTATAATTTAAATATATTTATTCATCGAGTTTCATGACGAAAATAATATCATTGATTAGATCATAATCCACTGAACAATAATATATTATTATTAGTTGCGCATATCTGTGCGTTTTATATTAGTGAGTGTTTTTAGCTGCGTAAGCTAATACCTAAATAAATTATTCAATTTTTGCATATAATGACTTTAATTCCAAAACTTTCCCGTGAGCAAATACTTCAACATAAAGTGATAATCATTCTGATTGTAATAATGAAGATGACATTGACAGCAGTGAGGAAAAATAATAGGCAATTATAATACTGTATTTTTGAAATATTTTACATATTAAATAACTACAAATTAATTTATTATAATATAGTACCAATAATATTTTATTTATTTTATTGTGTTAAATTTATATTCAAATAATTATAATATATAAGGTTTTATGCTAAAAATATTCATAAAAAATTATTTTAAAGAAAATGAAAAAATGAAAATTTTGGCCAACTATTTTGGTTTTTGAACCGCATATAGTACACCGTCTCAAATTAATCTTTCGACGTGCAAGGGTACATGTTCATACTACAACACAACATAGCTGCATAGATATTGTATTCTACGACGCCGTGACGATTATACCGTCCGTGTATTTTCATTTACCATTCAATTATTATGATAAAACAATAAAAAATTTTTGTTGTAAATTATAGAGTATAGATCTTTCAATAAATAATAATATGTACAATATAAATATATTATATAAAATATTATATTATATTATACTTATACTTGTCGTCTAAATTTTAGGTGAGGCACCGTCTTTATTGTCCACCACCAAAACCGTCACTGGGCAACAGTTGACATAAGTGTCATTAATCATTTAGTTTAAGAATATTTATTATGAACATTTCTTTATCAATTTAAAAGGTACTTTGTGTCTATTTAAATTAGTGAATATAAAATATAATTTGTTAGGTAGGTATAGGTTAGGTTTGGTAACCTAAACCTAATACCTAACCTAACCACGACAAAATTTCCCAGTGTAAACATAGCACTTAATAATTTGCCATAATATGCTAATACGATAAGTGTCAAGCAGCAGCACAGTCTAGTTTCACACTTACACGACATGGGGACTAAAAGTGAATTGGACCTTTCATACTTACCCGATAAATGTCGTGCTTTTGATTTTTGTAGCCCACAATTTCCACTGTAACGTCAGACTGTCGTTGTCGTCTAAACAAATAGTTGGGATAGGTGAAATATGGAGCAGTACAAAACCAGCCAAAACCAGTCGTCATTATTTGTTTTTTTATTAATTTTTTTATTGTACGTTCTACATATACTAGTTTTTATGTATTTTAAAATGGCGGAAGTTTATCTCGAAATACTACAAAGGTACGTCAGTGCACGAGAGAACCATTTTATGGAACAAACCTCAAGTAGCTTCTGAAGACAGAATCCAAACGAGAAATGCATGGATTGAAATTTTCAAACTACTGAATAATGAATTTGAAGAGATGTGTGGGAAAGAAAAAAATGATTATGATAAATATTTAAAAAATATATATATATATGTGTATATTACTGGTACAATACAATAATAAGTTTCTGATGCGGTGCCTCACCACCACCCAATTATAAGAGTGGTCGAACTGTATCGAGCACAATTTAATAATATATAAACACTTATAGATACTAATAACTATTTCTGTACCTACTGAATTAATATTCATTTTAAGGATAGTCATATAATAATAATAAATACAAATAAAAAGCCAGTTAATATACATATTTTTGTATATTTCAAAAATTTAAATAATATATATTCGAATACACACTGATTGATTTAGGAAATATGTTTATTGTTGCGATATTAAAAACCTAACAAACATGATAATAACTTGTATCTCTTTCATAAACAATCAGTACAGGCATTGCTAATCAAAATGTATGACAGTGGCTAATACAATTAGAGAAACATCAGAACTATTAATTTGTGTCTGCGTGTCCTTAAAACGCCTGTTACAAAAATGTATTGAAGCTGTAGGACAACATTTTGAAAAAATATTATAAATAGAATTGTCATTTTAAAATAAAACAAAACAAGTTTTTGGAAAAAAATATTTTATACTTACAGTTTAAGATTATTATTTCACATAAACGAGTGTAATTACAAGATAAAAAAAACTTTAATTTAAACTTAACTTAATAAAAACTTTTTAATTTAGTTAAGTAACATAATTAGTAATTAAAAAATAAATGTTACCAGAGTATTTTTAAAAAAGATATATACTTATCTATATTATATTTAATTCTTGATAAAAATAATTTTTTATGATGGATTTATTTATTATTTTGAAAAATGTTTGCTCAAGAAAACTAAGCATGTAGATATTTAGATGGATTTCGTTTAAAAGTATAATATACATTTCGTGCAATAGACGATGATTTATGCATTAAGGTTCAAAGAAATGTAGTAAATATTTATGTATAGGAAATTATTATATTGATCATTAAGCATAACGATAAGTATATTGTATATAACTAAAAATAAATAAACCTCTTAGTTTGTATAAAATATGTAATTAAATTTTTTGACACGTAATATTTACTATATTTAACGTATACGGATTAATTCCTAAACGTACTTTCTTTTTTTTAAATTCTGCATAATCTACGTGATCCGCTTCTCGTAGATTACTTAAATTTGAAAATCCATTGAAAATCTAAATTTATAAACATTATTTTTGAAAAAAATTCAATGGTAAATGTATCTTAATCATAAAAGGCATTTATACATATTCTTTAAAATCTAGTTTGAAAACAAGATCATCTCGGTCATGCATATCGCCTAGTCTCACATTTTCTTCTATTTGGTCGATATACATTTCCTTCCAGCCATCCAGAATTTTTTTTCTTTTATTGTTCTTCAATGCGATGTTGAGAATATATAATTTAATTTTATCACATAACTACAAACTAGATACTTACGTATTTTTTAAATAGACATGATTCAACATTCGGAAATTTACTTTTATTTTTTTGTTTTATAATATCGATATCTTCACGATAATCCGAATTAACAGTCTTCTCAATCTTATTCAGTTAAAATACAATTAATTAATTAATTATTTATAAAATTCCGTATATTCATATAGTATTTATTTAATATACAATTATTATCTAACCTCAAATGATTACTCATTTGATATCGTTTTATTACAAATAATTACTAAAGTGAAAAATATTTGTTATGTAAATATTACGTTTTCATTTTAAAAACCAAAAGGTAAAATTATCTAATATTTGTTTACAATCAATTACACTATTGTAATGTTTAAATTAAATTAATTTAAAGAATATATTGGTTTACATAATAGCATATATAACTATATAATACATTTTGGAATTAAATTATCTAAAGGAAAATTTACATACAGTTAGTTAAAATAATATTAAACCAATAATATTTTAATTTTGTATCTTATAAATTATAAAATCTTAATGTAAGAAAACATTATATTTTTTACTAGCCAATAATTTGTGAACAATAATTTCAATAACTTACTGGGACCGTTGTATTTTTGATATTATTGTATCTAAATTGTTTGACTGATTCACTAATTATTGGTATCGACTTGACAGCAGATTTTTTAATTCTTATTTTTTGTACTTCAGGCTAAAAAATTTATAAATTATTTAAAATAGTTTCATTTATTTACAGCTAATTAATATATTATAACTTATTTTTTAATAATCATTTCTGGGAACTTTTGTTGCAATAACGAATGTGTTTTTCGATAAAGTGGAAGGTACTATGAAAAATATTTGTTATGAAAATATTACGTTTTCATTTTAAAATCCAAAAGATAAAATTATCTGATATTTATTTACAATTGATTACACGATTGTAATGTTTAAATTAAATTAATTTAAAGAATATATTGGTATACATAATATAAAGATACACATTGGAATTAAATTATCTAAAGGAAAATTTGCATACAGTTAGTTAAATATTAAACCAATATTTTTATTTTGTATCTTATAAATTAAAAAATTCTTAATGAAAGAAAACATAATATTTTTTATTAGCTACTAATAAGTTGTAAACAATAATTTCAATAACTTACTGGGACCGTTGTATTTTTGATATTATTGTATCTAAATTGTTTGACTGATTCCTTATTTATTGGTATAAACTTGACAGCGGATTTTTTAATTCTTATTTTTTGTATTCCAACCTAAAAAGTTTATAAATTATTTAAAATAGTTTCATTTATTTAGAGCTAATAAACATATCATAACTTCTTTTTTATTAATTATTTCTGAGGACTTTTGTTGCAATAACGAATATGTTTTTCTATAAAGTGTACTTTCATTCAAATAAAAATATTGTTCATACAACCATGCATTTTTCTCTGAAAACACTAATCTGTAGTTACCCATATTTTTACTTTCCCATAAATTTATTTGCTTTTCAAAGGATTCTTTATACATTAATATTCTTTGTTTGCTGAAAATGTATTACAAACAATGGAAATAAAAATATGGATATGTTGATAAGAAATATCAGTCTTCACATAAAAAATTTAATTAATTACCTACCTAATTTTCTTCGATTATTTATCAAATAAAATAAGCACTACTTTTTCTTAAGCAGTCAATAGTAGTTATATCTGAACTAAATTAAATAATGACAATAGAACAAAATCAAAATTATACATTATTTTACAGCGAAATGCCACTTTCATAAAACTTTTAAATTATGGAATGTTTCGCAGTTGATAAATAGATAAAAGAAATTATGGTAAAAGCCCATAAAATAATTGTGTTAAATATACAATAGTCTCTTGTATCATAATACATTTTTTAAAGTTTCATGTATTTAGAATTTACCTCGGTAAAATGGATATTTTTATGAATATTAAAATTCATTAATAAAGATAATAAAAATTTCATAAAGATAAAAGATAGATAAAAACAAAATTATATAGTTGTATAGTTGTATAGGTAAGACAAATGTAATTACGATTTTATATAATAAATACTTGTCTAAAAGTTAATCTAACCTTTAAGACTATATATTTGAAAGGTTAGTTTTTCTTAGGTACCTAATAATAAAATCTAATGATTTTATAAATATTTAAATTAAAATAAACATTAAATAATCTAATATTTTAAATATAAATATAATAAATAACTTTTTTTTTTAAAATAATTATTATCCATTAGTTTAAATAAGTATATAAAATAAAGTTTTTTATTTTTTATTTTATACATTTATTTACATCGTATATGTTATATATTTGTATTAGATTCTGAGCGAAGCGAGAAATATATTGGTTTTACAATAATGTCTGAAAAGACGATTTTAGGTAGAAATAATGGTCCGATTACCACGAATAGGGTATGCTTTCAGTAGCAAATTGCATCTAGTTGGTACTTTATTTAGCTCATTTTACAAACTTTTTGAGTATTCACATACGTAGCTTACACGCGTGGTAAAATTTCAAAACGAATTTTTGGTAGATTTTCTGACTAAGTATAGAGCTTTAAAGTTTTACTAAAAATTGTTAATATAACCTGCAATTTTAGATTTATGGCTTTGAAAATTTTATAGATGCCCAAACATATACTACTTAATCTTTGATACGAGTATTTTATATGCAAATTATATATAATATATTATGTGTTAAGATACACAAAAATAATATATCATGTAACAAGATACTTTTTTTTAGTAACTTGCCCAACTTTGCTTATGGGTATATTTTTCAATCTCGAAGGAAAATTTCTGAAACCTTGAAAGATTCTATTTCGTTATTGATCCAGTAAAAATATACCAGATAAAACCCATAGAAGATGAAATATTAATTTTTAATCATTTAAAAATAGAAAGATAGAAACTAGAATGCATTTTGCTTGATAAATGTATATTTAATATTGTAATTTGTTTATAATAGTGTTATAATAAATATTGTTTTGTTGTAAGTTATCAATTATTGCATTAATATTAATTGATATAATTATCAAAAAAAAAAAAGAAAAGATTAACATACACATTGACTTTGTCCACATTTCTAATATGTAGTCCAGTTCTACATTTCTCTTCGTTTGCAATTATTGGTTGAAATGTCTTATCCAACTGCAACAGTTTAAACGTATCACACAATAATTCCCGTTTTAGTGTTTTATCAAGAATAGTGTTCGTGTGTAAATCCGGCGAATGATTCACCTAATACGTATTGGGAACGTAAAAATTAAATAGATATTTGCATAGATTATAAATAAATGGATAAGACAAGGCTACAAATTTTTTTTTATCAAAGGGAAAAAATGGTTATATATATAAAAGCGAAACTACGGGTCAGGCTCGATCTAATATTTACTGTGTCTGTACATATGTATGTTATATATTTATATATATAATATTAGGTAGTAGGTAGAGACATATTTAGAGGGGGGGAAGAAGGGGCTTGGGCTCTTTCAAAAAAGCATTAAAAATAAAGTTTAAAAAAAAAAAATTATTTATTGGTTCATTAAATTATTTTTAAAAAAAAAAGTTATTATAATAAATTTATTCACAAGCCCTTGAGTTTTCTTTCTTCCACAATTATTAATCTGTAAATTAAATTTATTTTATTTAAGATAATTTAAGATTGAGCCGGCCATGACCTTAGAACACATCATATAACATAAAAATAAATATTAAAATTTTAAATACATTTATTTTGAAAAAATTAACTTAAAAGCAAAAAAATGTACCCAAAATACCCAAAAAAGCATTAATATACAAAAAACGCAAAAAAAGCAAAAAAAAAAAAGTAAAATATAATGTCGTGCGTTTTATTGTAAGTAGTATAAAAGAAATTTGTAGCTGACATAGCTTTGTTTTAAAGTAATAGAAAAAAAAGCAAATGCTTTCAAAATCCGTACTCTAGTGATAACTAATATTATTATTGTAGCTTTCATTTATCACGAAACATGCATTTATAATTTACCGAAGCACAGAAATGTACATTGTAGTTTGAGAATTGAGATACAGTATACACTGATGAAATAGATGAAATTAGAATGGAAACTGATAAGATATGACATAGCCTCCTCTTTTGACCGCCCAAAAATATTTCGTAGACATGTTTAAACGATCGTGGCGTAGTTACAAAAATATTACAACAACGATCTTTCTAAATGAATGTGTCCATTTTAGAGGTTTTTTATTAACATTAACAAGTGCCAATTCATCTAATCTAAATATACTTAAAATATACTCTCTGATCATAAAAAATAACTACCAATATTTGTATCCATATGTAGAAATTGCGTTACGAATTTTTCTTTCTTGTCCTATATCGAACTGTTGTGCTGAAAGGTCGTCTTTTTCTGTCTTAAAAAGGATCAAGTCCTATTTGAGGTCAAGAACTATAGACGTGAGGCTTAATTATTTGGCTGTTTTGACCATACAGTCGGATTTAACAAAGAAATTAGATTATAATGATATCTATTGATACCTTTGCCAATGAAAAAGTTCGACGCAAACATTTTTAATTTCAACTAATTTAATATTGTTATACTTATAGGACATTTTATACACTAAGGAATTTTTTTTTAAACCTATTACGTTTAGGTTTGTTGTATAAATTATAATTAATAATAAATATATACTAATAGTAGGTATATAATTATGTGTTATGTGACTCAATAAATGTATTTTTTTTTTTTAAATTGGTTTCACTATCACGTTTTTTTTTTACAAATACACCTGTTTCTGAAGAAATTTAGATTGGGACGGGGGCGTTTTTTTTCTTATCTGGGGCGCAAAATTCCTAAATACGTCTCTGGTAGTAGGTACTATAAATAGCATAGTCATATAGTATATTATATATGTATTTTATTTGGATCATACGTAGGTATAACATAACGAAGTGATTTTTTTTTTTTCAAATGTTTTATATAATTTTGTATTAAAATCTAAATTTCTGGATTTAAACTACGTATAGTGTTCCTTTTAAAAGTATACGTAGTAACGCATGAGTAATACCACTCGTACAGTCGTACATTCCGAGTAGTTTTAGCGTATAACTTATACATCCAACATATTATGTGAAGTTATTTTTAAGGTAATTTCTATTTAAATTAAACATAGGTTCAACACAAATAAAATATTATAATATTTATTACTTCCAACAGATGCGGTTTGTAGTCTTCGTCCAATAGTATGTCGAATCCTAATATATCGAAACACGCCGGCAAGTATTTGTGACCGCTGAAACAGATTTTGTAGCTGCGGTAGACGAACGGATATGCCAAAATTATCGTTTTTATTATAACATCGTCAATTTCGTTCCATATTTTTCTGACATCGCGACCCTCTTTGCGAAGTCGATTATTAAGCGTTGTTATTCGGCTAAACATAACAATACCATTTCGTAAAAAAAGAATCCTATGATCATTTCAAATAGATATCTAAATAAATATTCGGTAGACTCAGGGGCGGATCTAGAAATGAAAAAAAAGAGGGGGGGTTAATCCAAAAAATTTACTTTAAATACATGTAAACAGTAGGCACTGAAAAGCAAAACGCAAACATGTATTTATAAGTAGGTACTTAAGGGGGGGCTTTAGCCCCCAAAGCCCTTGTATCCGCCTCTGGGTGGACTTTGACAAGGACGTTAAGCAACTCGGATGCGATATTTTAATTTTCGAAATTTGATCAAGAAATCTGGCACTACATAAAAAATAACCAAGCAACACGCCTATGGTTCATGTCGGTTTTTATATCTTACCGTTTACTGCCGTAAATCTCGTCATCGACGTACGTTTTGCTGTGTTTGTTTACTGAGTAATTGGTCAAATGCATGAAACGGTTATTCAAATTATTGCTGGTTGGATAATTATACGGTTCTGTTGCTAATCTGTGTAATTAAATCACTGTAATTAAAGTTGGAGATCTAAATATATAAATAACACTTCAATTTTGAGACAACTTTAAACGATAATATTTAAACAAGTTTCAGTTATTCGTGTCAAAACGTTTTGAGCAATTTATTTTTCAACAATAACTTTTTTAATCAAAATAATTGTGTGAATATGTTAAATCCTTTAATGGATTAATTAATAGTATTAGATTCTGAACGAATCGAGGAATGTTTTGATTTTACAAAGATTTTTTTGATATCTAAAAACTATTTTTTGAGTAGAAATAATTACTACGTTTACCACGAAAAGGGTATACTTTCCATAGCAAATTGCATAATCTTGGTATTTTATTAAACTTATTTTCAAATTTTACAAATGTTTTTCATTGAGAGAAAAAAACTACCAAAAAATGGCGTAAAATCGGAAAAATTACGAATCCCGTTATTTTGGTTTTATTTATTTCGTGATACATAATTGAATTTTGAATGTAAAAACTTGAACATTTATTGTGAGTACTCACATAGGTATTCTACATATAAGAAAAATTCGGAATGGATTGGTTTATTTTCCAACTAAATATAGAGCTTTGAAATTTTTCACGGAAATCGTAAGTTAAAAAAAAATTGATTTTAGGTTAACATAATTATTTTTTAAATTTAAATAATTAAGTTAGTTAAATTATTTAAGTTATTTTATAATTTAAAATTCATACATACTATATTATTAAATTTAGTACAATTATTTACTTATTTACTATTATCAATATTAATATTATTTAAATATTTTGGTACAATTATAGACTATAGTTGTAAATGGAAATTATGAGCTAATCATCTGTCGCTTTATTTTCAATATCGTAAGAATTTTGTTTTAAACGTTGCGCTTAATCTTGATAAATTTTTATATTTTTGAACATTCGCAATCGTTCAATCATGATTTTGTTAATATTTTCTTTTTCAATTCTATTATAAATTTCCATTCTGACATATCTTAAAACCCACGAATAATAGTTCTAGACAGCAATTTTAAATTTAGGTGTTCGTCCATTTTGCCGTCTGTCAATGCAGCCTATACGAGTATCTTCAAAATAGCTGAGTTGGTAATAGTAATTCGTCATTTTTAGTGCTTTATTGAATAGTACAATAGTTCAAAATAATTAATGACCTTATTTTAAAAATTCTATGTTCTCGATATATTTTATTTAAAGTCCGGTTATTCGAATTTGACGCCAAATATAATGAAATAGTGAAAAAGACAATTGGACAGTTCATAATTTATTGTGAATATGGCAGATTTTTCGAAGTCATTATTATGGACATAGGACTTGGTTCAGTTTTTATTGGTTTTAAATCTTGGAACATACATCAAAAATTTGTTTTTTTATTATCTTGTAATATGAATATAACAGACTGATGGTAAAACGTTTGACAGCATGAATTATATAAACTTGATAAAATAAAGGAGTAATTAGTAGAAAAAGTACCATTACAAAACCAATCGTTATATTGTGACATAAGTTCTAATAAAATATATTTTGGTAAAATTAAAATTCTGTCGTTATTTATATTATTGTCATATCGTCAAAATGCTTTCCGCCTATGGTTTTTGTCATTTCGTCAGGAATAATGAAATTAAAATCAATCTGATCGTTAGATTATTCATTAGGTGGTAATTGAAGTTGTTGTTTTCGTACCCGAGTAAAGGGATATTTGATAACTGACCTGCAGATTCTGTAGTAATATACGTATGCCGTATGCTGTATGTGTGATATTAACACAGTGTGTCATATACTGATATAGCATTATAATATATTAAATTTATACATCAAAATTAGATTTTGGAATACACACCGTTGATCATGCAATATTTTCTGTCTTTACTTTATCGTGGTTTGATTTCTATAGCTATAATTATTAATCACGGATCTTGCTAGTAGTATCTTAGTTCGTTGTTATAATATAATTTTACACTACATAATAATCAATAAATATAAGTATATATTATAAAATATTAAAGTTATATTAATATATTTGAACAATATTGTGGTAAATTCATATTTAATACGCGATAAACTGGCGCACGATTAATTAACTTATATGCCCTGATTACACAAAAGTATTTCTTTTTTAAATAATATACATATTATTATTATTATTATTATTATATGCTGTCAGTGTTGTTAATCTTTCTTTGTTCTCACTTCGAAGAACGATCGTTCAGCTGGACGACAGCCATCCTGGTGCCCAGCAACAAGTATATTTATATTTATAGGCACTATGGTACCAATGATGAAACTATATGCATTCATTGTTTAATAATTTTAATTTACCTGACAAGACCATCGTTATAAACGTATATCTTGAGTGGATCACAAGATGATATTAATGTGTAAATCCGCATATCAAATTTAAAGCCATCAATCAACAACGGCTATAAAATAATAAATGTCGGTAAAAAATAATTAACACATTTCATTTTATGTAATTAAGTATTAAATTATTCGATTTTATTTTATTACTCTGGACACATATAGCTGGCATATCATTTTTTCATATGCATTGATTTTTTTCATAGATTTTGACAAGTATATTCCTGTTCCTCTAGACCCTGTGCTCGGTTTTAAAATGTATGTTGAAGATCTGTGTTTTCTCATGTATTCTTGTAACTTTATATTACTTGTATGATAAGTACATAAATATTATTAATGTTAATCACTCAAAATTACAAACTTGATAAAACTTACTCTGATGGTAAATACCATGTCTTAGGAAAAAATGTATATTCATCGGGAAATTTGTTCACCATCGTGTTGAGGTTGCGAGCTAATGAATCCTTCCGACAAACTTCTGACATGCCAGGAAAATGGTTTAATTTCTAAAATAAATTATTTTGATTACCAGATAAATTTGTGATTTACTTTAAATTGTATCTGTTATATGTATTTATTTTATTTTATTGACGTAAAATGGTGAAGCGAAGAATGTATTGATTTTACAATGTTTTTTCATTTTTTATATCTGAAAATATTTTAAATTATTGTCCAATTACAATAATAGTATGCTTTTAGTTTTTTTGCTTTGGTACACGAAAAATTACCGAAGAATGGTTGGAAAACTGCAAAACTTATGGATACAGTAATTTTTAAGAAATTTATTTTAATTATTTTATGATAACTAATAAAATTTACAAGGTTGATACTGTTATATTGATTTTATGTCTATTTATTTTTATAGACCATTAAAAATTTAATAGAAACATAATCATATGCATTACTTAATCCAGTTATAAAAAATGTAAATAAATGTAAATTTTTTTAATTAGTAATTAAATTAAGGATTTTGAGTGAAATCGAAGATATATTTTTTTATATAAATTTATGTATATTTTATAGCTTATATATTATTTTATATGATTTTGATTCTAAATTTACAGAGCTAAAAATTTGATGTATTTTATGATATACGAATATGCTTTTAAACTTTTTAAATTCAATAGGATTTTTCATTGATGTTTGTGTTTTTAAAAATCACTTTTTTGGGCAGAAATGCCCTCATGTTATGTTTTATAGTTTGACTACCAGTATATGTTTTCTTTAAGATAAAAGTTTTTGTTCTGGAATAAGAAAAGCCATTGAAAAATGGTTAAAAAATAGCAAACTTCCCACGGTATTTACATCTTTGACGAATTTGAATTTCGTTATTTTATGATTATTTTTTATGTAAATATACCTGCCCATATATTTTTTTTTTTCATAACAAATATAATAATATTATTATGTCTACATTCAAATTATACTAAAATGTGGTGAAGGGGGGATATAAACCATCGTTCAAAATTATTTTAATTGAAATGAATTATTTAGAAATGTTTATAAAATATGGTCTAGTCTTCTTTTTTTTATTAAAAAATAATTGTAGTTCATTAAATTTATGTTAAAAATTTAGTATCTAAAACAAAACTTGTATATATATATACTTATTAGCAAGTACACTTACCTTTTCGAACTACACATATTGTGTTGTCCCTATTAGCTATTAATTATTAATTTAAGGTCTATCATTGTCAGAAACAGGTTAATAATAAAAATAATATTATTGTTCATTACGAAATATGGTTATTGTGCTGAATTAGTTAAGTAATGAGAGAAAAAAAATTGTAAATATATTATATCGAAAAACCATCAAACTGAAGTATATAAAATATATTTTGTGTCGGAAAGGGAGAACACTCACAATTTGCAAAAAATCTAAAGCACATATATCATATTGTATATTTTTCACTATAATTATACTCGGTATACTTAATTGGATTTATTTAGATCGTGGAAATAAAATTTATCACATTATATTGTCGTAACAATAATTAAAATGTTGCTTTCTACTAGAAAAAAAATCATCACTCGTCTTACTTGATAGTTTTTCAATTGTTTGACTCTTTTCATATCCACGGTCGAGTCGGACCACCATAAATCCCATTTATCTGTAAGATTCACCTCGTTCATTCCCATTGACAGAGCAACATCCTTTATAATAGTGTTGGTACATTTGTACAGACATATAGCAGCTCTGGTAGTAAACATAGAGCGATCTTCAATTTAATTTGTATAATTTATTACCCATAAAATTATGCACAGTTCAAGGTGCATTTATACGGTGACAGTAAACCTAGACAGTCCCAGTCTTGATGCGAACCATTTTTAGACAGTAGCTGTTATGGCTGTATGGACAGTATAATACTACAATATTAAACGGCAGTACTGTCACCGTGTAAATGCAACTTCAGTCGACGGAAACGCACACTCTATGATTATATAATAATTAATATTTTATTGTCGTTGGTTTTTCTACGAAATCGTTGAACAATTTTTGGAATTGAAAAGTGGAATCCAATAACAAATTATTGTACTAGTACCTACTGTTCGATTTGTTACTTACTTTTTTTTACTACTATTTTTCTCAATATACAATTCCACATTATTAGGTTCCTCCATAACAGTTACATGAAAATTGTTCTGGTGCAATTATTATCAACACAACTGGTTACACAAAGGTCACTGAAATAAAATAGTACGATATGGAATTTGTTTTCATTTTTATTATGATTTTTATTTCCAATTACATAATTTAATATCAAATAATAATTTATTAACAGGTTGTCATAGAAAATATTTTATAGAGCCACCTATTATTTTTGGTGTTATTCCATACGATATGTTCAGGTTATAATAATAAATTATGTTTTAATTACCAACTGGAAAGGAAACATTCCATATTTTATTATTAAATTATTTAACTAAAATAAAAACAAAATACAATCATTTACCCATGTGTATCAATCTAACTTTATATTTTGGAATCGAATTTTTTTCCGGATCCATCAAATTTTTTAAAATTTTGTCGTGTGCGACGTAGTCGCATTCTTCAGAGAACATCAATTTTCCTCCGTATTACGGTTACTACAATGCAATAGGAACACACGAACAACGGAATACAATTGCCACCGTTTAATCAAACCAAAAAAAAAATTCAAGAATTCCAGAAAAAAGGTGTTGTACATATAATCAAAAATAATGGAACACAAATACAGATTTACAACAAAATTATTAATAATCACCTCAATGAAAACAATTCGTTACGTCAAAAAATGTTAAAAGATAAAAAAATATTCGACGAAAAATTTTGAATTTTCATGCGAGTGTTGATTACAAATGAGTATGTGTAATAATTTATAATTCTAATTGTATTTTTATTTTAAGGTATTATATGTCGATGTGTCGAAAGAATTGGAAAAACAAATTAATACTAACAAATGTAATAAAATAAAAGTTGCCGATAAAAAAATAAAGAGGGCGGTTAAGTTTACAATAATAGATAACATAACGAATAAATCGTTAAAAAATAAGTGTAAAAAATCTAATTGCAAAAATGTATTTTGGTGATTACTCGTTATATTATAATACAATACAAACGAATGTACTGCGCAGATTTCGTTTCGTAGGGAACCGACAACAAAAGAAAAAGTAAGACCAATAATAAAATGAAACGTATTATTGTATTATAATATATCATATTATTAGCCATTAGGCATCGAATTTATAATATACAGATAAACCATCTCAATGGCATGTTAATGTTAAGGGGGTTGAAGAAATCTAAAAAATATTTTTCATGCATTTAGAATAATAAGTAGGCGAAAATTTACCTAACTTTTAATAGTCCAATTTTGAAAAATTTATCAACTTATATTCTATGATATATAGGAAAAATATCGTTCTTTTATTATTCTATAACTCGTAGAATTTTATGTATGTATATATATATATATATAAAAAAAACAAAAAAAAAACAGTAAATTAATTTTAATATAAAAATATAAAATTAAAAATCAATTTCCTTCATATCATGGAAAAAAAACATAAGGAATTTGAATAATCTTTTTAAATATTTATTTAACCATCAGAACTAGGTGGATTTTTCTCCTGTTTTTTATTCCATTTATTAATTGTGAAATATTTTTAAGTGTTTATTCAATACTTGTACATGCGCGTATGTTGTAACAGTATTTCTAAGAATTGCAACGATTATATTAATATTCCATACCTTGCGATAACGATTCAAATGTTAAATTTGATTTATTATAATTTATAATACTAAAATAAAATGACGCGAATTAAATAAAGACCCAAAACAATATATATAGGTGAATATATAGAATGAATAAAGTACATAATAGACAAGTCATTTAATGACTAACTAAGTCAGTCACTCTTCGACAATGTCATTGTAATTATAATATATACTTGCGTAATACCTATTTCTCGTTATATCATATTTTATTTAATTGAATATTAAATATTGTATATTACTATATATATTTATATACATATTCGCTTCGCTCAGAATCCAATATATATAATATTCAATTCTACTAAAAATATTCAAATTTTAGAAGCTTATAAAAAAAATTGTCAGTCACGATTTTAAAAATATTTTGTTGAAAGATTAAGTTGTATATGATTAGACTCTGATAAAATTTTCAAACCGATAAACCAAAAATTGCCAGAAATATTAAACATTTTTGGAAAAACATTCAAATTTCTATACTTGATCAAATAATCAACCGATCCTTTACAAAATTGTACCACACTTTTATATTACCTATGTTAATACTCAAAAATTTTAAATCCCTATAATCAAAACCTAATTAGATATCACGGAATAAAAAATTTAAAATAACAGAAACCGTAATTTTGCCGATTTTCCGCCATTTTTTGGTAGGTTTTCCCCTCCTAAGGAAAATTTTTTGAGTAATTCGAAAAATGAGCTAAATAAATTTCCAACTATAAGCGATTTGCTACCGGAGGCATACTCTACATGTGGTAATCGGACCATTATTTCTAACCAAAAAAATGTTTTCATACATCAATAAAAAAAAAAAAATCTTTGTAAAACCAATACATTCTTCGCTTCGCTTAGAATCTAATGAATATGGTTAGACAATATAATACTTTTACTCAATGGCTCAACAATTATGTACATTCTAAAATATTTATTAAGGAAATTTTCGTATTCAAAATATCCAACAATAATCGACTTTATTAATTTAATTTTTTTAAATTTTTAAACCACTTATTATTTTTTTAATTAACTACAATTATTCCAAAATATCAAATATCAAAAACAAATTAAAATACCAAAATTATGTTAAAGTACTATTAAAACTTTTAGCATAACATATACATTTAAAAAAAATTATTTATATATATAAGCTTATTTAGGTAGGTACCAATAAAAAAAAACACATTTCATAATAAATAATATAAAATAAATATATAAAAAAAACCAAGGTGGGTGCAATTTGCAGTAGATTGAAAAAAAACCTAAAATTAAGGCGGTATACCATAAGGATTATAATAGCGAAAATAGTAAAATTTGTTATGGTAAGACGTAAGTCCTCAAGCATTTTTTTTCTAAATAAACGAGGTGAAAATTTTTGATATTGATATTGATGATTTCGTATATAATAAAATCAATCAATAACCACTATTTAAAAGGAAAAAAATTGCAGAAACTAAAGATTTTTGGATATTGTACACTGAAAAAAAAACCTTGGTGATATTGACAAAAATATAGATTCAATCAAAAAAATCATTGTCACTATACAGCCGACAAAGAAATTTGTTCAATTGACAAAATCAAATTATCAATTTCTAAAATGACAAAAATTTTATCATTATGATTAAATTTGTATTGTTGTTTTGATAATTATTTTTTGTTGAATTAATATAATACTTTATCATTTCAACAAAATATTTAATTAGAATACCATCATAATTTGTAATCTCAATCATTAACTTTGTCATTTTAATAAAATATATTATCATTTCAACAAAATATTTGATTTGAATACCATCGTAATTTGTTGTCTCAATCATTAATTTTGTCATGTTAATAAAGTATTTTTTGTGACTGATAAAATAATCTGTTGTCATTATTAAAATTAACTTGTATGAATTTCAACATTTTGTCATTTCAACAACATGCATTTGTGATACCCATATACCATACCTATATAGGTACATTTAAAATAGTTTGTTACATTAACAAATATATTATGTTAACAAAACTATATTTATAAAATTATTATAATATAAGTATAAATGTATACCTTTTAATAATTAAATAGACTGATATACAATTAATGTTCATATATTTTAAACAAATAGTACAAAGTCATATATATACATACAAATTAATAATTATAAAGTTAATTTAAATTAATTTAAAAGATACGTACAAATAAATATATTATTGTATACTATATTATTTGAATAGTTAAACCATTGATTATAGAATAGATCTAGAATATAATCTATTCATATAGATATATAACATATAATATATATATAGTATGTAAGGAAATCAATATTTATAAAATATAAATGGTTACAAATTATATATATATAAATTATAATAATATTTATGTATGCATTTAACATGTTAATAACTATATATTTATATAATAAGGTATATTAATAGACTGTTGTAATATAATTTACAATTACAATACATAAAAGTAAAACTATAATTTTATTTAAATTTTATAGTTCATATTATATGTTTCAATATTAAACATTAATTTACTTAATTGTATTTCAAAAATATTAAATAAAAATAATTTAAATTTAAAATTGTGATTAAAAAAATACCTTTAAATGGACCACCAATAACTTAAGGGTAGAAAAATTAGTTTTACAAATAAAACAAATCATTTTAAAAAATATTGTTGTAATGATAGTACTGCAATATTTTACATGCACCTGAATAAAAAAATACATAGGTATGTAATAGATACTTATGATATAATAGAGGTTTATATTTTTTTTTTAAGTATAAGTCAATAGGTACTTAATAATATGGACAAATTACTATTAATTTTGTGTATGATACAAATAGATAATAATATAATAATAATAACATTTTATATATATATATTTTAACTTGTTTTTTGTTTTATATACCAATTAATATTTTAAGTAATATAAAATAATTATAATTTATTGCTATTGTTTTGTTTAATGTATTTATTATTAATTATTATATATTTACAAATGTATTAATTGCAAAATTAAAATAATTGTGTTTATGAAATTATATTGTACATAATAATTCAAAATAAAGAAAATGTTTTAACTTACCTACTTTCGTAATTTACTTTCCTTAATTTTATTATTTTACAGTCCACTCAAATTATCCAAAATAATAAATAATATATGATGTTCGTTGCTTTTAACGCTTATTGAACTCCAAAAGCATAATGAGTGGTCGTCGATTATTAAATTAAACTTGCTATAATTTTTTCGTTCTTTGTTCGTTTTAATGAACAAACTATGGCCAATGAGAAAAGTGATTTTCCCGACAATTGCCCATACTCAATTATGAAAATATATCTATATACGAAATTTTCGTAGAAGCCACGCGCGGTTTAGGCAAAATTATAAATCACATTTATAAGTATACATATGGTGACATGATGTATCACAAAGAAGTATTTGATTTTTACATTTAGTAGGAAATAACTATAATACATTTAATAATTTGTTACGTACAACTATATAATGTACATGCAATTTACTAAGAGCGCGTGACTTCGAAGAAAAACCATGTCATTAGCCAAAGTTTTTATGAACAGCGAATATTATAAAATTTTCCATACTTAATATTAAATTATAATATACTGTCATACGATATAAAATCATTTATTTATTTTTTCTTACATGAAAGTACAAAAAATGTTTAGAAAATTGTCTAAACGTGTCTTAAAAACATAATATTGTTTATGATGTCTATTTCATTATCTATATCTTGTAATATCACATACAATATTTAAATCTATTTTATTGATTGTTAAACCTATCTATACAAGTTTTTAGCCATGTGTTTTTACACTCATTGTCGAAAAATAACACTCAAATGTTGAAGAACTAACAGACAGTATGATGGCAATTTGAAATCATTTTCTTAAAATTTGCAGGGAAAACATTATTATCACCTATCGTATAATAATATTTGTTTTTTAATTTGTTTTAAATTTAATTTTGTAAACTGAAAACATTTTTTATTACGTAATTTAATATAGTATTATGGTATACTTTGAGAATTCCCTATAATTTAATAATATTCATTATTATTATATCATACGTATAGTACTTATTAATGGATATAATTTAATCATAAATAAAAATAATAATAATAACAAAAATTAAATTAGTAATAAGCATAACTCAAAAAGAAAATTGTAAAAACTTTACCTATTCTAAATGAATAGGAAAAAACTATAAAAATTATTATTATTATTATTATTATTTTTTTGATACAGGGATATAATAAATTTTTTATTAGGGATAAAGCTATTTTTCTAAAAGGAGCTTAAACACATTTTAGCAGAGGTCCTCTAAGCACCTTCCTCTTATTTTCGCCACTGAAAATGATCATTAGATTAGCTACTCCTATATTATTGTTATTTGAAAATTGTGTACTTAAATTATTATGACCGAGTGGTGTTAGACGCTCATAAAAATGTCGTTAGAAGTTTAAACAATCAACTATAGGAAATGTATATATGTTTTTTCTTTTCAATAAAATAATAATTAATAATTATATACTTTGATAATTTGTAGCGTAAA
Source organism: Eriosoma lanigerum (assembly GCA_013282895.1). Taxonomy (NCBI): domain Eukaryota; kingdom Metazoa; phylum Arthropoda; class Insecta; order Hemiptera; family Aphididae; genus Eriosoma; species Eriosoma lanigerum. Next base: position 25,870,682 of record CM023362.1, on the reverse strand, counting down.
CTCAAAATTTGTTTACAACAATTCCACTGGTCGAATTGATAAACATTTGTTTACCTAATTAAACGAAATCTACTATGTATTTACATATTTCACATAAATATCATTATTATTATCGTTATTAGGTACATACAAATAACATTTTAGCCTTAAAATATGTGTATACAAATAATAATATATATTTGATTTTTCTATCAATAAAGATGGCATACCCAAATGGTATCATCCGCAAATGTCGGTGCCGTCGCCGTTCGCGCTGCAGGTGCCGCAAAACGCAACTATGATACAACCATACGCACACCACCGCCTCAACATAATAAACAACCTTATAAAATACTCATAACCTTTTAAATTTTTTGAACAATTAATTTTAATATTATACTTGTTTCATTATTCAATATATTTATCTGTTTTCAGCCAATGATTATAAAAAAAAATAAAAAACATCTGAAATGTTGCAATCATAACATAGTAAAAGGGGGAAAAAAATAATAAGAAAAGTAAGTAAATATGAAAAAATTATTTTGCACATGAAAAAAAAAACCTAACATTAAAATTTGTCACTTCGTTATAAGATGTAAAACGTGTAACAACTTACACCATGGAGTGTGTTGGTGACTGAAACGTGTAATAATAATTCATTCAATAGTTAAATTTTTTTTCCCTTTTAATAAAACACATTTTTAAAATATAATAATAATTTATAGGGTGATGTAAGATATTAATATAAAATAAAAAAACAAAAGATGATCAATAAGAATGAAAAAAATGAAATCGAAAAACAACAAGTAATTCATTACAATTTATTTTAATAAAACAAATAGTAATAATAATTGTATTATATTAACTTGTTCAATTAGACAGTTATTGAAGAACAAAGGATTCAAATCCTAGAATTAGAGGAAATACTAAAAGCAAAAACAAAAGAGTATGACAATTTAGAAGTATAATAATGCTATTACGCTCATAATAATTTGTATACAACTTTACTAACTGATATTTTTATGTTTGTTTTAGATAACGCACATAACAAATGAGCTGTTAAAGATATATAAAAAAAAACATTGTAATCAATTAATATAAAAATATATATATTTATATATTATAAAGATATATAAATAATAGTAAAATTAATTATCACGTACCTAATACATCTATTTAATAAATAAATAATATATTCATTACTCTTTAGATTGGTTTATATATAAATAGCTTATAAAGATAATAATAGTAAAATAATCATTATTGTACCTCTTAAAATTACCAAAAAAAGATTAAAAAACCACAAAATTTACAGAAGCTGTGACTTCGACAAATTTTATTTTAAATATTTTACGAAAACTAATGCAATTTTAATTGCTATTTTAAGGGACTTGAAAATTATTTGAAACGGATAGGTTGATTTTATGTCTAAACAATAAACTTTGAAATTTATCCAAAAATGTAATTTTTTTCTCAAAATCGTTTAATATTACATACAATTTAACGGTTTGAAGCTTTTATAAAAACATAATTATATACTATATTAATCTATTTACAAAATAATTTGAAAATCGAAACTTACCATTTTTTTGGTAGAAAAAAATATTTTATACTTTGGTTTTGCAAAGATGTTTTTTTTTTGTATGTATGACAACACATTTATAGAAATAATGTCTAGGGTAAAAAAAATATAATGGGTAGAAATAATGGTCCTATTACCACATGTAGGGTATGCATTCGGTAGTAAACCGCGTATAGTTGGTAATTTTTTTAGCTCATTTTTCGAATTTCTCAAAAGTTTTTCTTTGAGAGGGGAAAAACTACCAAAAAGTGGCGGAAAATCGGCAAAATTACGGTTTCTGATATTTTTAATTTGGTGATAAATAATCGAGTTTTAATCGTAGGGACTTAAAAATGTTTACGAGTATTAACATAGGTATAATATACAAGTGTAGTACAATTTTGAAACGATTGGTTGATTGACGCGGTCCGATATATCTCAAGCACTTATGTGCAAGCGATATACCGAACGCGGTCCGTTTCCTTGGTAAACCACCACCTAGGTGGCGCCACTGGTAACTCTGACTCAGCAATGGGATGGAGAAACAGGTGGGGCGACGAGCTGAACCGGTGCGCGAGCGCGCGGACAAGATGACTACGTACGCAGCCAGCGATTCGTGTGGACGTTTTATTGTTTTTTTTTTCAATCCGACTTCACGGACAAACATCGATATACGTTTATATTTTTTTTTTTGTGTGTCTACGAGAAGCTACGGCTAGATATATTAATTTTTTTTTTTGTTTGAGTTTTGTTGATGCCTAACGAACAATAAAAGAGAAAAAAAAACCTTTTACAATAAACAAAATTTTGTTTTTGGTTTCTTTACTTAACCATCCATACCTTTGGTGAACACGGTTTTAACGAACCTTGGAATCGGCAATACCAGCCGAACCGTAGCAAAATTGGCTATCTAAGATATCTAACTGAGTATTGAGACTTTTTTCCAAAATTACGAATTTTGTCATTATAATTTTTTTTTATTTCGTGATAAATTAGGTTTTGATTACCTAACCTAACTAGAAATTTTTTTCAAAAAAAATTTTTGAAAAATTTGAAAAATAAGCTAAATAAAGTACTAACTAGACGTAATTTGCTACAGAAATGACACTTTTTAAGTCTTTACGATCACAACCTAATAAGTCATGAAATAAAAATAACAGAAACCATAATTTTGACGATTTTCAAGAACTTTTACTTTAAAAGCTTATAAAAAAAATTATCAGTCACGATTTTGAAAATATTTTGTAAAAAAATTAAGTTGCATATGATTAGACTCTAATAAAATTTTCAAAGCGATAAACCAATAATTGCCGGAAATATTTAACATTTTTGAAAAAAAGTTCAAAGTTCTATACTTGGCCAAATAATCAACCGATCCATTCCAAAATTGTACCACACTTGTATATTACCTATGTTGATACTCAAAAAAAAAAATTTCAAGTCAATTAGTTATCACGAAATTAAAAAATTTAAAATAACAGAAACCGTAATTTTGCCGATTTTCCGCCATTTTTTGGTAGTTTTTCCCCTCCCAAGGAAAAACTTTTGAGAAATTTTAAAAATGAGCTAAATAAAGTACCAACTAGACACGATTTGCTATCGAAAGCATACTCTACTTGTGGTAATCGGACCATTATTTCTATTATTTCGCGTCGCTCAGAATCTAAAATTAGGTGTATATAAAAGAAAAATGTATTTACTCCTCTCCCCCCACCCATCGTTTACAATTTTGGTTAGTACATTATTTTGCGCCCCCTCCCATTTTCTTACTCAGTTATGCCACTGTATGTGTATGTACTATGTATAATAACTTAATATCCTACATTTAGTTTTAAATAAAAAAGTTATTTTTTCAATATTTATTATATTCATATTATTATATTTTCACGAAAAAATTCCATTTATAAAAATTGTTTATAAATATAAGTTTATATGGTATTTATCAACGCCATTATAGTATAATAAACAGGATAAAAGTGCCAAACCGATTTGATAGTGAATAGTGAGGAATGGAAGGTACATAATGACGGATCACTGGCACTAATTTTCATTTACTTCTGTCTGTTCTTATAGGTAGTCTAGTACATCTATCAGTAACAGATATTATATTGTATTAAATTGAGTTTTGCTCAGGAAAAATATTGTAGGTAATAGTTAATATTGATGGTATATTAAATATTGTATGTTACCATATATTTTTTTAATTTTTTTTTAAGGAGGCTTGGCTATTTTTCATGCATTTAGACTAATAAACGTGCGAAAATTTACCCAACTTCTAATAATCTCAAATAAATTGGTAAAAACAATTGAGAACATTTTATTTAGAATACGTATTGCCTCAGCTCGTCAACGAACTTCATTAATTGAATATTAATATAATTATATAAATATAATAAACTATATATTTGTTTTTTATAATATATACTATATTGCCTGTATTATAATTATAGACAAATTGACGGAAAACAGCAAAATCGCGGTTGCCGTGTATTTGATTTTAAACATTTTTGGATAACTAATGCAGTTACCGGTATTTGTACGTTAAGGACTCGTAATTTTTTTTTTTTCATAGGTAATTTCCACACGTGGTAAAATTATGGAAAGTATTATCAATATGATATATTGTGTTATATTGAATTTCACTCAGAAAAAATATTGATGGTATACTATGGTTGCCCGGTTCTTATGATGATACACGTCTATAAACACAGTGGCGCCAGAGCTGGGGGGGGGGGGGCAAAGAGGGCATTTGACCCCCCCCGTTAAATATGTCAGGGAGCAAATTATAATTATGCCACCCCTGAAAATTTGTCATCATAGTTATACTCTTAATACTTAAACATTTTAGAGTTGCAGTTTAAATTTAAATTACATTTTTCTTATTTTTAATATTTATATAATATAAAATGTAATAAAATGAATTTTGAAAAGTTGTATAACAAATAAAATTTAAAAAAATGTAAAACATTAAAATTGTTTTTAATTTTATATTCAAAATTAAATTAGGTAAAGACTATTTTGTTTAATCAACAAAATAGTAATTAAACCTATTTTACAAAAATCAATAAGTATTTGTATTTTATTTTAATATACTAGGTATATGTCATGATTTTCGTTAAATTTTTGCCCTCCCACAAGAAAAATAGTTTCTGCGCCTCTGTATAAACATATATTATATAATTATTGTATTATTTATTATAAAATTTATATAAATTATGGATAGGTAATAAATAAACCGGTTTAGTTGGTAATAAAATACTAATAATTATTGTTTTGTAATTTCAAGGAATCGATCGATAAGCCAAATAAAGCACACTAATGTTCATTTACTTGTCACACACTGACACACTCGTCTGTATACATTTACAATATTGCCTATCAGTACTCATTAATAAATTTTCTGCACCAACCATATCACCTCAAAGAATTATCGGAAACATGGGCGCCCGCAGAAAATTTATCAGGGAGGGGCATAATGAAATCAAACACCAAAAAATACATTGTGAACTACAAAATGTGTTAGATTTATATTAAATCAAATACCAAAAAGTACATAAAAAAATATCTTCCTTATAAAGTAAAAATTGTGTCAGAATTATATGCTGTTTATTCGTTATTAAATAAAAAACTGTAGTCTTCGTGGTTGTTCTTTTGCAAACGTTGTTATTAACTGTTCAATTAATTTTTCTTTTCTTATATTCACTCTTTCGCGATGGACACTTAACATACATAGGCCATTTAATCGGTCTTCACTCGTCATAGACCGAAGCCAAGTTTTAACCCTCCGTAAAGTGCTAAAAAATTCAACCTTTCGGCTGAACAACTTGTAGCTGGCAAAGATAAAAAAAATGTCTAATGCAATATTGTAATGCCAGGGAAAAAAATTTTGCTATGTTCTAGTAAATCTATTATGTCCATACTTTGGCAGTCTTTTTTTTGTTTTTTTTTTGCCATAAACTATACCAACTTTCACTTTCAGCTAAAAGATTTTCAATTTTATAAAAATTATAAATATTAGTAGAGCCAGTAGAGGCTTCATTAAGAGAATCAGAAACCTTAGGTTTTTTTTAAAGTAATTTCTGATGTCCATAATAGTGTTAAGATTAACAATAAAACAAAATATTAAATAATACGCTAAATACGTACGTAAATTTAGCGTGGTCCGTGTTACACTGTATACGGCGCGCTGACAAATAATTTAATTTAATTCGGTTTATTTTTGAGTTATCTCAGTTATTTGACATACGTCGTGTGTGCGTCGGTCGTCATAATATTATGGGGTTTACACTGATTAATATAAATTCGCTGAATTTAAACGTATTTAATTTTGCGTGATTAATGTAATACTCGTTATCTATGCCTTAAAGTATATTGTTATTATGATCGATATTCGACAACCAAAGTAAAAATATCTATAAAATGTTTATAAATCAAAATAAAAGTTAAAATGTTCAACATTTTATTTGAATTCCGGGGGGGGGGGGGGCAAATGCCCCCCCTCCGGGCGCCAATGATCGGAAACAATATTTTTAGTGTAATTAGATTACGAAAGGTATCGTTATTATATTGAAATACAATTTTATTTCATTTTTATAAACAATGGACGTTTTGTATTGCTAATGAACGTGTACTAACAACATATATATATATTATTATATTATTAGACAAATAAAACATAAAATACACGGTATATTAATAATTTAATTTCATTAAAAATCGAAAGTCCATTTGTTTTGTTTATTTATATATTAGCTCATTTTTTGAACTTCTCAAAAGTTTTTTCTCGAGAAAAAAATAATACGGAAAAACGGCGAAATTTACGGAAATCGTAATTTTGACGAATTTGATTTTAGATTTTTCCTGATAACTAATGCAATTTTGAACGTTTAACATATTTTTTGAGTATTCTTATAGGTAGTTTACACACGTGGTAAACTTTTGTAATGGCTTGATATTCATTCAAATAAAACTATCGAATGATTTTCATTCGAATAAAATTATCGGATGTTTTTGATTCGAATGAAAACTATCGATTTTTTAATGTTATATTCGATAGTCAAAACTAGTCGGTAGTGCCCATCACTAATAATAACCAATTTTAAAATGGTGCAGTTGTTTACTTTCATATTTCTTAGAAATTAATAATTCTGAATGTGTGATTACGGACGCGCTATTGTCACACATTTACACGAGATACGACTGCCTATTTATTGTAAAAATAATTTTTCATTTGGATATGTATGTTTGTCGATAGATCATAGCTACTTGTCTTAATGTTTGTAAATTTAATTTTGACCGTTTTACATTGTGATTTTCACTATGGATAATTTCGTAATAAAAAAAAAAGAACTGAACATTCCACCAAACATAATTGAAGAATTTAAAGATAAGTACCTATCTTAAAATTAATATAGAATTTAGATATTTTTTACAATAATATTATTGTTATAAATGTTAATTTTATTTAAAGGGTAAAATATTGTGTAATAACATAGGCAACAACTTTAACTTTTCATTAGAACAATAGAATAACGTAATAATTTTTATATTTCCAACTAAAATATATAATTTTTTTATGATTAGATCAAGAAGTAGATGAAGAGGCTTTTTTAAGTTTAAGTGAATCAATGGTTCGGGAGATTTGTCCTCCTATTGGACATCGGGCAAAAATTTTAAAAAGAATAAATGAATATAAATTATTGACTGTGCAGATTCATACTATATATTTTGAACAAAATATATTAATAATTAAAATATAAGTCAATGCTTTTATTAACTTATTAAATAATATTGTATTTATATTATGTACATAAAATTTTTATAAAACGCAATAAAGATTTTTTTATGTACCTACCTATTTTTGTACTATTAATTTATTTATTTACATATTTATCCTGTCCTAGTAGTTTATATAACCATTCCAAAATGGTTACTGCAAACCAGTGGCGCCGATCCTAATATTAAATTTAGGCCAAGGCCTGACCACATTTTTTTAGAATGGGCTTGATAAACCTTGGAAGTTTAAAATAAATATTCGAAATATTTCATTCATTCAATTTGAAACCTGACATTCAAAATTTATATAATGCTATTAAAATATGTTTAACTATTCTAACATCAAGTTGTTCTGTAAAAAGGTCGTTCTCTATACTAAAAATAATCAAATCCCGATTAAAATCTACAATGGGAGAAAAAAGACTTGAAAATCTCATGATTATTTCATGTGAAAAAGATATATCAATAGTCTATATAGTCTATAACTATCTAATAGTTTTAAATTAAATTTAATCAGTAATTTTATTTAATCACAGCCGTTGAATTAATCCTATTAATGCTTATAATTTTGTATGGTTTGTAATAATTATTTTTATTTTGTATTATTTTAAATTAATATTTTATAATATATAAACTAAAACATCGATATGGATACATTTTTAATTAAACGACCTATAAACTGTAGTGCGATTCATCAAGGCAATTTTTTGTTATAGCAGTATATCTGCACAGAGGCTAAACTTCGGTACTTGCGCAACAACCAAATGGATAGTATCTTATAATATATTTAAAACTTTGTCTGTTATATTTTTATATATATTAAATAAATATTTTCAAATATAATTTTATAATACTGAAAAACTGTATGTAAAATTCAAGATGACTGTCACTTTCGGACCTCGGGTGATGAATGGCTACATTTTTTTGTTAATCAGGAGCCTATAACCAAACTTTCCAATTTAATTTCTTAAAACATTTATTTTGAAGCTTAAATGACTGGAATAATTCATTTCATTTCGTATTCAATGTTATTTATTCATTTATATAAACACTAAAAATTATTTTATACCGGCTTTACCACAACATCATTACTGGCTATTTCGGCAATAAAAATAATTAAAAACACACTGAATAAGTCACAATAAAAAATACTGTTAAAGGCAGTAAACCACAGAACAGTTGTTAACAGTCAATTAAATATATAAAAATATTAAATAATTGTTACTAATTGTTCTATATAATATCATAGTCGTACATATATATAGGTTACATATATCTCCTAGGTTGTGTAGGCAATACGTAGATATGTATAATAACCTCAGGCTTGGGGGTAGTGATGGAAAATCATGCTACATGAAGAGTCCAACCCTTGGATCAACCCCCATAATAAAATAAAACTATAATTGTTGAAGTGTGGGTGAACCAAGTACAACCCTAAAATAATTATAATATAAAAAAAACGATTATAATAAAATAAAAGTGCCAGAAACCAGATGTTTATGACATTTGTGATGATTTCAGTTCCAAACCTCCGTTGTTTGTGAAGAAAAAAACGTTTCTAATATATAGCCGGCGGCTACTTTTCGTCCACTTGACTAGTTAAAAATGTAAATAAAAAATATAAAATACAATAATTATTTCAATTCTTGAATTTTTATTATATTTTACAATTGATAAAATTGATTTTAAAATAAAGTTAATTCAATCATATAGTTTTAATGATAAACGTAATTAAAATTAATATACCTACATTAACATTTAAAATGTCTATCAATATAAATTTTTAATAATTATAAATTAATAATTAATTTTTTATAATTTCTAAATGAAATTTATTTAATTATTTACAATAAACAATCTTATTCGATGGTTTATTTCATACATAAGGGTATTATATAAAATAGTATACATATAATAACTAATGATTGATCAAAGTGTATCCAAAGTTTTAACAATTTACAGTGAATGATTTCATATTCCAGTTCTTAAAGCAATGAAAAGTTATATTAAAACCATATATATTTGTATATTCTTTTATATTAACATAATCTAATAAAATTTAATAAGTTTTAAATATCTAATAAAAAAGAATGTATTTCATTTTTAATAACTATTAATTTTAAGTTTTATTCTTTGTATACTAAGTTGTATAAAATGCACAACTTATTTATTAAATAAATTCGTAATTATCCAACTCACATTAGATATTAATATTTAATTGCACTATTTATGTTGTTTTAAAATTTATATTATATTCTATACACTTGTAAAAGAAAAATATATTATATTAAAATGTTTTAAAATATTTGCAACTGGATACAATTTGACCTTGAAATACATTATATATACTAAATATATGCTTAAATGTTAACCTAAAGTTGATATATTCTATATATTATTATTTATATACAATTTATTGTCAAATTTAACTATGAGTAAAAGCTTACATTATTATAAAATAGATTGTTTAACATTTCAACGTTAAATAATTGTTGGTGTGAATTGAATTTTAAATAGATGTTCAAATGTGTCTGTGATTTGTACCAGTTCTGTTACTGTAGAAAAATAAATAAAACACTTTAAATAATATTTTACTTATATATATATTTACCAAATTTTATTTTAACTAAATAATTGCAATTTTGTACAAAACACTATAAAAAGAAAAATTTAATTACAACTTTATTATGTTTTATTTTGTAGAATTGTATTTGTTTATTGTATATTTATATAATTAAACTTTTAGATTTTGAGCGAAACAAGGAATGTATTTGTTTTACAATGATCTTTTTTTTATGTCTGAAGACACTTTTTGGGTATAAATAATGGTCCGATTACCACGAATAGAGTATGTTTTCGGTATTAAATTGCATCTACTTGGTACTTTATTTGACTTATTTTTCAAGTTTCTCAAACGTTTTTTCCATGAGCGAGAAACAACTACCACAAAAAATCGACAAAATTACGGTTTTCGTTATTTTGAATTTCTTATTTCATTTCAACTCTTTGAGTTATGATTATAGAAATTTGAAATTTTTTCGCGTATCAACGAGTATTCTACATTAGGGGAAAAAATGTTATATTATTTAATATTACCTGCAATTTTGAGTTTAATGATTTAACTCCTTGCATTTTGATCGTAGGATCTTGAAATTTATTTTAAATATTTACATTGGTAATTTACACACGTGGAAAAATTTTGGAATGGATTTTTAGTATAGTATATTGTAATAATTTGAGTTTCGCTCAGAATCGTTTTTTGATAATGCAATATTATTGCATTCAAATATTAAGTATAATTAACCGTTAATTTCTCCGAGGACAGAAGGGACAAAGGAGGAACGTCCACAATCGACCTTCTTACTTTTGATTATTATAACTAAGCACAATATTTCAAGTATAACATATAATTTAAATTTATTTTAATTTTGACTTTTTCTTGTTGGAATAGCCAAAGTATTTAAAGTATAAAATACATATTTTGTCTCTGTGGTTTTATTTTGATCTTACAGTTTACAGGCAAAATACATTCTAGAATTTCTAGCATCAAATACTAATATGAGCGTTCGTGAGTTCACAGACAAGTTTACTGTTAGTAAAACACAAATTGCGAATGTTATAGCAAATAAAAACGCTCTATCCAAAACCCGGGCTAAAGTTGTTAAGATTTATGACACTGATATCGAAAATCCATTTGATAGTATGATCATGTCAAGGCTAAATGAGATAGAAAGCGATAGAGAAAAAAAAAAGATCAAGAACTTCACAAATGGGAAGTTTAAAAGAGGCGTTAGCAGTAGTAAATAGCATACATTACTCCTATCAAGATACTGAATGTGTCATTGTTCTCTAGTAAAGTTAAATTATATTATATATATATATATGTTACCGTTAATGTATGGAATAAGTTATTTTATAAATTCATACTATTTTAGTTAAAGTATGTACATTAAAATTAAATAAATACTCTAATTAAGAAATTTACTTTATATAATTCCAAAACGGAAACCGTTAGTATTTATATTATTAACTAGTTAAAGTAGATAATATAACAATTTATAAAATATATTATTACAAATTATTATAAAAAAAAATATTAAATTAATTTTTATAATTATTAAATATGGGAACATTACACAATAATATACATACTATTTATTATTACAAGACTGACTTTGGTGAAATTTTGATTTACATCTTCCCTTCCATCATAAACGTATATTTTAAAATTAGCATTATTTTCACTTACTGGATAAATTATAAAAAATTTAAATATTAAATCGTAATGTTTTGCAAACCAATAATCACGAGCTTATGGTTTTTAATTAAAATTTTTTTACGTCTAATATAAAATTTAAATATTTTTCCGGAGTTAAAATAGAACTTTTAGATTTGTACTCGTTTTTTAATAACTTCGTGAAATTGTTGTTTCATGATAGTTACTTCATCCATATTGATAAAATATATTTAACAAATAATAATAAGACATATTGTTATTAATACAGAATTTTAAATAACACGTTATTATACATAATATACTGTAATGTAGTCGTAATAAAATAAAATAACCAATAATTACAACAAAAAATCGGAATAAATAAGCTATTGAAGCTTTGAAGTGTACTAAACTAGGTAGGTACTAATAATAAAATATCGTAGAAAAACACCCACAATTATATAATTATACGATTCCCGAATATCGTAGAAAGGATTTGGTGGACAAGGCATGGTATGCTGTATCGACGAGAGTCAAACTACCTGGCTTGTATTTTATTTTATACATATACGTTTATATTTTTTCGTATAATTTAAGATAAATACTAATTAATGATATAAAGTATATAATACTGATTAAACTATTAGATTATATTAATAAGGCTGGTCATTAACGAGTTAAAATGTTATAAGTTAATATTAACTTTTAAAATTTCTGAAATTTTTATCACGTATTAACTTAATAAATAACGAGTTAATTTTCTTAAAATTCAAGTTAAGTTAATATAATTTTAATTTCAATTCATATATTAAACATATTTTTTTTTTTTTAAAATTATATTTGTTTTTTATTTTATTTCGGGTGCCACTATTCAAGCAATTCAAAAAAATAAGTTTATTTTTCATGTTAAATACTAATAATAATATTTTTAATTTCTGTTATTGATTATTGTTAAGTTATTATAATAAAATAATAAATAATTATCTTATTTTGTTTTCTAAATGAAGTTTATACTTTTATTGAAACACTTAAACCCACATTAAATTAAGTTTTATGAAAATTATTAATATATTTTATAAATGTATATACATAGAAAATCTATAATTATAAAATAGCAATAATATTTATATTAATAATCATTATTGCTACTTGTATTATATTATTATTGATTTAAATATATATAATAAGTACGTGTGAACTCGTAAATCTACCACACGTTTTTCGTAATCATTGTCTCAAGTTTTCGACCGAAAAATAATAAATAATTAATAAATTTATAAATATATAATTCAATTAATGTGATATTGTGAAAATGGAAGTAAACTTAAAACAAGTCACGCGATTTGCTGAATATCATCGTTTCGTGTTGGTGGATCTCAAATCGCACAAATCGCATTTGTCGCATTAATCGTATTTCAATCGCGTAGTGTGAGGAGGGCCTAAATCATTTTAATTGCCATAATATTATCTGAAATATATTATTTGAAAAGATAAGTAACTATATGCATTCTTTCTGGTTGACAAATATTTATAACTAGTCTTAGTAGGATAGAATACTATAAAATGAATATTATGTTTATTATATTTGTTGCAAAATCTGCATAATAAGTGTTATATTATTCTATTTTATTGTAAAAAACATTTCGTATATAGTATAAATGTGTATATACCTAATCTACCTTGTTTTTCATTTAAATATTGTATATTTTTTTTTCTGGTTACTACAATAAAACGGGAGAAAAACTCCCAAAAAATCGACAAAATTACGATTTCCGTAATTTAAATATTTTTATTTCGTGATTAACTAATTGAGTTTTGAACGTAGAGACTCAAACATTTTTGCGAGTACTAAAATAGATAATATACAAGTGTGGTATAATTTGAAACGGATTAATTGGTTTTTTGGCTAAATATAGAGCTTTGATATTTTTTCAAAAATGTTTAATATTACCTGCAATTTTTGGTTAACGGTATGAAATTTTTATAGAAGCCTACTCATATACTATTTCATCTATTTACAAATATTTTGAAAACCATGACCGACAATTATTTTTATCATGAAATTATAACTTCTTAAATTTTGATCGTAGGGACTTGAAATTTATTTTGAATATTTACATAAGTAATTTACACTCGTAGTAAAATTTTAAAATGGATTATTAATATAATATATTCAGATTCGCTCAGAATCGTATTTTCTAATGCAATATCATTGCATTCAAATCTTAATAATTTTAATAAACCACTAATTTTTCCGAAGATCAAAGGGGACAAAAGAACATCCTTAATATACCTTTATTTCAGAAAATTGAAAAAAAAATACCATACTTACCCAAAATTTACCAAAATCAATAATTTATAAGGTATCTCCAAAAAAATATTATGTCTTAGGAACAGATATCTCCCCAAGGATGCTGTAGTTAATGGTATTTTAATTTATCAAATTTATTGAAAACATATATATATGTATATAACATAGTGCTCACACAGTATTGTTTTCTGAGAACAACCCAGAAAAATATATCTTGTGAACTTCACAGCATATTTTATTATTCCTTATTAGTTATTACTAATATTTATTTCAATTAAAATTAAGAGTGTCAGGTGCAGTTGCAATATACATATTTAGTTATAGTGGTAATGCAATCTATCTTAGGGGAGACTGGAGCTAGTTGGGTACCAGGGCAATTAGACAAAGTCGATTTTTAAAATTGAGTATTGTGTTTGGACACACTGTAACACAGTCAATATATTATAAATAATATTCTTTATCGCCATACGATCCCATGTAGTTATACCATTATTCCTTCCTATTTTAAGCATTAAAATGTATTTATACACAAGCTTATTTTTTTTTCACGTGTTTTAGAAATTTGATTTTAACTTAATAAAAATTTGTTTTAATCCATTGACACATAAGCCAATAATTTTTGTCTTATTGTCTATAAGACAATAAGGCATGTAAAACATGGTTTAACTATTGTTTTATCATAATTATGAACGTGTTATTTATTATTACTTAAAAATAATGAAAAAGTCATATGGGGCTAGTTGGCCTTCTAAAATCGGGGCATGTTGACTTTTTTTTCAAATATGTTTTACAATTCATTTTATTTATTTATATAGATGGTTCGTAAACATATACGAAAGACTAAAAGATGACGAATTACTTATGATGTATTGGAACGTGCCGTGAAAAAGGTTTTAGACGAAAATCATTCATGTAAAAGTGTATCGGAAAATTTTAATATACCAAGTAAAACATTATCTCGTTACTGTGACAAATACGAAATTAATTCCCAATTATTTGATAATGCTATTGGATACACAAAACTGAGACAAGTTTTTTCGACTATAAAAGAGGAAGAATTATCAAAATATATTAAAAAAGCAGCTGATATTTATTTTGGATAATTTCCAAAACTCCAAAAGAAGTTAGGAAATTGGCATTCGATTATGTGAATCAGACGACGAATCCTTTTCAGATGAATACATACAAAAACATTAATTAACAGTAACTCTAACTATTTTTTCATTAGTTCTTTCATATTATTATTTAATTTTTTATTTACCTACCCAGTAAAATCTACCAACACGTAATTAAAACTTGTCATTACCTATTATTATATTATTATATATATTTATATCATAAGGTACTTATTATTATTTTTTTACATGACGTTTTATTTAAATATTATTTTTATTATGTTTTTATAAGTGTCAAAAAAGTAGAATAAATAAATAAAGTTTATTATAATATTTATATGTGTGTCAACATGCCCCAATTATATTGTCAACTTGCCTTTCCAATGGGGCAGCTTGGCTTTAATATTTTTTTTTTTTTGGTATTATTATTTTTACCAATTACAGATTACTAAATAAGATAATAACCTAAATTAATTATGTAACTTATATGTCAAGGAGCTATTTGGTGTAGTTTGAGCATTAAAATAACAAAAACTTAAGAGTTACAAATAAAAATATAAAAAGTAAGCCAACTTACAGAGCAGAAGCATAGCTTCCAGTGTTATTTATTCATCCCAATCGAAAACGACGACCGATCGATACGGGCGACACAAATTAATTTACACGAAACAGAAATTTCATAAATCTAAATAATTTCAATGTACACATAACTGAATTACATAGGGAATTTTGTTAAATAACTAGTTAAATTATAAATTAAAGTTAAAGGATTAAATTTGGTTAGTGTATAAAATATCACTATTTCATTCTTTAACGGTAACATATTATATATATATATATATATATATATATATAAATCATTCACTTCAAAAATATAATTTTTCCCTCTAAATAGCGGACCAAATTTTAGGAATTCGATATTTAAAGATTTTACTGTATAATAGGTAATAAACTTACTCTTATAAACTTATAATTTATAATAAAGTTATATAAAAAGAAAGTGCAAAGTTTGTGAATTTCTCATATCATTGATTTAGAATTTACAACTTTAGTTGTAAGTCTTAGGGGTTATATTATATGCATTAAATGATTTCTGTATTAATGAATCCATAGTAATTACAGATGAAAACTTTTTTGTAATTATAAATTAAAGAATATAGTCAAATATTAATGTCATTACATAAGGTGGAAAATATAAATAAAATTAGAATCGCTATTTATTTATAACTTTAAAGTAAATATTTTGCTGTAACTTAATATGAGCATATTATATTAATATATATGTAAATCTTTTTAATAAATACATTTAAAAATAGATACTTAATAATGTTATTTGTCAGCTAAATTAATAATAAAGATTAATAAATATTTAAATTTAGTGAATTAATTAAAATTGAACTTATGATGCAAGATAAAAATATTAAGTTTAATAGTTTATAACTTACTAATATTTATAAAAAACCATTGAAAAATACATTTATGGCATCTTTAAATATAAAATTATAGTGAAATTTACTAATAGCATTATCAATAAGCAATCCTAAATCTTCTTCAGAGTTATTTTTAATAACATGAATAACATCTTCAAAATATTTTTGACAATGGGTTGTTGACGAAAAAAATAATGGCATACGATTGACAAGATCTTGATCATTTTTCCGACTTTGTTCTAATAAATTAATGATTACAATACAGGTAGGCTGAAACATCTTATCATTGATTATACTAAAAACTTTGGAATGTTCCAATTTAAGATGTTTTAAATTATTGTGTACAAATATCCTTAAAATCGTCCATAACTGTTTGCCAAAAGCTGGCGAATTCAAATCTATAAGTACACTAAGTATACACAAGAAAATTATTTTAAATGTTATTTCAAAATCAGAATCATGAAAAAATGACAATAGACCCATTAAAACTTTCATAAATTTTAATTCTAGGTCATTGTTTTGTTTTGAATGCAATTGAGCATTGTTAGCTCTTTCCGAGTTTTTAAAAGGTTCTTGCAGCATTCGCTCTTTATAATGTTTGTTGGATATTAAAATAATGTTTAAAATATTTGCTAGAATTATAATGTTATTTTGAACATTTTTGCTACTGATATACTTTTTATATATATTTTCGATTATACATATAGATAATTGTTCAATACTAGTGAATGAGTTATTTGAAGTGTAATTAAGTAATGGAGCTATATTCGACATGTTCTCATTTATTGGATTCATTGATTTACCGAACATAATGTTGAATTTTTGTAGCATAAATTCATTCATCATTGTAGATGGATCACGTACCCAAATTTTACCAATTAGAGAATTATGAGGTTGTGTAGATTTAGTCTCGTTTTCATGTTTTCGTATAACACTACTGTTAAATAGGGATGTATTCTTTTTTTCAACAATCTGGTTAGAATTTAATAGTGATTTAAGGTTATCGATATTGTCTCCAGATAATCCGCAGTTTAACATTTTCTTTGTTTTTTTATTAAGCTGTACATTTTTCTTAATATATTTTTTATTGCATGTTTTCTTTTTTAAATTCCTAAAATATAAAAAAGGAATAAATCATTAAAAAAATATTTGATTTATTCTGAAATTTTCTTTTTGTACATCATGTTTTTTTTAATTGTAATTGGAAAAATTACATTTTAGAAAAATAATTCCAAAAAAACAAAATTTCCATCAATATAGATTAAAGTAAAAGCAGTTTTGTATTCTCTACCTCTTTTATGAAATGTTTCTTGGTAGGTACGAACATATACAATAATATGGTTGAGGTGGTTCTAACAAGAGCATGATGTTTTTAATTAAATGATTGATTAACTATTTTTATTTTCAAATAATTAAAGTTTATAGTACTGACAGTATTTATGAATAGACATAAGATATAGTATATAGTTTTTAATAGATATAATAGATATAGTATATAAATTAAGAAGATTTAATATTAAATGTAAAGCTATTCTATAGGTATTAATATCCTACTACATTTAATAAAATCAAATTTTAAAAAAATCAATGTTCTTATAACTTGAATGAAGAAACCATTTATGTCCTGTAAAAGTGTATGTTATAATACTTATTGTATTTAACATTTAAAATATAACATACATATTACATATACAAATGGCTTACTTATATTTAGGAATGTTTTTATTATCCATTTGTTCAAATGAAATATTGGGGACAGTTGTATAAACAACATTGTACATTATATTATCAACTTCCTTTTTAGTATACATTTGGGTACTGTAACCAAGATATACAAATTTTATTACTTTTAAGATTAGAATTTATAATAAAGGATAACATATTTAATAGTACTTTTATTATTATAGAACATTTAGTTTAACAATTAGTTTAAAATTTATAAAATTATTATTATATATAATAAGAAAAATATACTACTACTACTACTACTATTGCCTAATTAATTTGCTTACAACAGACTATATTTTTTATATTTTTAACAGAATAATCCACAAAATATATTATTCATCCTTATGCATGAAGTTGTGTTTTTTGATTATTTTTTTAAAGTTCATAATTTTATGAAGCCAAATAAAATAAATGCATACTCATTATTATGGGTTGAAAAGTCATGACTTACAAAAATATCTGGGTTAGACAAAAAATAAATAACAATAAAATAAATTCTACAAGGATTTACTAATTATCCACAGATAATTGTAAAGAAGAAAAAGTATTCAAATATATTTTTTAAAAATACACTCTGTATATAATGATATAATTACTAGAATTATGGAATCTAAAAAAAAAATTAAGACTCCTATTGATCACAGAGATTAAACATATTCCTAATATTAAAACAAGTGATTTACAAATACTGGCAGTAGAAAATTTTATAGACAAAGATCCCTAGATATGAATCCCATTATTTTAGAAAAGAATAGAAGTGTAAACAGAAAATATTTGTTTTAAGTAATAATCATATTGTTTATAATCATTCTGTACTTAAAAACTATATATGACTATAATTTTATGATTTTAATGAGAAACATTAATTTAAATTTATTAAAAATCAAATATTTTAATCTTATAAACTAATATATTATGTAAACTTATTAAACTACATTTTTTTCATTAATGAGTCTCAAATAAATAAATAATATTATTTATATAGTACAAGATGAATATAACTTTATGAATTAACAACTAAATTAATATACATTGCATTGTTATAATGGTCTAATCAACATTAATTAAAAAATAAATTCACGAAAAAAAAGCCATACTTAAATTATATTATAGCTTTTTACGATTCTTTTTACATAATTATTAGAAAACAGAAAATTTTTAAAAATATGCAAAAACTATCATATCTTTAAAACAAACAGATAATTTCCAATTATTTTCATTCAAAATACCTACAACTAAGTTTTATGAATTTTTTTACATGAAATCGGGATTAGTGATATAGATAATAAAATAACTATCTTAACTTAAATTTATTATAATTAAAGGAAGTATATAAATATGTAGGTAATATTGTTGACTAACTAATGATAAAAACATAATAATTAGTGAAATAAATATAATAATGTATAACAATTTTATTCGAGTCATTATTAATTTATTTAATGTTCGTTGTATTAATATTTTTCATTTTAAACTACTAATATAAATAGAAAAAGATAAAACCATTCTTCTCTAATCATACCTATATTAATAAATGTCATAAAAAAAAAAAGTATTAATTTTAAAAAAACAATTAGAAAAAATTAAAAATATATATAACACAACAAAATGTTTGTATAGAAAATTATGTTGAACAATTACGTAGATAAGTGAAAAAACAATATCTATTTATTTTATGTAATTTATCTAAAATAGTAATAGATAAATAGACTTACCTAATCAAGACCTTGTTACAGATACCGAAAATGTTTATGTTTTTCGACAGTTTAGTGTTCAAAACAAACGAAATCAAACAACTACGTTCAATTTCACCGTTTTTCCATCTGACGAGAACGAAAGTTTAAAACTGAAATAAAATCGAATCGTAAATATAATATTATACCAATACGGATTTCGATTGAATCACTACCGAATGACACGACGAAATGAAAATAAAACGAACATTATCACGGTAATTCTATGTATTCGCCACACAATTAGTTTATTTTACCGCCGACCAATCAGGTATCAACACATATAATCGCGTTCGATAGCTACATTATTACGTAAATTGCAACGTTTTTCCCGCGTTCAACAAACAACATTGTAAATAATTTACAATTCACAAATTATTTGTGAAAGGTTTGGCAACTCGGTTATATTCATCGAATCGTATAGGATTCAATGGCTGTATTACATCGATAAATTATATCGATACTGTTAGAAAACAGAAATTTTGCTGAAGACCCACAGCGCATTTACATACACACTTTACGGACGAATATCAAAATAATACAATCTTCCTGTTAATAATAATAATATTAAAACTCGTACAATTTAGTGCGATTTGTACAAAAATCGTATAATAAAAAAAAAAAAAAACATTTATATACTATATACAGTAATCTAACGTTTGAATAAAAATTGAGGACGTAGTACTGTACAATAATGTCTATAAAATTGTAATATATCTCTAATATAAATACAGAGTGATTCTTTTATCTATAAATACAAACTATATATATTAATAGAATTGCTATTCATACATTTAAAACTCTAAAATCAATCAGACACTTTGTTAAAGTAGAACTTAAAACTATTCAATAATATTCCACAGATCATATTAAATTGCAAATCATATAACAAATATAAACAATTAATTAAAATTTGGATAAATAATCAAATTTACGAAAACTGATAACTAACTTCTTTTTTATCATTTTATTTCACTATACTCGTACTATGATAAAAAAAAACACTACCTATTCATATTATATTTAGTAATTAATATTTTTGTATTTATATATATTTGTTTTTCTTTCTTTAATTAATTAATTTATTTTATCTCTTTTCAAACATGTGTAATGAAGAATGTACGTAAATGTTAAAACCTGATATGTATTAGAAACTCCAATTTCACCAAGACGAGGTCCTACCTTACTGGTGGATTTGGCCATTTTATTTATTTATGTATTAATATTACTTTTATTAGGTATTTTTATTTTATAATATTTTTCATATGTTAAAAATGAATGGAATAACTTTTATACGGCCAATAAATTCTTATCTTATATTATAATTATATATAAATAATAAATATCTACTCTATAAATAATGAGTGTATACTGTGCATGTTAAAAAATCATATATTTGCTAAACCGATTGAAATAAAGAATAAGACTGAGAAAAACTAATTAAGTATCAAATAATAATAGTGATAATATCTTTACTGCAAAATACAAAAAATGGGCACATCACTCATGTGCCGGTGAGGATGATAAAAATAAAGACATTTATTATACATGTAATATTTGTAAACAATAAATAATAATAATAAAAAATTACGTTTATGCCTTTACCTATTATATTATTAAAAAAAATTAAATAATTATATATTTGTTTGGTTTAAAAATGTATTTGTAGATTAATTTTTTTTTTAAGTTTAAATTTATTTCATTATTCATTAAAAAGTACCTTTTTTATTAATGTAATATGTATTATTTATATTAAACATGAGAAAAATAAAATACAATTAAATAGTATGAATAAAGACTAAAATGTTTATGAAATACTCATCTCATCTACCCTATGTAGTGTCCCATTTTACCTCTACTATTGTCCATGATGGGATAAAAGTAGTTTTTTTATTATAAGTAAAAATGAATTATATAATAAATAAATACGATAAATCGTATATTTAAATTCTGATTAAAAATTACGTAACATTTTACACAAATAAAATTAATTATTAAAAAAAAAATCAAACATATTATTAATTAAAAAAGTGGAAGGCAATTGTGGACGTTCCTCTTCGGAGAAATTAGTGGTTTATTATAATTAATATTTGAATGTAATGATATTGCATTAAAAAAAAACGATTTTGAGCGAAACTAAATATATTACACTGATAGGTCGTTCCATAAGTTTACCACGTGTGCAAAGTACAATACCTATGAGAAAACTCGAAAAAAATTTAAAATATCTACATTCAAAATTGCATTATTAATCATGAAAAACCTAAAATTAATTTCATCAAAATTACGATTTCTATAAATGATGACGTTTTTCCGTCATTTTTTGGTAGTTTTCCTTCCCAAAAATTTTTTTTGAGAAATTCGAAAAATGAGCTAAATAAAATATCAACTAAACGCAATTTGCTACCGAAAGAATATCCTAACTTGTGGTAATCGGACTTTTATTTTTACCCGAAAAAGTGTATTACGACATAAAAAAAGATATATAATATTTAATTCTACCAAAAATATTTAAATTTTAGAACTTTATAAAAAAAAATAATATGACCTACAATTTTTAAAATATTTTGGAAATTTATAAAGGGTTATACGAGTAGGCTTCTAGAAAGTTTTCAAACCGTTAAACTTAAAATTGTAGGTAATCTTAAATATTTTTAGAAAACAGTATAAAGCTCAATACTTAGTAAAAAAATCAACCAATCGTTTCCAATTTTTTTTTCTAATATAAAATACCTATGTTGATACTCCAAAAAAATTTTCATTTCCCTAAGATCAAAATCTAATTAGTTATCATAAAATAAAAAAAATTAAAATAACAAAAATCGTAATTTTGTCGATTTTTTGGTAGTTTTTCTTTTCCCACTTTTACCCGTAAAAGTGTCTTCAAACACAAATAAAAAAAATTAGAAGAAAAACTTAAAAAAACAAAAACCATATAGTATGACAATTTAGAAGTATAATAAAGCTATTATGCTCATAATAATTTGTATTGTAACGATACTGTTCGTCTTTTATTTCGTTTATCGTTTTCTTTTTCATGAGGCCTTGCATTAAAAAGTTGTGTTCAGATTTAAAACTATATTATATTATATATCATAAGTCATGCATACAAATATTATTTTAATTGTAATTTTAATTAATTAATTATTTGTTTTGTTTTTGTTTTATTAACATCCAAAATTCATTAAAATTAACCTATTAAAAATGGGGAAAAGTTGCCTAAAGCATTTCTATTTACAATTTATCTTAAATTAAGTTAATATGCATTTTCAATATACATGTACACACACATACATACATATATATACATACCATATACAATTATAATTATTTATTACTAATATTTTTTTTTTCTCATTCGATCAATCGCAACGAAAATTTCAGATTCAGATTGCTCACACGGGAAAAAAAATATATAAACAAATAATACAACTATTATCCATATGACCCAATTAATATGCTTGATCGGTTTTCTTGCGCCTTAGTAGGTCAATGGCTTCATCTTATAAATATAGTAATATTATTATACAAGACAAAAATAAATTAAAACATATGCACTAATGAATTATTTAATATGCCATTAAAACGGCATTTTTCAATATAATATAAAATAAATACGAGAGTCAACTTATTACCGTCATTGCGCGAGATTTAAATTATAATTTTATACTTAAATTATTTTATATTTTATTTAAATAATTGTTGTCTGTGCCCGGCGCCTCCACCAAGTTGTAACGGTACTGTTCGTCTAGTGAACGTCCGTCGATAGATTTGACTAGTGGAATCCTGAGGATATAGTTGGCTGAGCTATCTCTGCACTAGGAAATCTAAAGTTCTCTATTTAATTTATATAGCCCCACAGAGGCTCCCAGGGTTCGTATTTAATCTCAGTTCAAATAAGTAAACTCTCAATTTAGCAACACAATGGAATATATATATATTTAGAAACGAAACACCTATGTAATTATATATATATATATAAATTATACACCTGATATCTGGATCCAAGCGATTGACCAATGGAAATTCGAATGACAGGCGGAGACAACAATTATTTAAATAAAATATAAAATAATTTAAACCTCGCGCAATGACGGTAATAAGTCGACTCTCGTATTTATTTGTTTATATTATTCTCGTGTTGTATATTGCATTTCCCCATTTGTCATATGTACTGAGATCGGGCGGTTAAGAATTTATGCCTACTTGGCAAAAATTGGAGCAGCCGTTCGGGTCGCATAATGTGACCGTAACAGTATACAACTTTACCAACTGATATTTTTTATGTTTGTTTTAGATAACGCATATTACAACTTACAAGTGAGCTTTCAAAAATATAAAAAAAAAATTATTAATAAAAAAAATATAGATATATAAGTAATAATAAAATTAATTATCACGTACCTATAGGTATAATACATCCATTCAATATAACATTATATATTCATTACTCTTTAGATTGATTTATACATAACTTAAAGATAATATAGTAAAATAATCATAATTGTATCACTTTAATTTATCAAAAAAATGGTTAAAAAACTGCAAAATTCACAGAAACTTTGTCTTCGACAAATTTGATTTTAAATATTTTACGAAAACTAATGTAATTTTGAATGAAGGGACTTGAAAATTTTTTGAAACGGATAAGTTGATTTTATGTCTAAACAAAGAGCTTTGAAATTTATCCAAAAATATAAAAAAGTAAATATTACCTACAATATAACGGTTTGAAACTTTTATAGAACCATAATCATACTATTAACCTATTTACAAAATAATTTGAAAATCGAAAATCGCCACTTTTTTTATAATATTACAAAATAAAATATTTAGTATAGAATAGAATATTATAATATTTCATAACAATTTTTCCTGGTTAGGAAAGAAAACATTGCGTTTTACTGTACCAACATGTCCAAATCAACATCTGAACAAATGGATACGGCTTCGGCCAAATCTAATAATGTTCCCACTCATCCATCCAAGTCCAGTAAGTTTCATCAAAAGGCTAAGCATACGAACTCACGTGGACGTCGTGATGATGCTCTCGGCACTAAGGTGGGAAAAAAAGTTGAGAGAGACTTCAGCGCACAATGTGCCCGCCTAGTTCTCTTCCAATCTACCATCCGATTTATCTTCATTAAAATATTTTTTTAATTTTAATTCTTAATATTATAAGCTTAAAATATGATATGTTTTATGACATAGACCTACTCTTGAATTACCATGTATAATAGATTATATTAACAATATTTTTTTTTATTTCAAACTTTTTACCATAAATTATATATATAAAATTACTTAACAATAATTATGTCACCTCCTGGCACTAGCATACATTTTTTACCCTAAATACGGCATTGGTGATCCTTTTACAAATTTTTTTTTCTATGAATATTTATAACCAAAAAAAATGTAATTTTGGCAATTTTATTTAACATGTAAACTCATAACTATTTTACGTACAATGTAAGAATCATTATATTGATTACCTATTATAAATGTTTAAATAAATAAAAAATAATAATATATACAACTTTTATGAAACATAATATCACAGTTTGATAATAATTATTATTGAATAATATAATAGTATAATATAGATATTATACGTATATTAAATATTTTTTAAAATAATAATCTCTTTAATTCCTGATTAAATGATGCTGATTAATAAATTATTTATATTTTTATATGCAATTAATTAAATATTCAAAATAAAGATAGAAATAAAGATACTAGTGGTTCAAGATGTTCTTAACTGATGACCTAATATTTTAGTTTTGAAAACACACGTTCGCATGAAACTTGTATACATGGAAGAATTAAAACATACTATATAGTTGAATGAAGTATATTAAATAAATCAGATTTTTGTTTTTCCATAATAGGTATGTAATTTTCTATTTTAATTATTTCTCGTTCAAAATAACATGTAGATTTTCTTATGGCAGAAAAGCTTGTATATTGTTATGCAAACGGTTTCAATTCAACAAAATAATGTTTTTCTATCTACTCTAGCCAATTTAAATAATTTATGTAATGAATTAGATTGAAATTCTTCAAATAAAAATATTACAATAAAATTTGGTATTTTAATTTTTTTCCCCACTTTACCCGGCGATCGCCGAGTAAGGCTCAGGCCACACGATGCGTTACTGTCGCATGCGTTGGGTCTTTGTACGGAACGTTAAAGGATGATTCACACTAGTCAGACACGTACCGTACAGTTCAAATAAACATATTAGACATAGACATATTATAAATATTCCAAATCAAGGAGGAAGCGCACCACAAGTAGCATTCGAAGTGAGAGAAAAATTCAAACAATTTTTTAATTCACCTGCAGGTCAAATCCATACATAATCACAATTTTTTTACATGAATTTCAAATTTTAATTTTGACAAAATACGTAAAAATCACGAAAATGTGCGAAATGAATGTATTATATATTTTAGTTAATATTACCAGGTATGCCTATAGAAGTAGAAATGTTTTTCCAGCAGGATTCTTTGTACACATGGTCACTATATTTTTTGTGTGACAATGCATAGAGACATTCTTGGTCTCTAACGAGTTCAATTAATAACTCTAAATTCATCACGTGTAAAAAAAGTGAAAAAAATGAGAAGTTTGTATAATATAATAATTTTAATATGTAATTATAATATGTACGAACTTCAAAAGTATGTGACTGCGAATAATTTTGTAGTGAATGACAGCAGACGGATATTATAATATTTTGTCTGTTGTTCATTCACACTTATCATACAGACCGGATCAGACACGTGCCGTCCCGACAAAACATTCTCGCGCGGAATGCCGGACGGACTTTGTCGGTTCGCTACGTGTATGAACGGAACGGAAACGTTTAAATGTGAATTACTGTATTTAAATGAATATTAAAATATTTTCCGGAACGGTACGGTACGGTGTCTGTCGGTACGTGTCTGACTAGTGTGAATCATCCTTAAGTTTTAAATGAAACACGACGCGGTGAAAAATTATAATTATAATTTTTCCGATCTGTCAATTTTGAATTTTAAAATCGTAAAAAAATGTTCGAAAAATTAATTATTGAAGTTTAGTCGAAACATTGTTTATGAGATATTGGCTCTAAGGAATATCATGACAAACCAATGAAAACGTTGGCATAGAATTCTGTGTGCTGTAGTTTCGGAGGAATAAGTTCATCCAATTCTCCAGCAGCTTCTGCCGCACACAACACATTTATTAGCGTTTTATTATAGACTCTGTGATACTAAGTCAAGATTGAAACTAAACTAATTTTTCATTTTAAATTAATTTTGAGTTCTCACGTTAAGGCTTAAATATATAAGAAAATGTAAAAAATATACCTAACGCATCGTGTGGCCCGAGCCGAAGCGGGAAGAACTATTTATTATCGATGCCCCTCGAAATTGTTATAAAGTTGCCTATATTAGACCCTTCTGAATGCCAGGTCAGGTTAGTTAGGACCAGCATCAATTGTTATGTGAAAAAACGACTCATTTAATCAATATAATCTTTCTAAAAATAAGAAATTTTAAAAAACGTAAATATTTGAAATCAAACAATATTTTGATTTTTAACGTTTTTAATGTATTATATATTTACTAATAGTATATTAATAATTTGTAAATTATATTATTGAAATATGTGTATCTATGTTTTACTTTTTCAATGTATTTTTATTTTCTATTATATTTATATTTATGTGTATTTTCATCTATCCATCATGGTAATAAACTAATATCTAATAAGTATTTACATAAAGTAACATTTCAATTTTTAATATTTACCAATTAATAATCAGGAGCAAAATAGGCAATTCTTCATCAATTTCGAGGGGAACTGATAACAAATCGTTCGCCAGTATTTGACTCTACTGTCCCGTATTATCGTTCGTAATATTTGCCGAAACCATTGATTATAGAATAGTCTATTCCATAATCAATGGCCGAAATTATATGCAAATACCGGTTTACGCTAAATCGGTACGTATCTACAGCGACGTTGATCGGTGAGCCACCGCGATCGCCGTCAATTCGCTCTCTCGCGGTACGAGAACCGGCGCGTCAACAACCATACGAAACTACTGTCCCGCATCTATAAAACTATTACATTGTTATTTGTAAAACTATTTGTTTTAGTTGTGTTCTGTTGTTTTAACTATTTACTCAAATAGTGTTGTTAAAAAATAGTACATTAATATTATTTCTTTTCATATTAAATTTAATTAATTTTAATTTAAAATTTGCGTTGTGCGTTATTGGTACGTCACCATAACATCCACAACACACTGTTTATAAATATTTAAGTATTGAACATAAACTTTCACAAGTTTTTGCTTAAATAATATTTGAAAAATAAGTGTTACAATTGTACCCAACAGAACGGAGATGGATCTGAACAGAGCTAGGGAAAAAGTAACACATTAATTTTTTTCAATTTTAATCGTTAAAAATAAATTAAATATTAATGCAACATAAATAAAACAAAAATTATTTATAATAATACAAAAAAAAATTTAAATAACAGAAATCGTAACTTTGACGATTTTCAGCCATTTTTTGGTATACTTTTTCTTCACCCAAGGAAAAACTTTTGAGAAATTTGAAAAATAAGCTAATTTAAGTACCAATTAGACGCAATTTGCTACCAAAAGCATACATATATATATATTAAATTCCACTAAAAACTTTAGATGCTTATAAAAAAAATTATGAATTACAATTTTCAAAATATTTGGTAAAAGATAAAGTTGTATATGATAAGGCTTCAATAAAATTTTGAAACCGATAAACCAAAAATTGCAGAAATTATTAAACAGTTTTGGAAAAAGTTCAAAGCTTTGGCCAAAAAATAAACCATTCTGTTTCAAAATTTTATCACACTTGTATATAACCTATGTTAATAGGTCAAAAATACCTATGTCAAAATTTTTTTCGATTTTTATTATAAGATGCACTTGCGTTGAACAAGTTTTTTTTGAAAAACCATAAATAAAAAATAATTCATATTATATTAATTTAAAATTCTGAGCGAAGATTGTATTGGTTTTATAAAGATGTTTTATTTTTTATTTTTCTACGTCTGGAGACACCTTTTGGGTAGAAATAATGGTCCGATTACCACAAGTTTGGTATGCTTTCGGTAGCAAATTGTGTCTACTTGGTACTTTATTTAGTTCATTTTTAGAATTTCTCAAACGTTATCCCTTGGGAAAACTACCAAAAAATGGGCAAAATTAGGGTTTTCGTAATTTTAAATTAATTTATTTCATGATAACTAATTAAGTTTTGATCATAGGGCTTGAAAATTTTTTTGAGTACTTACATAGGTATTCAACATTTTATAGAAGTTTACTCAAATACTACTTAATCTATTTCCAAAATATTTTTACGTATTTTCTAATGCAATATCATTCAAATCTTAATTATAATAAACCACTAATTTCTCCGAGGACCGAAAGGCCGACAATAATTTTGTATTCCAACATATAAATATAAAGGGAAAGCTGTGGTAACCCATCGCCAAATATCTCAAGTGGCGGATGGCTCGGGTAGAGAGTGGTAGAAGTCCACCTCGGATGCTGCCATGAGAAATATGAAGAAATTATAAATTAAATTAAAATATAATCTAATAAATAATAAGTATGTAATGTTATTGAACATAAAACCCAGATTTCTGATAATTTTATAATGCCGGACCGACTTGTGTTCAGCCGATCCGGGACTGTCGACAACTCATTGTCATAAGTTTAAAAATAGAATAGAAAATAGTAATTACATGAACCGTTTATTATAGCATCCATCGATAGGCGATAACGATTAAATAATGATTGTGATCGTCATACTGTCGCAATGACACGTACACCAATATGTGTTTCGCATTATAATATATTATTTTAGGTTTTCACTGGTTTTCAAGGTGGTTGGCGCAGAGCATTTATTAAGGAGTTACTGTATAGGCAATATTGTAAAATATACAGACGCGTGTGTCAGTATGTGAGAAGTAAATGAACATTAGTGTGCTATTATTTGGCTTATAGATCGATTCCTTGAAATTACAAGCCACATTAGACGATAAGGACATTTTCCTATAAGAGTGACTACTGAGAACTGGTACACTTCACAACAGCCACAGCGACAAAGCAGACATCGTATAGTCATAAACGAACAAATAACGAACGGACTAACTATAAAAAAAAGTATACTATATATACTTTTACAATTTGGCACTACCGCGAGTTTACGATGGCAATTGTAAGTAATCAATTATTTATTTTACTAAAATGGTTAAATATTATTTTGAAATTAATAATTTTTAAAAATCAAGTAAAACTAGGTGCGAATAAATTAGTGTAGTTATAAAAAAAAAAAAAATTTCTATAAATTTTATTAAAATAATATATATTGAAAATCGTTGGAAAATGTTTTTAAAATAATTTCAATTGTTTATTTAAATTTAAATCAATTTATTTATAAATATTTAAACATTATGGCAAGTAATTTTGAAAAATAAAACTTAATATTATATAAATACAGGGTTAAAAGTGCTCACCTCACTTTAATTAATTTGCTATATTTAATGCATATTTTGAAAATTTTAAATTAAAGTATTGAAAAATACGGATAATAAGTAAATTATGATGTCAAAAAAATTGTTTTCCCAAAATATACATTATTAAAGAAAAAAGTATGACATTTTCAAAAATTTAAATAGTTCCCATTTAAATAAAACGAAGTTTTTACTCTTACAGGATAAACCTTAAAAATGTATTGAAAAATACGGTTATTAAGTAAATTGAAATGTCAAAAATAAATTTCCAGAATATGCGTTATTAAAGCAAAAGGGGGGATGAGCACGCTAAATAAATCACCCTGTATATAAAGTAACGATTTTAAAAACGAAATAACTTAAATTATATCTCAATATTAGTTATTAATTATGTACATTTTAAGATGTTTAATTATTTTATTTTAGAACTGTTATAATAATTACGTCATCCACGTAAAAAAGGGAGATATAGGGATTGAGGCCATTAAAAGTCCCATGCGTGCTGGCGGCCGACGTGGACGTGGTGCTGCTGTTGTTGCTCCGTACTCGTTCTCCGGAAGTATGTATACTTTAGCAACTTATTTATAAATATTTGATTATTATTGATTTTTTTTTATAATATACAATTAAACAAATGGTTAAATTTCAATTGTAGGATGCACAAAATGTGGGGAAAAGGGCCACAGACGGAGAAATTGTATTAAAATGATTATGGCTATTGAAAATGGCGGTAAAGAAAAAAACTAAAACATGATGAAGAAAATGAACACGATGAAGAAGATGAACACGGTGAAGAAGATTAACACGATGAAGACAAACAATTGTAAAATATGTAATATTTATGTAAAATGAAAAAAAAATGTTAAAATTTCAATAAATATTAATTATAAATTAAATTTTTATACGATTTTAAGTATGTGGGGCGTTTTGGCCCCGTAAATGTGGCACTGGTGCTATGAGGTGTTCTATGAGTTTTTACTCGTCAAAATTATAGCAATATTATAAAATAATATTGTTAACCGATTATAATGTAGTGATATAATGAAAAATGTGTCTAAGGAGAAAAGTATAATCTAAGTATAATAATTAATTTAGGTGTTTTCAATAAGAAAAAAACCCTAATAATTTTTAATGACAATAACACATTCTAAGAATAATTAGGTATATATATTTATAAGAAAATAAAATAAATACTATTGAAGTAAAAATAGGCACGATATTGAAATATACACTTGTATATATTTTATATACAAGAAAGATGATTGTGATGACTTACGACCAGCGTGTTTTTAAAATATATTTTTATTCTGTTATTACGAGTTATAACTTAGTTATAACTAAACGAGTTGTCACGTTGTATCATAATATTCATTTCTACTAAAATTATTCAAATTTTAGAAGCTTATAAAATAAAGTTGCAACTTACGATTTTCAAAATATTTTCTAAAAATATTAAGTAGTATATGATTAAACTTTGATACAATTTTCAAAGCGATAAATCAAAAATTTCCGGAAATATTAAACATTTTTGGAAAAAAGTTAAAAGCTCAATACTTAGTCAGAAATTGAACCAACCAATCGTTTCAAATTTTTTTTTTCTATAATGTAGAACACTTATGTTGACACTCAAAACAAGTTTCAAGTCCCTACAATTTTAAATCGGATCAAGATTAATAACACAATATCATTATATTTCATATATTTATATAATTATCTTTCCGATTTTAAATATTTACGATTAAATATCATCTGAATATAATATGACAATCGGCAAAGTAAACAAATTATGGGTTTCATATTTTAGTCATGATGTTATTGCAAAGAGTCTGGGTACACGCAACCTCGCAACCCTGCGACACGTATCATTGTCCGAATAACAAGTAAAACCATATATACGAAATCGTATAAAGACATTACAATTATTTTTTTTAAATAGGTAGGTAATATTGTATACAACTATAGAATATAAAAATAAAATATATCGTATTCCTCAATACGCAATAACAAAATACGTCAACCATCATGAAGTAATTAAGGTGGTTGATGCTGAGTAAGGATGGGCCAAAAATATCAATAATATCAAAATATCGATATTTGTGCACAATATATCGATATCATATGATATTATCTGATTTTTGATATCATAGATATATCATCTTATATTAATATCGATATTTCAAAAGTATACAACAATTTTAAATGAAAATAAAATATAGTATTAAACTATAAATAGGTATATACTTTAATTTTTTTTATCTGACACAAATATTACTGTTCAAATATACTTTTAGATTATTTATTAAAGATAAAATTAGTAGTTAATGATCAATTAGAAGTTATTACAGTATTGAGTACAATATTATTGTAGCACCTTCCAAGTACGTCCAGCATTTTTAAAAAATTGATTCAAACACAAACAGATGCAAAGTAATAATAGAATAGACTATTCTAAAATCAATGGTAATACTATGTATAAGATTTACGGTATAAAATCTCTATTCGCAAACTATAGACAAGAATACGAAAAAAAAATATTTTTGATATATCAAAATATCGATATTTTTGGGGAAAATATCAATATTAAATGATAAATTTTTCATTTTAGCCCATCACTAGTGCACAACATTTATTAAGGAGTACTATAGAGACAATAGAGACAATATTGTAAATATATACAGAAGCGTGTGTCAGTGTGTGAGAAGTAAATGAACATTAGTGTAAGTGTGCTATTATTTAGCTTATCGATCAATTCCTTGAAATTACAAAACAACAATTATTAGTATTTTATCACCTACTAAACTGGTTTATTTTCTACCTACCCATAATTTATATTAATTTTATAATAAATAATTCAATAATGATAATACATAGAGACCGGATGATCATAGTATACCTACAATATTTTTTTTGAGCGAAATTCAATTTAATACAATATAAATATATAATATCATACTGATAAATGTACTAGACCAGCGGTTCCCAACCTTTTTAGTTTCAAGGATCACTAATTTTGTAAAAAAATATTTGAGACCCACCCATAGCATACCTATATACGTTTTCATAAAATTATAATATATATGTAATATTATGTTATTATATTAGTATGAACATAACTCTGCAACAAATATAATGTCATTACACATATGAATATGAACAATTATAATCACACTTACATTTTTTATCTTTTCAGTAGTATTAGTTCTTTTGTTATATATGAAGACAACAACACAGATTTCAGTGATATGGATATAAGTATGCTACACAATATCACACATAGCACTTTTTAAAAGGAGAAAAAAATTATGTAATATTAATATATACTATAAGAGTAGAGTATTGCTAATAAAATGTATGTATATGCAATACAAATTAGACATAATAATATTTAAAAGTAAATTATATTTCTTATATTATGTTGTTACATGTATACATATTTAACCATCAATTGACATTTAATATAAAATTAACTTATGATTGCTCTACTCTTAGCATCATGAAAATACACCTGCAAAGCAACATTTAATAGTATAACTCTTATTTTTCACCAGCAATCAAAAGTCAAAGTCAAAAGCAAATTCTTATTCTTTTGCACACACATTTCTACATGTTCAGTGTATATTACTGGACACTTTGATGAAATATAAATGTTCTCTGGTATAACTGTATATAAGGTACTGCAACAAAAAATAATAATTTTATTTATAGTTTATACATTATGCGTATAAACATAATTGAAACTAAATATATGATTTAACAGCTCTACTCTTAACATTTCAAATTACATAAGGCATTCACATTGTAACAAATATTTCAAACATTAACTTACTTATTCTAATTTTCACCAGCAGTCAATAGTCAAAGCAGTCTTATTGTCTATTTAATCGAATAACCATGCGCATTATAATAACTCTGAAAAAGGTACTGCAACAAATCTAAACGATTTTATCTAATTATATGTAGTTTAGTATACTGGTAAATAAACACTTGCCTGCCAGTGGTATTTGGTGTACTATTCACTGTTCAAAAAATATGCTTATTTCTTAACTGCTTTTAGTTGTTAGTCTTGATGATTTCATTTTAGTTTTTTTTTCACATACATGAAAAACATTTATTATACAAAAATTTGTACTATTTGTGGCATTTATTAATATATATATATATTAGTAATTACCATATTGTTCAACTTTGCCATTTCTTTTAGAACTCCTTCTCATTCATCCAGAAACCAATCCCGTTTTTATGTTCCAACTCACCTCTTACCTCTCACCTAACCTCTTATGGGCACAATCATGCTCAGAGCTGCAAATAACCAATAATTCTTAGGTCACTAATTTTACTAAAATACTACTAACCATATTATATGTATACTGAATTATTACAATCTAAATTATTTCTATATTTAATATCTTAATTATGTAAGATTGGCGTTTGGCATTTAATAAACAATAAATAATTGATTAAATAGCATTTCTAATTTCATACTTTACCAAATATAGCATTATTTAGAATGTCTACATTCAGCACTTTGGTGTTAACATATTACATTATATAAAGTATTATTATTTTGTTAAGTATATTATAAAATATTTAATTTGCAATCTTATAAATTTCCATCTTTAATTATAGTATTTTTTCTAATTATTATTATATAACTGTTAGTGAAAATAATTTAAGGGAGAATGTTTTCAAAACTAGCTAAAAAATATTCTTTCTATCTCTGGTTAGAAATTAATTATAAATTGCAAATTCTTCAGTTTGTTAAGTATTGTCATTTTATGGTTTCCCTATATATGTTTAGTTCATATCCATCAAAATTCCAATATTTACCATGAAATTCACTGAATATTACTTTGATTATTTTACAAATATAGATATACTTTGCAGACTCATAAAAATCATAATATAATATCTATAAGTCCTAGTTATTATATTAATCTTGGAATAGAATTTAGAGTAATCTATATTTAAAGCATGTACAAATTACTTATTAACATAGTTTATACAGAAATACATTTTAATATTGACAGATCATACAGTTAATAACTATTAAATGAAGACATTTTTTGCATATCCAATATCAATGTAAAGTGATTTCTTTACAAATACATTATTCGTTCACATTGTGTGGGATATTGAATTATTGCCATTTTGTTTGATGTTAATTTCACATAATTATGTCATACTTTAGCTATATTATGCACCTATATCTAGTCTAGGTAATCAATAATCATATTATGTTCCTTAAAGTACAGACGATAGTTTTATTAATTAATGGTAATCATGGGATTAACCGTTCATGTACATAAACTAGTTCGTTTGTTTATCGTTAGCCGTATTGAACTAATTCAATATATTTTATTGAACTATATGTAGTATATAACTATTCATGTCATGTTACAACATTAGAAGTGCAAGTGAACTTCGGATAAAAATTAATTTAACATTACAACATATTTTCGTAAAACATTAAATGCGTTTCAATTAACATGCTGCTTCGTTAACAATTTAATACATATCGCAAAAATATTTGCAAATATTGAAGATTTTTTTTCAGAAACCAATTAAAGGTATAACAATTATTTCAATGGCTGATAAACGGTGCTTTTAAAATAATCCTCAATTTAAACGTCATGTTTAAACAACTAAGCAAATAACTCGAAAAATCATATAGAATATGAAAAAAGTTCACTCATTATAATAATATAAACGAAAGAACAATGAAGTATTGAAATATATTACGTGTTAACAATTCGAAGGCCATAGGCCCATAGAATAATATAAATAATTTATCTAAACAACTGTAGCGGTGTGTGTAAGCACCGTTACGCACACTCGAAAACGTTTTTATATGAAACAGTTGGATAGGCGGTAATTTATGATTTTTAACTTTTCATTCACAACTTACTAGCCATATTACTATGGTCAATATTAAAAATGCGACAGAGAAATTTTTAAATTTAAATCAAAATAGTAATTTATTGTACCTATAAATAAAAATATAATAATACAATGAATTTATTGATTCACACACCGATACGATCGATAAGATACAGAAATTTAATTTGTACGGTCATTATTCTGACAAAAACTGTAACTTATGGGTTTTCAATGATAGATCATGAGAAATGGGGAGGACCTAACCGTAAAGTAGTATTTTGTTAAGCCTATAAATAAAAAAACATACATAACGTACTTGGCCGCCGAAAAACTACCAAGTTTCGATATATATATATAAAACTGCTAAGTGGCCGGCATGCTCGCCGTTTTTGGTTGTTTTTGTCGAGTTACGGAAGGTGATCCCGCTATTGACCCACATATTATTTAATAACAGAAAATTTCCTATATGATTTTTTTTAAAACGATCTATATCGAACTCTTTTACTTACCGTTATTGCCATATAGACCTACATATTATTAAAATAATTACATATTTTATAATTAAGTTGTTTGGAATAAAAATGTATTAATGAGTATTAAATTAAAAAATATAATATTATATTTTCCAAACACCTTCTGTAACATGTTATAAAAAATTTAAAACTTAAAAATCTCCAATGTGACCTTTAAGATGTAAAAATGATAGATGTGACATATTTTTATTTAAAACTTTATGTATCTTTATTATTAAAATACCTAAAAATTGTGAAAAATAATTATAATAGTGTTGGGAAATAGAAATTAATATGCATTATGTATTCGTATACCGTGGTTGTAGCTAAAACCGTATCGTAATCACAACATAGGCAAAAACTAAAAACTTGTGGAGGGACACCTCCACAGTACTTTTCCCCGCGCGCGGCACGACTGTAACATCATTGGTCACGCCATCGCCGCCGGCACGTCGCGCGTCGTCTTGATTACGTAACCTATGTCTCGTTTTGTTTCTCTACCGATTCGAACGAGTGTTCACGTACTTCGTTCGACTGCCGATTTTCATTTCGAAACTGCAGACTAAACCTCGTGATCAATTTTTACGCCATTTACTACATACATTTTTGTACGCTCGACACATTGGTCGCGCTGGAACGTCGTTTCAATCGCTGTTTACGATCGTTATAAATTAACGCATCATGTCGCCGAGCTGTTAATTTTATTTACTATTATTATCTAACGCTCGTTGGACGACACACTGTCGACTTGTTGTGGAACGTAAGACCGAAAAAAACGGCACTCGCAATGCAGTTGTATAAAATTCAAATTGATTTAATTTATGCCGAACAACACGTTTAAATATATACAACAATATTGCAAAAAAGTTCTTAGTAAACGCTAGGAACGAGAATGCCAAGCGCAGTTAATAATACCGGTGGAAATATGGTCGACGTTCTAAACAACAGTAAAAAAGTCGCGTCGGTTGTCGAAACTTTTGAGCGATCCGACGGCGGTCGCGGTGACTCGCCGATCGACGTAAATTTAGCTTTAGAGCCAGTATTTGTATATTATCTTTCGGGTAATTTCCAATTTGATGTGCAAATTGGAATTCTGTGGCCGTCGGTATAGATTTACACGACCGTGTCAAATTATTTATGCAATGAAATGTTATATTAACAATAATAGTCTCTTATTTATTTTTTCGTTAGTGTACGCGTCACCGTAAGTCAACATAGGTACTCGTTAATTGTATAATATAAATCGAATGGCCAAACACCAAATATTATGATCGTAAACTATCAAATATTCGAGAACACTAAAACTACTTACGGCATTTGTTGCAATGTCCTCCGACGTCGGCTAGGTGCGTCGAAATCCAGTGTCTGAGGGTTTAAACGATTTCAATTTGTTACGTATATTTACGCATTCGCATTTGAGTACAATAACATAGTAATTAGTACAAGTTGTTGTTGAATATTTGCAACTTTGAAGCATATTTTACAATATAATAAAACGGATTTGTCTCCCGAATTCTTTTACTTAATCATGTTAAAATTACATATATTATCGTCTATCCGATATTAAACACATAGATACTTATTACCTACTATTAAAGGTATTAATTATCTTTACTATAAAGCACTCAAAATGATTTGCGTATACATAATAATAAATATCACATAAATGCTGTAAAAGCTGGAAGATATTTTAAAAACTTAGTCTCACTCCCCCCAAAAAAGTAATTAATCAAATTTCTGTTAAAGACATGAACAAGTAAAAGAAAATTATTATATGCAGACATGTTATAGAGATATGCCACTGAGTCATCACAATATTATTTTATAAAAGTAATGGAGACAATAAAATTTATGTAAATACAACCATTATTTTATTTGAAATCCTAATCACTTTTTATATACATAAAACAGATTAGGTATTTGAAAAATATAGAAAATTGTTTTCTATCTAGCAATTAATAATAGTTTGAATAGTTTATATATTTTGGTTGAAGTCTGGCTCGAATTTTTTGTTAGTACCCAAGAGCCAGACTTCAACCTATATTTTATATATTTGTATAACAGATTAAATTTTTAATTATGATTTTACTAAATGGTGTACAGCTATAATGTGCCATATTTTAGTGTTCATTGATAATGAAATGACATAAAAATATTGTTAAAGATGCTTAATATGAGTTATATTCAACTATAATACTATAATGGTCCAACTTTATCAGTATAAAATAAGGAATGAAATATTAGATATAATTATTATCATACTTGTTATGTAGTCTTTTATTCCCCAGAACGCCTTCCATTAATATTGTAATGTTAAATTTATTTACTTTTCCTTTAAACAACATATATATGGCATTTGCCCTTGCATTTACTGTGTAAAAAAATATTATAGACAAAATTTGAATATAAAATCTACATTTATTGTAGTATTTGTGTTATTAATTTATTATAATATTGTATAAAATATATAAATATATTATATGTTTTATTTTTAATATCACAAGCCAATGTCCAATAAAGAGTATTTAGCAGTAGAGTTGAAAACAAATAAAATATATCTAAAATAAAAGGAGACCTAGTTAACGATTACTTTGAATGTGAGATCTTCATTAATCAGACGCATAAGACGATAAATAGGTGAATTTATTAATTAGTCAAATGAAATTTGAAAAAGCAATATTTCTGGTATGTCGAGGAGGGATTTTGAAATTTATTTGTGAAAGGAGCTTGCATTACTCACATGCTCAAGCCTACATGTATTGTATCTGACCGGCAGGGGTTGTATGGGCAGTGTAATCAAGCAATGACCGATACTTATCATCCATTACACTTGAGACAGATGTTATGCGGTCTGTCTGAATGAACATAGATGTGTTGCAAACCCATTTTGCCATTTGGGTAAGTATAAATCTTTGACAGTGCTGTTGCTCACGCGCATAGGCAGTCTGGTGAGTCTATCTGCGGACACTACAACCAAATCCACGGGTTTGCACGGCCAATACATCACGACGTCGCCCATGATCTCTGCTGTGATGTACTCGTTCCCCATCAACCAGCGCATATACACATCTAGAGACCCTGTAACGAGACTGCCTATTATCCTGATGTTGTATGCCTTCGCACAGGGATTTCAATACTTCTCTCATGTGGGTCAAAACGGACGTAGTTAGGTACTGTAGTTTTCCGTTTATCTTACTGTGATCACTTGTTTGCTAAATAAAATCGATTGACAATTGCTTAATGCCAACATTATAGTTGGGAAGCTGTTAACTGGTTGATGAAAAAAACTTCCCTGAAAATTAATATTATAACATGTATTACTATTTTTTATAATTTTAAAATAACAAATTTTGCATTTCATGATATTAAAGTATTAAATTATTATATATAATGACGTCATTTATTAAAATCATAGAAATTTAATTCATCAAAATTTTGATAAATAAATAATCTTTAAACTGACATGCCTTTTTATTCTTCATCTCTTATTTGATACTGCAACTATTAGAAATACATTTTTAAATAGATATTTATAATTAAATAATATTCATGTACAAAGGTGTCAGCAAGGAGTGCTAGTCAAGACATCCTTGAATTTTTTGGGTCTATTATAATTATGATAAAATAAAATAAGATATAACTATTGTAAAACATCAAACCCCTTGGTTAGGGGTAAAAACTAGGTAATTTAATAAAAACCATATAAACCTAAACTATTTAAAAGTATTAAAATAGTATCTAATTCTGAAAATTAAAATAGTGTGCATGTGTGATCAGCTTTGTGTTTCTTGTTTGGCCAACGTCATGTACTTTTTATAAAATATTAAAATCAAAATTTTAATAAAAAAAAAAGAAGGTATTTAGTATTAACTGACTCTGGATATGAATACGTCTGAATTGTTTGAATCTAAGG
This sequence comes from Eriosoma lanigerum, assembly GCA_013282895.1. Lineage (NCBI taxonomy): Eukaryota > Metazoa > Arthropoda > Insecta > Hemiptera > Aphididae > Eriosoma > Eriosoma lanigerum. The sequence continues at coordinate 25,829,965 of CM023362.1, read as the reverse complement.
CCTACCCAAAAGCTTCCCTACACTAAATACATCAATTTTGACAAATTGTAATAAGCTTCATAAAAAAAAAATTATTCGATGTAACGCACATGGGTCGTATATTAAATAAATACATGTATTGCCCATACATTAGCTAAAACTTTTTAAAATTCTTCTTGAAGTTTCTATCCGTTTTTCAGATATTGGAAATCATATTAAATAATGCTTTTTTTTCTAATGATAAATGAATAGTTCAATTAATGTTGTACTAAACCAGTGTCTGAGATTTTTTAGCTACGATATCCTTTGTCTACCTGGACTTCTCTTGCCTTCTATTTTTCCTTGAAGTATACGAGTAAGTTGCTGCAATCCATATCTATTGTTTTTTCTCATTATGTGACCCAAGTATTTTAATTTCCATGTTTTGCATTCTTTGTACTCGTTAGATATTCGATCTGTCCATGAAATGTTTAGGATACGACGGTATAGCCACATTTCCAATGCCATGATTTTCTTACTCAAAGTCTCATTTAATGTCCATGTTTCGGCATCATATAATATTAAAATGCTATATAATTTTTAAAATTAAATTATTTATTTCTTTTGTCTTTTTCAACTTCCTCCAAAATTTACTAATATGTGGTATAATATAGGTGTACAAAATACAAACAAAACACTAGAAATTAATTTCTAATTCGAAGGTTATGGGTACGTTATTAATTTTTTTTACGAATCGGCTTTTAATGTTTATTGTTTGATCAATGTACGATTTTGTGAAATATTTAAATCAAAATTTTTAATTTATAACTTTATAATACCACTATTTAATATGATTTAAGTTGGAATTAAAGCATAAAATACTTTTATTTTTTTTTCGAGTTATTGAGTTCCGGAGAATTTAAAAATCAAATTTTCAAACACCCTGTGCCAAACGCCTATGAAGTAAAGGTCGGTATTTAATATTTACTAACTTTGGATATGAATACGTCTGAATTGTTTGGATCTTAGGCATTCCCAAAAATAAATATGTCATTTATGACGGACTGTGATTAGGTTCAATGTTAAGATAATAATTTAATATTATCTAATACAATGAGTTTTAAGTGTTTTATTTTTAATGCGAAAATCGCATTTTTTGTCCTGAGTTAGTTTTTTAAAATTTGGTACTCATGGAGAACAAATAATGCGCAAATTGTTTTCAAGGTGGTGATCAGTTAATTTTGATCGTTAGTTATTTTTTTGAAAACGTCATTTTGGAGAACGTAGTTTCACATATATATGTGGCTAACAAACATACTATGTATTTGATACTATCAAATTTTATGGCCAGTGTTTTACAGTTCATGTACTTATCCAAAACATGCTTTGTTCAAAATTCTTCAGCAGACGTAGTTTTGTACATTCGCAATGAAATATCCACTTGCAAATCAAGGAATAGTTGATTTAATTTTTTGATAAATTTACAAAAGGCAAATGGTGTGAGAGTATTTTTTCTGTGCGTAAAGTTGTTGTTTAAAATATTTTATTAGATAAATACAATTTATTCTTGTAAAATATATAAAGTAAACGACAAATTGGCGTGGAAAAATAACAAATGCACAAGGTAATGAAAAATAAATTTGCACGTTTTATACTTAATTTTTTTTATTAAAACTAACTTGATCTAAACATTTATTTGTGTAGAGCAGTGGTTTTTTCAACCTGTGTGCCGCGAATATTTTCTGGATGTACCGTCAGAATTTTATGATGGCTCGTAATACATTTTAGTTGTCTGAAAATATGCAGAAATATCTAAAAGAGCACTATTCTCCTACCATTTTCTATTTCGAATCTTTGTAAACAAGGATTTTCAGCATTTACTTATATATAAAAAAAAAAAAATCACTATAACGAATTTACTTGGAGTATTTTTCAATATATGCTTTAGATATATATTGAAATTTAGAAATAATTAACATGTTATTCTTATTAAATGCTTTACTGTCAATGTCGTTTCTCTGTCGTTTCCGTTTTTGTATCATTTTTTTTTCTTGTATTTTAGTTGTTCATAACTAAAATTTATTTTATTTATATTAAACAAAAAAAAGTTTTATTAAAAGAAGTTTCAACTTAAATTTGGGAATATTAAACGATTCTTTTAATCTAATATTTTTTTTATATATTCTAGTGTATTTTTTCTAATAGTTTTTCTTACAATTTCATAGTAGTTATCACTTATTGAATCCATAATTGATTTTAATAACAGTAAAAACTAATAAATAGGTAGGTATATTATGTATAATATTGTGTATAAAATATAATTAAAAAAACAAATTATTTTCTAAATTATAATACAACCTACAATATATTAAAAAAAAAAATCATATTAAATTCAATCAAATTAAATATTTAGGTTATATCTATCTATTTAATAATTTAATATAAATCTAATAATTTGATGTGTACGTACACATATACTTTAACAAGTGAAAATTTGTGATGATTTTAATACAAATTGCTTTATTTAGAATGAATATTGATAAATCCTTGTGCTTGTAATATATTTTTTAGATTTAATTTGCCACCGAAAGTATACCCTTATCGTGGTAATCGGACCACGAATTTCTTACCAAATTTCTATCTAAAAAAGTGTCTTCATAATAGGTGCACAACATAATTGTTTAGGACCACATTTAGTGGGAAGTTACTATTATTATTGTTTCTTCCATAGTTTTTGTTTTAATGTCTGGAGTATCCAGTTTTGTAAGTTTAACTTATAAGTTAGTTACTTAACTAATTACATCAATTATAGGCTTTAAATAATTGACAGCATTGTATTTAGTTATGTTTTCTATAGGAATTAATTTTGTTTTTTCGGTTGTATTGCCTGTTGAGAATTTTTTGGTTCACTTTTATTATCAAGATGTCTGTTAATTTTTCTTGGGTGTTTGTTGGCCTCTCCAGAGTGTGTTTTAATTTTTGATTTGCATAATTACATAATTGTTTAGGTCCGTCTTTAGTGGGATTTAAGTCATTACCATTATTACATTTTATTATTGTATCTTTCATAGTTTTTGTTTTTATGTCTATAGTATCCTAATTTTTCTCTAGTATTGTAGATTTACTTAATTCCTTACTT
>CM023362.1:25811452-25826858 GCA_013282895.1 Eriosoma lanigerum | reverse complement strand
TTTACTTAATTCCTTACTTCCAACAAGAATGGACTTGAATTCATTACATACCACTATTTTTATTATATTTTCTTCTGTATTTTTTGTTTTATTGTCTGGAGAATCCAATTTTGTATATTTCTACAATTTCTGGGCCAATATTCTTACACAATATGAAATTTAAACAGAAAAAACATTTTAATAGAAAAAATACATTTCCAAAAAAAGGCGAATTAAGCTCTTGTTTTAGTAAGTATCTCAATTATTATAATGTTGGTTTATACCTTTATGGGGTTTATAAACAAATAACATTATATAACAAAATTATATTATTATAATTATAAATATATTATTACTTCACTGTTGTGATGAACCTGGCACCTTGACGCCCATCGTCATCACTCTTATACCTTGATTATATATATATTGTACTAAGTTTAGATAGTTATTAATGATTAATTTATTTGATTTAAAATGATTAATGATTACTAAATGTAGTATAAAAATATTGTAATGACTATTGAATAGGAAAAAAAATCTATGAAATTGAATATTGTTTTGACGACATACAAGACACCTAACTAGCTGGATTAGTCCTCTGGAGTCTTAACACACATGTTGTATATAACCAAGAATGTCCACATGGTATTATCATAATATACTTTACCTCATTCTTTCATATTTTCACTTCATACATGTCATATAGGTATTTTGGGATTCTAGATTTTCATCTGCAATTTCATTATAAAAATTTTGTATTTGTTCCTGAATATTTGGCCAATCTCCATTTAGTGCTGACAGTAGTTAATCTACAAATGGCAGTGCTGGTAATTCATATTCAATGGGTTGATTGATATTTTCCGTAGGTATATTTAATGCCCAATTTTTTTGGCGTTACTCATAATTTGCAGTTACCATAGAGCACCTATGAAGAAATTGCCACATAGTTATTAAACCCAATGACTATTGCTCAGTAGCATTTTTAATTCTAGTGGAATTAATTAAGTAATTTACTCTATAGTTTCATGTTGGACGCAGGTTGTTCAATAACTGAGAAATTATATTGTGATAGTTTTGATTTAGATTACTAAGGTGAAGTTTAAATATAATAGTAAATCATATTTTATTAAGATGTGCTATATTATAAATATCACCTTGTTCTCCGTTTGTTTTTTGGAATTGGTGAAATAATCATCTGTCAATAATCAATTGAACAACGGCCAATTCTGTTTTCAATAATCGTTAAATGTTCAACTTATGTCAACAAGTATTTAATGAAAAATGATTTAGTAATGAAGTCTTAATCAAATCATATCCGTATTCAAAATTAATAAAATAAATTATTTATTATAATCAACGCCAGACAAAATTTGTTTATAAAATTAAACAACAAGAAATATATAGATAACAGATAAACACATAAAACTTATAGGCTACTTAATTTAAATATTAATTATCTGAAAAATATGACTTAATATTCTATATAATTATTTAAACTATTCATCATTCTAAAAAGTGAGGTATTCATGGAGAAGTTAGATTTATTGATGGATAGATAAAAATTATACTGAAGCCTAGTATTTCTAGGAATTCGAAAATCAAGTCCACCCAGAATCCTTGTGGTATCTATACGACCTCCAATTAGACGCTGAATAAAAGTGATATCAAAATTATCACGCCTAACTGAAAGAGAGTCAAGTCTCAGAGCTTGACTTATTGGCCAAAATCATGTGGTGGATGTGGTATGTTGAGGCAATAACCAGCAAAACACTATTTTGAATACGATAAATCCGGCAAATGTCAACAGAGCGGTTTATGGTGACCAAACAACAGATCCATATTCAATAACCGAACGGTCTAATGCACTATAGAGCGCCAGAAGGCAATTGGCATATAATATTCATAATATTTTAACTCTGTTTTTTTGTTTTCCAAATTATATTAAGTAAATGTATTATATTAAATAAAAATTTTTATAATTTTATAATAAGCAAACATATTTATACAAATAAACATGTATAATGTTTCATCCATTGGCGGATAAGGTATGTTGAAACGACACTTTTTGTTTTGTCTTTATCGGATCGGTAACAAGTGTGTGTATTTTTATGTATATATTGATGTTCTTCATTGCTTTCTTCAACTATACATGTAATATTTACTTTTTCTACGGATCACACGATCCAATTATAATAATTTAAAATAATATAGTTCATACTGAACTTGAGCATACAATAAAACATACAAAATATATTGTTTACATAATTATTAAATAATTCAATAGTATTGAAATTAAATAAATCAATTTTTAATCATTAGCTATTGATTATAAATACTGTAAATTTCAAACATATGGGAGTAGACTTGTTGAATTAGGCACATTACTACCAATATAATATTATATTGACATTTATTAACATAAAAATACATTTATAACAAATTAATTTTTCTAATTTTAAAATGTTTATCATTGTGTAATCTATCTTGGTGAAAATATTACATTATGTTGTCAATTTGTATAATAAATAATAATAATATTAAATATTTAAGCCCTTCACATATCACTGCATATAAACGCATCATGGTCTATATCATGCCTTTACACAACAGATAAAAGTGTATCGGTACTTCTATCTGGAACAATTTTCCCAAACACTTTTTTTGTTATATAACTTTTACCACGACGAATATGTTGGACGAAGAATTTAATCAAATTACTGGATTTATTTTTAAAATATTCTACTACCTGTCTAATAGGTAATTAAATGACAAATAATAATATGAAAAACGATTATGTTTAAACTGAAAATTTTTTTTATACAAATAGTATATACATTCTAATTTAAAAACAACTATTCTTTTAGTCTGTATAATAAACACAAGTTCTATAATGATGTCTTTAGATTTGTAATATTTAATATTAATATTATTTGGAACTTTTTCGGCTTTGAAGTCGGAGAATACGTGCCGCTAAGTTGTGTTTTTTTTTATGGCACCTTCCTACTATATTATGATATACAATACAAATATATTTACCGTACAACTAATATCATCAATCTAAAGTTGTGTAGTGGGATAAAAGACATGGTTGGGTGGTATAAGTGGTGTAAAATCTTGCAGGTGTATATGGAGCAATATTTACTAAGTTTAAGGATTACATATAGTTACGTGAGAAGTTGGTATGTTTTATGAACCTTTTGTAAATTATCCTACTACTGAATATTATGGTATGTGTACTCACGGTTTCCTCTGGTCCTCGCTGTTGATGATCTGAACTTGATTGTAAAAATATAAGTAATTACGGGGAGGTGTACGATGCTCGTCACTATCGTTCTGTTCTGATATATTTTATTTGTTAGGTTACTCTTAGATACGAGCACAAGCTCAGCGGGCAGTTCTAGAGTGTCCGCCAGAGCACGGCGACCGTGGTGAACGAGACTCTCGCCAACTGGTTACACTGAACTTGAACTTGGATACAAATAACGTGAGATTTTCGCCACTATCCTACCTCACTCAATGAGTAGACTGTGTTGCGAAAATCATCACATTACGTTGTTACCCAGATCTGTAAATTACATAGGTCTTATGTTACTCTATGCGTGTTTAATAAAATGATTAACAAACGAATAAGTATCAATACAGAACAGCAAAGCGAACACGACTAAACCAATGGGATAAGAAATAAATTAAGTGAGAATATACAACTCCGAACACAGCCCGCGAATTCGTCTGCAACTGCATAAGGGAGTTAATATAAACTCATAAAAAGGGTATAAGTTAAAAGGATGACATGAAACAAATCTCTGTATAGCCCGCGAATTCGTCTGCAACCGTAACAGAGTTCTACATGAGTCCTTTATGAAAAAATGTAATTGTGATTTGGGATACGACTAGTGGACTGAGTGGTCAGTCGGGAAGTCGACTACCTACTGCGTGACTGTGTTACATAACTGTGTGATTGCTTAGAGAAGATGACTTCAAGAGTAGATGGCGCTTGACTAAAAAAAGGAAGAAAGACTGTGTGTTTTATATTTTGCAGACTCCTTTATAGGATATCGAAGTGTGATCCAATTATCCCCACTTATTTGCTTATAATTATTGCTAATAGAGGGCGCATTAAAGTATATCGTATAATTGTTTAAGATATAATTAGTAGTGGGGGTATATGGGTATATGATATAATTTGATTGGTTTAGTCTTATTGCGCTCTTCTTCTTCTGTCTCATTTATTGTTACAAATACCAATATTCCAATATATTACAGTTGTACTCGGTATAACGTTAAATAAATGAAAATAGTGATGGGTATATTATACTAAAGCATTATTAATGTTTACCACTGATAAATTATAATGCGTTTTTGTGTGACGGTCGTAAAAGATATAAAGATCGTTAAACCAACAACAAAAATATAAAATGTCGTCTTGTAACATCCGGGGTAGACAACCACATTTTCTTGGCCGCGCGGCGGCTACTGTTCTGAACGGAGTGACAACGGGATTTAGGGATGTCTCTGTGATCCGATTTAAAACGTGCAATGATTAGTGATGTGATATCGATACTCGGTATCGAATCGAATTAAAATATCGGAACAATAGGATCGATATGAGTAAATTGTAGACGCACTGTTAGATGTGCCGAACAGAAAGCAAAAAAAAAAACACCGTTTTCAAATTTGTTTTTGTTTTTTTTGTATTAAATTAGTCATAACTACGACCACCGTAACGGGGTTATCTATCTTACCGCCTCACCTGTTTCTCCATCCCATTGCCGAGTCAGAGTTACCGGTTGTGGTTTACCAAGAAAATAGATCGCGTTGACTATATCGCTTGCACATGATATATCGATATCTGGTTACAAGCAGTGTTGTACAATGATAGCCTATAATTTATCTAGATAACAGATAATTGATTTTAAATTTATCTGCATGAGATAAATAGATAACACTTATCTGTTTTTTTATCTAGATTATAATTATAAGTGTTAACTAATATTTAATATTGTAGATCCAACGTTCGTACTTGGCATAAACTATATGTTGTTATTATCAAAATTATTTTGTAAATATTATTGTTATTATTTATAAATTATCTGGTGCTCCATTTAAAACTATAAATAGTGTTTAGAGAGAGCGGTTTAATATAATTTTGTGTCAAAATCATTGATCGAATTATTATCTAGATGATTATTCTCAGATAGCCTATTTATTTATCTAGATAAGATAAAAAGATAACTGTATGTTATCTAGATAGTGCACAACACTGGTTACAAGTAGGGATGGGCTAAAATGAAAAAATATCGATATTATCGTTATTGATAAAATGAAAAATTTATCATTTGATATTGATATTTTCCCCAAGAATATCGATATTTTGATATATCACAAATATTTTTCTTTCGTATTCTTGTTTATAGTTTGCGAACAGAGATTTTATACCATAAATCTTATACATAGTATTACCATTGATTTTAGAATAGTCTATTATTACGTAATAATCATAATATCATGTATCCTAATAAGTAATATGTCATTAAAATATGATAACATTTGAAAGTTGTATTATCTTCATATTTGACGTGTACGGTCCCTTTGATATTTTTAAAACATACTTTGCATCTGTTTGTATTTGAATCAATTTTTTTAAAATGCTGAACGTACTTGGAAGGTGCCATAATAATAATGTATCGATAAAAGACAACTCAATAATGTAATGACTATTAACTACTACTAAGTCTATCTTTAATAAATAATCTAAAAGTATGTTTGAACAGTAATAATTGTGTCGGGCGATGAAAAAAATTAAACTATATACCTATTTATAGTTTAATATTATATTTTCATTTAAAATTTTTGTACACTTTTGAAATATCGATATTAATATAAGATGATATCAAATGATATCGATATTTTTGGCCCATCCTTAGTTACAAGTATACTGTATACAACGTTACTGACTGCATGCTTTAGTTTACATTTATTATATACAATTAAATTTTATGCGGACAGTAGAATGCCGTATTCAGTATTCGAGTATTTCCCCGAGTTCATTGTAAAAATTATTTAGAAATTTATTATTTATCGCCTTATCCGGTAAACGGGCATTTTATCATTCCGATTATGAAACAATTATAGTCGTATTGTTATTGTGTGAGGGAATTGCCAATCGGTCCGGCGGTCCCACTACGCGCAAACTATTTTACTCGAAAATAATTGTTCGATACTTTTAAACCGATATAGCGGTAAATAAACGATTTGATACTAGTTTTTTTTTTTTTTCTTTATACCGACACGAGTAAAGTATCGAAACTATGATTTGGATACAAAAAGTACTCGTATCGATACTTTACTGGTATCGGTAGTATCGCAACGTTCCTAGCCACGATCGCAGAGCGCACAAAATTTGGGCAAACCTTAATATTAAACGATCAACGCACAACTTACGGACTAACTTAAAAACTACGACGGCGAGTGGTGACTAGCGATTCGGTACGTTCGCTTGGATGGACGTGGCTCTCGATGACCCGGTGCGGCCTCTTGCACATCTCCGGACGCTGGCGGACTTGCGCAGACAAATGGAATACGACGAGGACGGTACACGAAATAATAATAAATAAAACGCAGAATTTGTTAATTCGCGTATGTCGCGAGTGCGCGAGAACGTAGAGGTATAGTCTAACAATAAATTTTAAACACTATTTGATAATTTCAATTATTGTACGTGTTGCTGCCGTTCGCAATGGCGAACGGAAAACGACGAAAATTGTACACGCAAGAAAGACCGAAATAATAATAATTTTACGTGTGATAAGAAAAAACAAAGATAATATACAACGACGAAAACCAATAATAACAATACTTATAATTATATACACGACATTCGGGTGCGTAATTAAAATTCACAATAATTGGATGGGAACGAAGAACAGATAAGGGGAAGGCGGCGGCGGCGGCGATCACGCCGTCTGTTCTGCGCGCAAACGATCGTACTCGAACAGTTCAATATAATATAATGTTTGGATGTAGAAAGAGAAACTACAGTTAAAACAACTCTGAATTCCAATAATTACTGACAGTCGGGAAAGAAACAATTTATAATATGAAAAAGGTATTTTAACGTCTGCATCAAGTCAACATCTGCACAATCGCTAGCATAACTAAGTAAAACGTTTTAATATTAAATTTATTTCCAATAAAATTGATTATTTATTACATTATGTTATGTTATAACAAGATTACGATTATGGTAGACGCTCAACTGAGTTACAACAACAATTAGTTTTTATATAATCAAAACTCGAATGTTGTAAAAAAAAAAAATCACTTTTGTCTTTATTATTTTGTTTACTTAGCTAATGGTTATTCTAAAAACTTCCAAAGTTACCAATTATCAAACATATCTGTTTCATAAGCCTAATATAATAATATTAGTAATAATAATACAATAGTATATATTTTGTAGTTTATATGTTTGTATTTAAAACAAATATTTAGAAATGAATACAAGGTAGGTAGTGTCCAACGTTATATTTGGCTTTGAATTAGATGAATTTCATCAACTTTCACAATGTCATGACTATCACCGAGCACTTCATAATCATGATAAGCTATTTTTGTATCTACATCTCGAAAATATGCTATGAAGGCTATTGCCGTTTCTTGAGAAACGTTCACCTAATATTGAAATGTATTAATAAAAAACTTTTTTTATGCAAATTTATTGCTATATATAAATATGCAATCGTAACCTAACCTTATAGTTAAACTAAAAATCAAAAATAAATAATTTAATATAATATTAAAAATTATATGTAGTTATGCAGTAAGTTTATGAAAAATTGAAACACTAGTATATACTCAAAATGTATAATTTCAAATTATTAGCCTATGTCACTATTTTATTAATGTTCCGTTCTGTCGTAGTATAAAACTGTGAATCGACCTATATTTTTTATTATATAATTTATATTTATATACTTTAATATAGACTACTGACTAGAAACTTTGTGTAATACGATCAAGTATTACTACAGATACTCTCAAAACATGTAATACTGTGCACAAAATTTGGTATAGTCAAGATTTTATAAAATATATTTATTTATCTTTCTTTTTTCTTTTTTTTATTTAAAAAATATATACAATCTGTATTATGTTATACAATAAGTAATATGGTTAATTTACAAAGAAAAAAAAACTGGACGGCTTGATTGAAGGAAGTGTCCAACAACACTACTTCAATGAATTTATCTTTCTTATAATTAATTTCTATATGTTTATATTGATTATCGCATATAGATAATTTTAATAACTATATTTTAATAATATTTTTTTATTTTAATATTACAATAAAAAAACATGTAAGTGAAGATAGCTCTGTATACCACTACTGGTAGATTTAGGCACCATAATTTAGATGGAAATTTGATATAAATATATGTGTTGTAATAAGGCATTATTATTTTTCTGACAAAAAAAAAAATATTATCAAAGATGCTCAATATTAAGTTATTTTAACTATAATTAAACTATACCGGTATACTTTTATTCAAAAAATAAAATAAAATTATGTTGTGTAATATCTTCAGAACACCTGCCATACATATTAAAGTGTTAAATTTATTTAGTTTTCCTTTAAACAATATATATATTTATATACCAATTTACTGTGTAAAAAAAAAATAAATATTATAGACAACATATTTGAATATAAAATCTACATTTATTGTAGTTATAGTGTTATTAAATAATTATAAGTTTACAAATGAATAATAATAATATAATTTTGTTGTATATAAATAAAATAAATATGTTGATTAATTTGATATCAAATAAATAATTAAATAACAATGGGCATATTTTCCTTGGGATCCTTTGGTGCATATGCAATGTCACCTTTTTCACATTCCCATAATACTATCGTTCCTTGAAAGTTCTGTTGATAGCAATACCGCGTCTATAATATAAACAATCAATTAGATATTACAATTTTTAATGGTTATTGAAATAATTAAGTTCTAGAAAACAATTTATATAAAAGTGGATAAATTTACTAAACATGTCAACTTTACATTTTACTGTATAATTTTTAAGAAAGTTACTAAACAAAGTAAGATATATATATATATATTAACATTTATAATTTATAAAAATTATAATAAATGCACATTAAATAAATAATTTATAGAGATAGGTATTAAATAGATAAAAAAAAGCGAGAAGGTCGATTCCAGACTATCCTCCTTCATCCTTCGGTCTTCGGAAAAATTAGAGGTTTATTAAGATTTAAATGCATTGATATTGATATTGCATTAGACAATACGATTCTGAGCGAAAGTCAATATAATACAATAAAATATACTGATAAGCTATTTCAAAAGTTTACCATGTGAGTAAACTACATTTAAGATTGGTCAAATTATTTCAAGTACCTACGTTCAAAATCATGAAAAATCAAAATTCACAGAAATCGAAATTTTAATGTTTTTCTGTCATTTTTCGGTAGTTTTTCTTTTCTCCGGGAAATACTTTAGAGATATTCAAATATAAGCTAAATAAAGTACCAACTACACTCAATTTTCTACCGAAGTACTCTAGTTATGTTAATCGGATAGTTATTTCTACCTTAAAAATACAAAAAACTAAATTTGTAGATCTATAAAAAAAAATTTGCTTTCAATTTTTCAAATAGATTGAGTATTATGTGTCAAGGTATCTATAAAATGTACAAACTGATAAAACCAAAATTGCAGGTAATATTAAACATTTTTTGGAAAATGCTTAATATTTCAATATTCTATATTTAGTTAGAAAATAAACCAATCCATTGCAAAATTTTATCCCGCGTGTAAACTATTTATGTAACTACTCAAACAAAATTTTAAGTCCCTAAAGTCAAAACACAATTAGTTATCATGGAATAAAAATAAAGGTAACCATAATACCGCCGATTTTCTGCCATTTTTTGGTACTTATTCTTGTCTTAAGGAATGTCTTTTCAAAAATAGGTTAGAGTTATTCTAATTTGAAGAAAAAAGTTTCTATATATTGACACAGGCCCATTAAAAATAATAGTATGAAACAGCATATTTATAACATGTAAAAAAATGGATATAATATTTATTGTAATAAGAACCCTACGTATATATTATATATTTTGGTCTTATAATTAAATCTAAGATTATAGATATCTATTATTTTTTATTAGACTATTAAGTTTTAATTATTTATTATTACTATGAGGGGAGTTTATTGATGTTAAACATTAAATTACTTGGGTAGTCGTAGGCCCAGTTGGAATTGGAGTTACAGGAGTAGCAGGTTTCTCAGTAGTCCAGATTACCAAATCATTATTGGTGTTAATTCTAAATTAAAACAAAGTACATTATTTAATTACCTATATATTTTTTTTTAGATATTCACATTAAAATTAATTATTATTGATTTTAACTTATAAGTACAATATTATGTATAAATAAATTAAATTACAATTAACAAAAAACTTATATAATAATTTAATTATTACCATTAATCGTTATCTGTTATAAAGTACTCAATTTCTATTAAATATATTTAAGTAACAACAATAATAATTTTTTATTCATCTGATCTTAGATATTCAAAAAAGAATCATAATTTATAATATCTGTCATTTTGATTATTTTTGTGAATAAAAGAATGTTTTTTTAAGGTTTTTTTTCAAAATTGTAAGTACAGTTTTGATGATCTCGAAATGTTTTAAACACTTACCTTTCTGAATATTGACAGTAATTATACAGTATGTAGCGTGGAGTGCATTGTCTTTCACAACAATCGCGTGATATACCACCTCGACCAGCACTTCGTTGGATTCTCAACTTTGGTCCTACAAAAATAAAAACAATTACACGTATCACATGGTCATGTCACGTAGATTATATTAATTTTAACATTTACTTACTATAATCTTCGTTGTAGCTACTCGGACAAATAGCCTTTACCAAATCGGCTAAGGCCGACGAGCAGATTTGAATATACTCATCCCAGTTGTAATGACTTCTCAGATTATAGTGTTGTTGAGCCGAAACGACCGAAAGTGCCATTATTAAAATAAACGCTTTTGTTATCTGAAAAAAATTATAAGTTTAGAATGTATTACAAACTAACGAGTTACTGTTTATAATTATAATATCCATATGTAATATTAATTATTTATACGATTATATTATAGAGAACACTGTCATTATTACATGGGTTACAGAGTTGGGTGTATTAGGTATTTAATTATTATTAAAATCAATTATTTGTACGCCAAATAAAATTTATTGGCAATTACGTAATACTTACCAACATTATGATTGGATAACTGATTACCGTTGGATAAAATAAATTCTTTGTTCTGAAAATAAATATTATAATATGCATTATTATTGTTTATTATAAAAACATTATATAATATTATATTTATAACAAATCATTGTTGCTATATATAATTAGAATTATAATAAGAAAAATAAGCATATATAAAGGTAGTAGTGAAATAGGATTATTAAGTTTTATTTTTAAAATTAATATAGGAGGAACTGTTTATGAAACGTGCTTGTGGTTCATAGTTTATTAATTCTGTTATTTAACATAAAATCATTAGGAGTTTAAACACTCGAGTCAAGGCTCTAAAAATTATTTATAAATTTATTATTACACTTATATATCCTTACGTTGAAAACAACAATTTTCAAGAAATGGGTAACAGAAAATTGATAAGTATTACAATATGTTTATTAATTACTAATTCAAGTTTTGATTTGGAATATAATATAACAAAAGAAATCAAAAAGTAAACAATGAGGTATCTATACTAGTAATGAAATTTAATCCTACAATTGTAGAAAATAAAATTTTACAATTTAAACTGGTATTTACAATTTTTGACGTATAAATTTAATATTATTTTTTAAATAAATGATGTCATTTGTCTAAAAATTGGTATAAATGTTGTAAATTAAGACATTATTGCAGTTGTACAGTTTGACATACCATAGTAATCTGTAAACTGTACTAATAAATAGTTTATATGCACCAATGTATTCATTTCAATTAATCTAACCTTTCAATTTTCATTAAATTAAGTAATAAAAACAAATTATTTTCATTATTATTCAAGATTTGTGTTTAAAACGTGTTTTTTTACAACATTTAATTATATATCATTTACAAATTCTCGTCTTTCACCGTAATATATTATACATATATATATAGTTTTTTTATTTTGTAATTATACCCGCTTGTGTGAAAAAATAATCTTAAACTGTAAATATGAAATAAATAAAATAGTATTTTTCCAAAATATTAATTTTTTTAATTTTAATTAAAATTTGTATTTATTATTGTTCAAAATTTTGTCGCTAAACTATATTTTTGTAACCGATGATTTAAGTATAAAATAGTACAACTTGCTCAGTAATAAAATCATATCTGTATATTCACTATTGATATAATACATCATTATTAATTTATTAATATAAACATATAACAGATAAATGTGCAAGATTACTGATTTAATTTTTAAATTTTGCTAAAATATATCGATGTTACAAGATTTTGAATTTTACATTAATTTCAATAAATATGGTTTTATAGTGACATAAATGGTATATTTTTAAAACCTTTGCTAAGTTAAATAAATCATGTTTACAAACCACGAATGTACGTCATTTTAATTTTAATACATTTTACATTTTTAAGTATAAGAGTTTATCTCGTTTACAATTAGTTTTTTAAATTAATTTATTAAAATATAAATTTTACCAGGGAATTTTTACTAAAATTCTCACCCAAACTGATGTGTCACACCATAAATACGATACAGAGCACCACCCGACATATTAGAATTTTGTATCAAATCACGTGGAATAGGTTATTTTTAATTTTTATTTTAACTTAACGAATAATAATGCCAAGAACGAAATTTTAAAGTTAATAAAAAACGGAAAATAATTTTCTCATTTTTTCGTCCTACTGAGTACGAGTATATAATTAGTTGTATACGCTAAGAAAACAACCTGTAAAAGTTTTTGTTTTCGGGGATTTACAATGATTAATAACATTTAATGTATTTTACGTGATTAAAAGAATGATGATATAAATAGAGTGTAATGAGATAATTTTGTATACCCAAAGGACGTAGATATGATATAAAATATGTAAAATAATACTATATATATAATACTATTGATGACATGTAAGTAAAAAAATATATTGATTAATTACTGTCATTATCATCTATAGTCTATGCCTATTATAAATTTATAATATAAAAATAGTGTTCTTATACATTTGATTGAAATAAAATATATAATTGAACTAAAATAAGTATAGAATTACAGGATTTAAACTTGCTCATTTTTAACGTTGACGTCGACTATACAAATTATATTTGTAAACGGTCAAAAGTGTTTCTAATTTTAAGTAAATACATGTATGTTTGTACACATATATGATTTGTATTATTAGATACTCGATAAAAAATAAGAAATATGTAAAAACACAAGTTAAAATAAAATATATTCCGTATAAAGCTGAGTGCTACTCTATGCTCGTTATTATTTCATGTGGCTACCCACATTTTTACGTAAATATTCTTCTCTGATATATCCAATTTTTTTATGTTTAACATTTCACATTTTTCTTCGAGTTTTACAAATAAAATGTTTCTTTTCTTATTATTAATAATTATATTTTTTGCTACCGGAAATTAATTTCAATTTTATTATAATAAATACTCGTGGTATAGGATAGTATAACAGAGTTAATTAATCACTTAACTTAATAACATTTATAAAATTTGATTTAATTTCCAGTAAAAGTAATTTATTCATTTGTATAATATATTATATTAATTGTGATGAAATAAAACATTAAATAATTTAAATAGTTCAACTTAATTATTTACATAATATGCATCATAAACAAAAGTAAATAATTAATTGTACATAGAAAAAATACATTTCATTGTTCTAATAATAATCATAAAATAAAGGTTAAAAATTTGACTATGCGTTATCGGATTTTTTTTTGAAAAAAATTAATTTTCTTGTATTTTATGCATTTTTTAAAAAAAAAATAATAATGTTGTTATTGCAAAGCCCAATACTTCTAACTAAAGCTGAGATGCTCAGAGCAAGGACACTGTCGACACCTATTCCAAGACCACAGACTGAATAATTGTATTATGTAACAAATTGTAAGCTTCTATTTTTATTTTTTTCATCATTACATCTATTTATAACGTGTAGTATAATATTTCAATGTACATTTAATAAACATGTTAACTTGTTAATCTATCTAACTCATGTTTACACAATAACGTTAATAAAATAATAATAGACCCCGAAATGCAAACCATTAAATATAAAACGTAAAGGCATTACACATGTATTATGTGAAGTACTTTACAGTTAATTCAAAATATAACAACAACCTTAAAATATTAAATGGAACGAATAAACAAAATAATATAAAACCATTAAATATTAAATATGTTACTGAACACTTGAATTATCGAATGAAATGAAAACAAATAATAGGTATGCTCTCCAAAACATCTTATTGGATCTTTAGATACGACCGTTCATAAATTTGAGAATTATTATTGTCTTGTTAATTTTATCGAAATAAAAAATTTTGTAGTTTTTTTTAAAATTAAAATTAAATTATATTTTATAATTTTATTATATTTGGGGCAATGAGGCAACAAATTATCGTAATCCGGACTTGCGTACCAGTAAGATGGTGTTAGTGAAATAATATTCCGGTTTGAAAATAACAATTTTGTCAATATTTAATTCGTGGTTAGATTTTTAAGTAGGTTTTTTTTGTGTATAAATTTATAGAATTTATTAATTTTTCCAAATGTAAAATTTATTAATACCACTGTAAATTTATAGTAATATAAAGGATAGGTTTTACCTATACTAGTATATTGGTATTTTATTATTTTAAGTACGATTGTTATATAATTATTTAAATGATTTAGTATCTAGTTGTAAATCACTAATACAATTATTCAATAATTAAAAATATCAAGCAAGACGCAAATAGCACTTAACGATGTTTTATGTATATAACTTAACAAATTGTCTTTTAGTATTATTACATTTTTTCTCATCTGTGATTATTGTAATATGATAAATTTTCTACTGGGATATTACGGTCGATTTAAAATTAATTTGAAATATAAAATTGTCTTAAGTCTTATTTAAAATCTAAAATATACCTATTATGACTTTGTAAGTCTGAAAACTTAAAAACGAAATACCTAAAAATTCATTATGCGTTCCATGTATATTATAATTACTTGTTACTTATTTAAAATTTAAATTAGGAAAATTAATGTTAAACCATAAATGAAATTGATTCGTGAAAAATAATTTAAAATATAATGAATCAATTT
>CM023362.1:25775550-25811052 GCA_013282895.1 Eriosoma lanigerum | reverse complement strand
GTGAATTATGCGTTTAAAGTAAATACACATAATTAAAAAAATGTCGACCAACTTCTTTACATCTACAAAAAATATCTATCAATCCTAAATTGAGTCCGTAAATGACATCGAAATACATAAATTTAATACGCTATTATGTTTTTAATAATATTTTAATACATTTAAAAAATGAATATGTTAACAGTGAACTATAGATAAATATTGAAAAAAATAAAATAGCTTGTTTTATAATATTAAAACTACCTTTATGATACATTTATTTTAATTTACAAAATAGAAACGATAGATATTCGTCATCCCTTTGATATTTTACTCAAAATCGTATTAAATTAAAACAATTAAATTCTATGTTTAATATTGTTATAACTAGTTATTAGAGTATTAATTTTGAACAAAATATTAATATAGTATAATAATATTATTATAAAAAAATCAATGTATAATTGTTTTAATTAAACGAAGTTCATGATACAGATTATAATATAAAGTTATAAATAAATAATAAACACTATATTTAATTGTTTTTTTACGATTCGATTATAACGAATAACAAAAATACTTACAATTCAAATAACGAGTTGATATATGCAGTTGCGTGTCGATTCGAGTGGTTACCAGGCGGACGTCGAAGAATATACTGATTATTGTCGGTCGCTGTTGACCCTTATATAGGCCTATGACACACGTTACAATAACGACCTTAATGTTTCGATTTGATGGGAGAGAAAATTGGTTTTTAATGTTTTCTTTATAAATGGTATTTTGTACAAAATATGAGTTGATAAATACACAATGGTATTTTATGGTCACACCGAATAATACGATACTATATATCATTATATTATATTTAAAGGTTTTTTTTTTTTATTTCTATAAACAGGAAACAATAGCCATTTAAGTACACATTATATATAATAAAATTGACATCCTAACCCTTATCAATTCTACTGTCGTCTTCACCGGAAATTTTCCATTGGGGTTTGCAAATTAAATGTTCTATACATAACTATTCTAGTTATAAAGTAATAAAAATAACCATTTCAAAAAGTAAAATCAATTTATCAAATAGGTAAAACAATATTTTACGAGTTGTCGAATTAACTATTTAGGTTCCATATAAAATAAGAAAAAGGTTTGCTATGTATGGGTTTGATGTACATTTTTAACCACTGTTAATTCGTTTTAATTATAGAGTTTTTTTTTTTTTTTTAACAAACTTCTTTTCCAAACGGATATGAAATTTTTCCAAAACAAGTTCAACAGAAACATCACAATTTAACGTTCTAACTTCTAAGTACCTTACTGTGATTTTATATTTTATTCTATTTTAATTCCCCCTTAGATAGACAACGGAGACATCGTTACAATGTAATTTACAACAACTCAAATAATACGTCTTCTTATATTATAAATAATAGAAAACAAATATTATTTTAACTTAATTATTGTATATAATTAATTAATGGAATAACAAAACAATATTATATACTATAACACATATGAGAACACTATTATCTACAAAGTACTTTAAATTAATTTAATTTAAAATTTATGAAATGTATGATTATTATAAATGATCAAAACTTCTATAAAGTAAATTTATTAAACACAAATTTTAAATCCTCCAGAATCTATAATTAAAGTACATGTATTGTAAAATTTATGCTCTTTAATTATTATTTAAATATAATTATTATTATTAATTATTAAATATAATAATTATTTATTTAATTGTAAATTATATCATTAGATAAATCTATAGTCTTGTTGTTATAATAAAATAAAATATTTTGTATATATTGTGTGATTTTCATATTCCTAGAAAAATAATTGTAGCCTTATGCCGTTTGAAATAGTACTTGTAATCTGATATAATAAGAATTAAAGGAATAGGACGCTTAAGAGACGATTTAAATAACGCACAAGCCCACTGCTGCCTAAATAATTAAATTAGAGACCTCAATCCTTCGTAGAATAATTAAGCACATAAATTTACATAAGACAAATGCAAAGTCTATATTATTTAATAAGAATTGAAGAAATGGAAAGCTAATGACATGCACATTATACAATAAAATTATCGGCAAAAATCAAGTTTTAGCCCGATTTAAATTACGCACAAGCGTAATAATTATATTATTGTTATTGTTTGTGTTTCATTGCTTAACAGCCAAAGGGTTAACTATCGTCCGGATATAAGTTTCACGAGTAGACATGGCTTTTATGGGTATAAATATTTTTTATATATGTTAATCGTCATTTTCTGCCGTGAAGCTAAAAGGTCCCGAATTTTTCGGGAATGGGAACATCACATTTATATTTGGTATGTCCAAATTCGTTATAACGTCCGCCAAGTATGGATATCCTGTGGAGACATGGCGTTAACAGGATCTCTAATATTAAATATAATGTCGTTTTGGTCTTCTTCGCCAATTTCTTTGGTCTCATTCAATGATATATCAATACCTATCTAATTGATTGTTTATATTATTTTTAATCAACTAATTTTGTATTAAGTATTCGTATTTTAACTTATACGTTATAACTACATTATCTTATAGGCAATAAATTGTGCTCAATTATAGATTAGTGAAATTTATAATGATGAAAAAACGCGTTCACCGAGTGGTATGACGAATTAAATCAAAATGAATAATTTTGTTTTCCATAATACAACAATTTCGATATTTCGTCATATCGATTAAGATTTTACGTATATTATCCAATTTGTTATAGAGTCAGTACCTGTACCTACTTTTGGGAAATTTGTGATTTCTTTGATTTTGGTATAAATAACGAAAATAGACTATGACTAAAAAAATAATATTATGTTTTTGTTTTTTTCTTATTCGTGGTATATAACGTCACCGTAAATATAATTTCTACTTTAATTTTGTGTATCGTATAATATTTTATTAGTTTATAAATCTTTTTAATACGTAAAATACGAAACATAATTTAGGAAGAATGTTGTACGTTCACATTCTAGTAGTATCCGAGGGTCACGATATTTAATAGTGTAGGTATATTTTGTTTGTTTATTAATTAAATTTTAAGTGATGTTTACGTATTTTTATCTTATAAAAGGTAAACGTTGAGAAATAACGAAATTCCTTCCTAATGGAACAGGTT
Organism: Eriosoma lanigerum; assembly: GCA_013282895.1. Taxonomy (NCBI): domain Eukaryota; kingdom Metazoa; phylum Arthropoda; class Insecta; order Hemiptera; family Aphididae; genus Eriosoma; species Eriosoma lanigerum. The sequence continues at coordinate 25,807,920 of CM023362.1, read as the reverse complement.
TTTGGTATTTAGTAGGTAGGTAGTATTTTTGTACCTATACCCATGTTTTGATACTTAAATCATTTAAAATTAAAATAAAAAAATAGTTAACACATAAACATAATATAGATAGTTTTTTGTATACTTATTTGGTTATTTCTTATATCTTGGACTACACATTCTTTACACGAACAACTTGTACAATTTCTAGTAGGTACAAAAGTGGTGAATGTAGAAAGTGAACTAGACATTTATTAATTATAAAAAAAAAAAAAAAACACGGATACAAACCGTAAATTATAGTAAATATTATAGTGTTTACAACATTCAAAACAGTACTCCGATTTTTATTATTTATTATATATAAATAATTTTACTATTTTTATAGTGTTTCACTAGAAAATATATTACTCGTTTCATGTTCTTCTTGATTAATATTTTTTTTAAAAATAAATTAATATTTCTATACTATACATTATAAGAAGATGAAATATATATCAAAACCTGATATTTGTCCCATATTTATTTAATAATAATTATAATGTCTCAGTAAAAAATTAGAAATTTTAAATGCAGTTTGTTTTTAGATTATTATTTTAAGGCAATAGACTATTATTACTTACATTCTTTTTTAATTCAATTTTTTAAATTTCTAGTAAAAAAAAATATATTTTTTAATATTTTAGTATGGACCATGTATGGTACTCACTTAGAATCGTCATATTTTTGTTTTAAATTGACATGAAATGACATAAACAACACATAGAATAAGAAAAAAAAAATACCGTGGCAGTCAACTAGTTAAATTATAATCATTTGATAAATCATTTTTTTAGTTATCAATTTAGAAATTTGATACTTCACAATGTTTAATTGAAGTGAAGGAAGTTAGTATTTACTGACTCTGGATATGAATACGTCTGAATTGTTTGAATTTCAGACCTACCCAAGGGTTTTCGTACAAATCTACACTAAATACGTCAATTTCGATGTTTGTAATTACATTAAAAGTGTATTCGACGCGACGTACATGGATTGTATATTAAATAAATACATGTATTGGCCATCCGTCATCTAAAATTTTATAATTTACTTATTTTGTATTTTTTATCAACTTCAATACTATGATTTTCTTCCATACTTTAATATTATGTGAATACAATATAGTTGTACAAAGTACAGACAAAAAAAACGAGAAATTAAATTCTACGTTAATACCCCCAAAAACTTTTTTCAGCATCCCCAAATATTTTTTTAACATACCTAGTGTATAGAGCATATACGCATAAAGTCCTACGACCGTTTTAAAATTTTAGCACCCCCAAAATTTGAAGTCTAGTTGCGCCTATGCGTTGTCGTATTCCTATCCCATGATATATTGAAAATCGATCTGTAAATTTGATGATTTTGTAAATTATCCGTATTTTCTTTTTCTTTCATATGACGTCGTCTTTAGTGATAACATACATAATTTATAAAATCATAACTAAATAACAAATATCGAATTATACTAACTGATAACTAACTGAAACAATATAAATTAATTAAGTCCTAGGCTATATAAAATGTATATAGGTAAAACATATAATTTTGAGGATGACCGAAAATAGTAACACATACAATGAATATAAACAAAAATTCTTGCCCTTTCCAAAGGAGCGCTTTAAAATTGCGTAGCCACAAAATTTATGGATCTCTATTATACTCACTCCTTCATATTTTGTTAGCGGACATGTTTCGACAATGTGTTTGATGATTTGATATACTGCCCACACTCATCACAGAGTGGTGTAACTGTCGTTTTCCATTTATGTATTAGAGAAACTTACGTTTTCCCTGTTCTGTTCTGATACGGTTTAAAGCAGACCACATCGCACGAGGAAGTTCAAATCCTGGATCTCGTTGACGATGGAGCTCGATCAACTACGATCCCATATTTTCAACTATTTTTCCCACATGTCTATTTGATTATCTGCTGTGTTCTCGATTGTCCAAATCTGACCCATATGACAGAAATTAAACCGTTATCGAGTCGTGTTTTATTATTAAACTCTATTTCTTTTCTTATGCGTTTACTCTTTCTTTACAAATTTATAATAACAATGCCAATGTATGTTTAGATTATTATAATTTTGCAGATAAAATATATGTATACTCTATTTAAAAGTTTGGATACATACTATAAATGTATATCGAAGTATTTTGGGTAGTGTGACAGTGAGAACACGCAAAGTAATATTGCAGTTTTATTCAATTTGAAGATATTTATCGAAATAATAACGTATAATTATAGTTAAAATTTAAAAGATTTATCTGACGCATAGCCGACCCATGTAAGTACGTCGTACAACGTCGTGTTTTGACGCAATCCGGCGGATTGACGATTCACGTACATCGACGAATTCAGTATCAGATTGCCTTAAAAAACATTCGAAATAAATAACGTGTAATACGCCTGGTATGAGTTTGAACAAATAAGACCGGAATAATTTAACTCTATCTTTCCCCTCTAAACGAGCGGTTTTTAATATTTTTCGTAAAATTATAACGTTATTATTTTTCGGCCAAATTAATTGCTTTGGTATACCATTCAATAATTTAAATATTGCTTGTTTTTTGTTGTTACAAAAATAATTACAATAAAATTAATTTTTATAAATTATTTGATCGACTCAACTTTGGTCAAAATTTTTGTTTTTTTAAAAAAAAAGTTAACAGTGTTTTTTCAATACATAATTAAAAGAATTATCAATTTATTTCTCCTGTTTATAAGAAAAATTAAGAAAATAAATTTATACATACTACTCATATTAAATAAAATCAAAATTTCAAACATTTTTCCGTATAAAAACTGAAAAACTTACCTATTAATAAAAAAAAAAATAATAATAATAAATATTGGATGTAATAATATCTAATAAATTAAAAAATTAAAACTAATACCTTCAAGCGTAAAATTATATATAATTAAGTTATTTTCAATACACATTGGTGTATGCTGAAAACAATTCATATTGTTTACAATATTGAGCCAGTAAATCGGATGCTGTGAATTGTTTGATGAAAAAAAACATGTATAATTATTATAAAAAATCTGACAAATACAAAAAAATTATTCTTTTCGCTATGCGATTTGCTTAAAACTTTGAGAGTATACCCGTGATTTTTTTTATAAAATATGCAGAGTATACGCCGTATATAAAGTATACCCTATGGGAACACTACCGAGTATAAGGGGATAGTATGTGTAAAAAATGTATTTTGTTGGAATTTATACTGAATTAATGAAACGTATGTCACACAATAATAAACATTTTTTTATTAATATTTATGAAAATTAATATATAACAGTATGTAAACATGTGAAAGAATATAGTTTAATTATGTTTTTTTGTTATAAAATACATTGTTAGTTATTAAGTATAAAATATAGTGTACTTGAAATAATTAAATTAATTATTTAGGCCAGAGTGACAGTGTATAAAATTCACCCTTTTATAGGGTCTGTTCTGATGCAAAGTTCAGTGATTATCGGGTATTTTTTTACCATACACAGTATATTTGAATGTATATTTATTTTGTTAATGTTAATGTTATAAGGATGTTTACATAATTTCATAATATGGTATTAATTGATTATATTCCAATTCTCCGGATATTAACATTCGATTGTTTTTACAAATATAAAATAATATATAATAGCTAATAATAAAATTATGATATTTTATGTAAATCTGAAATGAAATTTTACCATTTTAAAAAACGACCAGACGTTTTATACATTATAATATTGGTATTGCAATTTTTTTATCATATCAATTTGATTAAATTAAATATGTATGTATTTTGTATATTACAGTATTATTCGATTTGTATTGATATTTGATATATTAATATTAATAACAAAACCTGATATAAGATCCTCAGTACCAATTTAAGGAAACCTGTATTTTAATGTGCGTTTTACGATGTCGCACTCGCTGCGGTGTACGTACTGCATGGCAACCCGAATAAATGCCTAGAAAATTGTGACGGTATAATTGGATAGTGATTGAATATGATTTTAATAAAATAATAATAATTAACAAAATTAACTGAATAATATTTAATATAAATTTCAATTTCTCAATTTTTGTAGAGTTACGGCCACACATATGTAAATGATGTCACCACTGGATATCGATCATTAATTATAAATATTTATATAAAATGTATTATACATATACGATATGAATAATATCGATGTGTGGTAGTGTGGTACAAAATTAGTTAGCAGTTGAATATCTTTATAAAAATAAAACACGTACAAAATATATATATACTAGCTGACCCGACAAACGTTGTCTTGTCATATAATTCATTTTAAAGAATATTTTTCTAGAAAAAAATAACTTACTTATTGTAAATGTGTAAGGATATGGTATATAAGTGAAGCAGTTATGGATCACTGTCAACGGTGACGTAATGTATAAATTACAGAATATCAAATATTAATTTTGTTAATAATTTATTAAAATTGATTTTTTAAAATTAAATACATATCTATAATTATGACAATATTACTAAAAAATTATATCAATCCCTTAATGCAATAGAGTGTACAATATTTTTTGTTATTCCATTTTTCGCCAACACAAACTGAGATGGCTTTCCCACTCGAGAGCACGCCACATATAATTGCCCGTGTGAAAAACATGATGTGCTCAAATCTAGGCCGAAAACAGACATCGTTTGGCCTTGAGACTTATTGATAGTCATTGCAAATGCCAATCTAATTGGAAACTGAAGGCGTTTAAATTGAATTGGCACATCTGTAGGTATAATAGGGATTAGCGGTAATAAAATATTTTCACTTCGAAATTTGCCATTTAAAATGGCACAAAATTCACTTGCGCAGTTATCGATTGAGTTCAAAAATTAATAAATTAAGATTATTTATTAAACAATAGCAATTAGGTTAGGTTAGGTATATATAAAATAAAATATCATATAAAAAATAGATAACAACCTATTCGCAGAGCTATTGAATGTATATACAAAATTTCATCACAATCGGTTCAGTCGTTTTGGAGGGCTTTGGTGACAAACACTGTGACACGTGAATTTTATATATATAGATATATATATATATATATACGAACGAAAATCAAAACTGTTTTGATCGATGTCGAAACACACAAACGAATTCCAAAGTACATGCGTCATTAGAAATCGGACCATAGTTTATATTTATAACTCTTCTCGATAAGGAGAAATACCGCCGCTGTCGGCCGTGCAACATCGTGCGTATAGTGTACTCGTATGTCATAATACCGGTTTCAGAATGAAAAACTTTTTTAATTGTGAAAGTTTTTTTTACCAAATAATATTTGATATTTTATTTTAGGTACAGTAATCAAATAAACAATAACATCTATAACTATTAACTACTAGACATTTCTAGTAGTATTTGTGTTTTGCGTATTATTGATAGTTAAATAACTATTAGCAGAGTCGAATTAAAATCGTATTCGAGGATATAGATGTATATTTTATTTTATTTAAAATTATTTTACTAACTAAAAGCGAGTTAGGTATAAAACTTGTTGGTCCTAACGACAAAATTTATGTTTCGTCGCAGAATGATGCGATCGAAAAATCGACGAACGGTGTAAAATCGTATAATGAATATGATATTATTTAGGTATTAAAAAAAATCGAAATAATAAGTGTGTTTTGTCTACCACCCACCTAGAATATCTATTTACAGGATGTTACAACATTACGTTATCATTTGTTTATTATGTTTTAATTATTATTATGAATATATTATTTTTTTAGTTTTCCTTTTCTCAATAAAAATAAATAAATTTTGGTGAAATTATTGAAACATATTATTTCATTTTTAAATTATAAATATGACAATAAGATACAAACAAATTTTTAAATTTCCGTCTTTTATTTCGCAAGATATTAATAAATTACATAAATGTATCCATTTAAATGTTTCATCAATTAACATTATGATACTTTCGTATTGTACAGACTTGATGGAAATAATGATTGTTTGGAATTACTCGATAGGGGGGGGGGGGGGGACACGTTCCTGTGTATCCTTTGGATTTGCCACTATTACTGAATTATAACTATATAAGCACACATAAATATAGCATCGAAAAAATGTAAATATATAAATTTTAATACATATAATTATTCATCAACTCTGAAGGAATAATAGGTACAACAATTTATTTATTTAAAATTGGCAAACTCAATTTTGTCAACCACCTGTAAGTCCTTATATTATTATTTTCAAAAAATTGAATTATAAATCTGTTGTCTTTAATAGTTTTTATGTTTCCGAATAATACCGTTAAACAGGTCATTATGAGGAGGTACTATGTTATTAATTAATTGGGTATAAATACCAAATATATCAATATTATATTTATAATCATATAATAAAATTACGTCTATTTCTGCAGTATTAATACTAGGTATTTAGTAAAAAAAAGACAATTAAACTGCTTTGTATAATATTAAAAATTCTTTTTTCGACATTTTTTCTTAGCAAATATTATATCATTTCATCGGTATTTATTTATTGTAATAATTCTTGTTCTATTGGTAACAAGAATAAAGACGATTTATTTTGCCCAAGAGTTGATCTTCGCCAATTTAGAACACGTTTCAATACTGAAAATTATACACTCATCTTCACATAATGTTTCAAATATTGATAATTATATTTAAAGAATAATATTTACATCGTTATCGCGATGTCAGTGCGTTCTTTCTTCTAAATACTGAACGTCGTTTAATCATTTTATTATTTTAATTATTGAAATTATGTTTGAATATTTGCTGATTATGACTCGAACGTTTTTAATGAATATGTAAATTCACCGTCTTTTAAAAAAACAATTAAATTTATATTTACACGATCAATATTTTACTATTCCCTATTATTTATATTATATTTTATTATTCCATATATTGTGTGTTTTCGTGTTAATTTTATAGTTCGACGTAAGCGCCTTTTATTTAACTTTTGTTTTAAAATGGGTCGTAAGTGACAAAACTTTTAATAAAATAATTTGTATAAATGACAGCTATTTGATATTAAATATATGGAATAGTTGATCATACATAAATAGTTTTTGAGCTCTCCTGAATAATTTGGTATTTGGTGCTTAAGCCTGCAAACAGTCGATAGGAAACTGCCGAAACTGATATTTTTATGACGTGCTATTCGCAATATCGCATACTTTATGTCGCTACGTAAAACTACCCGTGTCATATGGCCATTATCAATAGATATAAGAAAATTACATAGCGAATTTGTGGATGGTACCTACTAATAGTATTTTAATTACTAATAATAAAAATATTTTTTATTATTAATTTCATTACTACACACTACATATATACTGTTATTTTCTTAAGTATAATATTATACTAAAATAATTACGTATTGAGTAAATATATTTCTACTATTTTTCATTTCTGTTGGGGTTGTGACCGAACCATCGCACAAATGCACGAGCCGCCACTGGTAGACGGTGATAGCAGTCTGTAGGAATGTAGTAATATGTCATATTACCCGAATCGGACGAATCCCGTATTTTAATTATTTCATATTCGTAAAATATAATATTATTATTGTAAATTAAAAATAGATGAAACAAGAAGAGGTGTTAAGGGAAATAATAATTATATACTCTTGCAAATAAGTATGTTGTAATGTTGTATGCACATTGCACGTATTAGGTATTAAGTCTTAAATCGTGGTTATATATGAAAAATTGAAATATATATAACAATAATGAAATACGAAATTGAAAAATATATAACAAAACTATTACAGACATTTTTTTTTTTTTGGTACTGCACACTTAACATTTCGTATTACACAAAGTGTGTCGTACTACATACAATTTTAGTACCTGTTGCAGCATGTACATATTATATAATCATGTATTATAAATACCTAACGAAACGATGTGCCCAGTACGAACGTTCTTGAAACAATAAAATGTCATAGTTAAAGGAAATATACAGTGCAAAATCACTGATGTTAAAATGCATGATGCAGCAGATGTTACTCGGATTATAATTCATATTATTTTTCCTATAATAAACCGATTTTATATTTAACAAACGACAAAAATATCTATCATATTATAACTATAGTTAATTATTTTTAGATTTTTAAAAATGTTTCGTTATTTTTGTTTTCAACAATGTTTGTAAAATTAAAAGAATAATTGGCCCCAATCGGTAATTTTATCATTTATCAAATTGAGCAGGTGACGCGTTTGCGTCATCAAAAGTGTAAACACGATTTTGATAAAGGTGTAATTGTTGTGTGACGCTATGCGGTAGTCGAATATTAGATTATTTTTTTGTGCATAAACGATTCCTTTAATAATTTAACGCCGAATAACAGAATGTAAGTTTTCACGTTGGCAAACGTGACCACGGGCCGTCGACTGTTTTGTTCAGAGCGTCAAGATAGAAAGTATTTTTTAAGTCTGATCATCTTTTATTCAAATTCTAATAAACCTTCTACTGTTGTCAAAGTCTAATAAACATTCAATTTTTTCTTTTTTATGTGAAATACATAAAGTGTAACTTTATCCATTATTCCTTTGTTTACGAGATAATTACCTACTCGGCTACACGTCATTTGGTGGCAGCGGTGGGAATCGAACCCAAACCTGTGAAGAGACTGGTGGTCTTGACTTGACCCTTGATTGTACACTGTAGCATCCTTTTGTTCGTGTCTGTCATCGCATCATGTGAGTGGCACAAGTCCCTCTCAAAACTCTCAAAACCCCGATTAGATGCGGGGCCTAACCACACAAGGTGGTTATATTGTTTAATTCCAAATATTAACGTATTTTTTTAATTTCTAATTTTTAGAAAGATTATATTGATTAAATGAGTCGTTGCATTTTTTCACATAACAATTGATGCTGGTCCTAACCTAACCTGGTATTCAGAAGGGGCTAATATAGGCAACATTTCGAGGGGCTTCGATAATAAATAGTTGTCTACTTGTTTTGTACGTACTGTCCCGTATTATCGTAAATAATAATTTGGTAAAAGTAACGTTTTCGTTTATAAGAAATCCGGGACCATTCGTTTACGCGGCAGAACATGCGATGCCATTCGAATGGCAATTTGTTGATGGACGATTTATTACTATCAAGGAAATGCCTCTACACGTGAACCTTACGTCCGAACGATGGTGAAGAAATTTGAAGAAAATCTACAAACATATTTAAACAGCTATAAGTGAAACTAAAACCACACACAGATTGCACATCAGCGTATAGTAATAGGCATTAACTGTGACCAAAGTGACATTCAAAATAAGTGGCGTTTTATCTAATAACACATTTTGTTAAATCATCGTCTATTAATTATTAATGTCGTGATGAAACACGATTTTTTTTTATATTCAACGGGATAATATAAAAATTTAATATGCGCGGTAAACATATATAATTAATATGATTTTAACAAAATAATTATTACAATACTAGATAGCGAAACTTAGTATATTACATTGCTGATTTTGGTAGTCAATTTAGTCCCGTTTTATCGTGTAACCATTATTTTTTAAATCGTGATTAAAATTCTTATTTTAAAACGCCGAATAAAAACATTTTATTCTATTTGAATTCGTATAATTATTTAATGATCTAAAATATCAACTCGAAATAACATTTTTCGATTATCTCCGGAGTGCATGTTGATGAGAAATTGTCTACTGGTGAAAGCTTTGTTCTCAAAACTTTGGAACCGTCAAGTAGCGGCAAATACCGGTGCGAAGTTTTTTTTTAGAGGCACCGTCATTTCAAACAGTCGCCAACCATAGTTCTATGTTTACAGTCGCTCTACCCGATGAAGGCCTGCGCATATCTGGCAGTCAAAAACAGTACTTGCCTGGTACCTGGAGTCTTGATGACATAAGATTCCTGTGGCTACAATAAATTTCCTAAGGTGTTGAAAATCACACAATATATACAAAATAATCTATTCTATTATATTTTATAACTTTCAAGTCTTTCAAACTTAATTGTTTAAGCAACAAAATACGCTTGTGCGTGATTTAAATCGGGCGAAACTTGATTTTTGCCGAAAATTTGACAATTTGTGCTGTTCGGAGAACAACTGCACAAAAATATCAAAATCCAAGTTCATAGACCCTATATTGGTTATCTTTTTAGATAATGTTTTCGATGAATATAAAAATGAAAATACAGCTATAATAATAATCAGAGCCGTAGCCAAGTGCTGGCAAGAAGGCTTTCGCCAGAGGCACAGTATTGCAAAAAGCGCAAATTTATTGATATTTAGAAATACAAATACAATTTTGTCAGTGCTATATAAACATTATATTTTGAACATGAAAATATAGTTTTGTTAATATTTTATTAAAATGGATTTAACTTTTTGGTCACATTATTTATTTTAAGATTACATATAGGATATTTATTTGTTTTTGTCCATACTTGTTTTGAACAATTAAAACAACAATAAATATGCCAATATAATATGATTTGCTTATGCTACATTATATAGTGTAATTATTGGCAAAAATTAAGTTTCGACCAGATTTAAATTACGCACAGGCGTACTGCTGCTTTTATAATAAAGTTATAGTTCTCAAACCTTGACGTATTACATGAGTATTATATTTTACATAATAGTTAAAAAGCATAATTTCAATTCTATTTATTCAAATATGTGTTTATTTATTTTTTTATACTACTGGCTTAATTTATATACGTCCATTTCCCCAGCCCCCCCAAGTCAATATTTTTTTAATTTTCCATATCGAATCGTTTGTAAAGGTTTGTAAAAGCAAAATTTTCGTTTGTAAAGGCTTAGTATTAATATTATAGCCTTTTCAAAGTGGGGGGGTGGCTGGAGAAATGCCCAAAAATTTTAAATTTTAATTTCTTCACATCCAATCGTTTGTAATATGTTTGTAAAGCATCATGTAGTGTATTATGTGTTCAACCATATTATATAGCTTGATGCGATCTATCCAATTTATTTTTACCTACAATATTATAACCGAATTGTGGTGGAAAGGGTGCCGATACCTCTCTATTTATTTTATAATATTATGTCGGGAGGGAATAATAAATAAAAAGGATTTCAAATGAGTACAATTTTAAACGAATTTAAATTAAACAACTTATTTTTAATACAAATAATACGATATTAGCGACCATAAGAAGTTGAACACTCATTTGCAAAGTTCAACTAATTTATTATTAATGGACAAATTGTATTTTAATGATCATGTTAAAATGAGTTATAGTAAAAATCTGTTTATTCCTTATTGCCTATTTTATATGAACATTAAAGAGACTACGTATAACAGAAGTAAAACTATTAGAACCAAATAAAACTATCGAAGTTAAGAATTATAAAATAAGTAACCAAAAATCACATAAAAATGCAAAACAATGTTAAAATGGTCAAAAGTAAATTTAATACTTTATAAACTGTACATAGTATCTTATAAACAGCCATAAAATTGTATTAATAATTATAATTAAACTACAAAAAAAAACTAATAAAAAAAATATCATAATAAAAAATAATTAGGAACATTAAGCCTATTCACTATAGCGTTAAGCATTCACTAAGTAAAAATAAAGCAAACCAGTAATACTGTTTCCCCAAATGAGTTCGTAATAATGTTTAAAATTATAAATTTTTATGGTGTAAAAATATATAATAAATAATACAAAAATATAGGTAAATGTCTATATTATTACATATATTTTTGGTAAGTCACTTTCTAAACGAATACCGATTTGGAATATTTTATCACATATGATATAAAATTATAAATTTAAAATTTTAATACTGAGAATCGCTTAAAATCGTTTTTCAAATGCGATGATTTACTGAACAATTGATTTGTAAAAAAAAATCATAAATCTACTCAACGTTATTCCATTTTCTAAATTTTGCTACTAATGGCCATAATGAGTCTTAAAGTCAGTTGTGAAGTTGTTTGGAGTTAGGACATTCAAAAATATTATGAAGCATGTAAAATAAAAGTTTTTGAATGTAAGAATTATTATTAATATTTAATGTTATATTACACAACATTTATATTACAAATAAAATATATAGAATAAATAATTACTTTTAATAAATGTATAGAATATAAAATATAATAGTAATAAACTTTAATAAAAGGTCGTTATATCTTTTTATTATGTAATATTTGTTAAAGACTATTACAATTAATATAAATCATACTTACTAATACCAGATCCATAATCCTTTAATAATCTTTCTTTAAATAATAAAGCCCCTTCAATTATTTTTTCATGTGTTAATGCACCCTTCTTTGGCATATTGGAGACTTCACTTTATACTTTTTATTATAAAATAAATTAATATAATATTATATTTTTTAATGTTTACATTTTCACTGGAGAACACAACTGCCCAGTAACGAACGATGAATTAATATAACATACAGGATAACTATAATATTACATTGCAAGATTATAACAATAGTTTATTTATCATTATTTATAGCACATATATTAATACTATTTTTAGATATTTTAAATTATTTTGTATTAAATATACAACCATATTATTATTAGAATAACGTACTCCCTTCTACAACACTAGTAACAATAAAATTGACAAATCTAAATATAGAAAATTAATTCCAATTTATAATTCATTATAGATCAAAAAAGAAGTGCACATATAATTAGACAGAAAATATATATTGTATCTAAGGTAAATTGTATTTAGTATATATATATATATATAAATATATTATACTCTATTGTATTAAACTTATATACAGTATACATCAATATAAAAATAATATTAAAAATAAATTGCCATTCACAAAATATTCAATAAATATAAACAACTAGTATTAGCCCAAGTTTCAAATTTATTTTATACGAAATTTGTTATGATAACTAGAATATTATTATTCTATATATCTATTATCCATTTAATTATATGTATACCTAGTACTATATTCTTATGAGATGAAATTTCGATTTAAAATTTTTGGGCATTTCTCCAGCCCCCCCCCACTTTGAAAAGGCCATAATATTAATACTAAGCCTTTACAAACGAAAATTTTGCTTTTACAAACCTTTACAAACATATTACAAACGATTGGATGTGAAGAAATTAAAATTTAAAATTTTTGGGCATTTCTCCAGCCCCCCCCCCCACTTTGAAAAGGCTATAATATTAATACTAAGCCTTTACAAACGAAAATTTTACTTTTACAAACCTTTACAAACGATTCGATATGGAAAATTAAAAAAATATTGACTTGGGGGGGCTGGGGAAATGGACGTAATTTATATAATATTTACTGTTGCTGGACAAATAAAATATATTAGTTACAATAATTTAATCTAAATCTACATTTAGCGATCTTTCCAGGACACTGTAACAGTGTCACATTATTTATTTTAAGATTACATATAGGATATTTATTTGTTTTTGTCCATACTTGTTTTGAATAATTAAAACAACAATAAATATGCCAATATACAATATAATATGATTTTTTAACAAATATGGTTAGGGACATTGTTTATTTAAAATATATTACTGTATCATGATATAATTATTATTAAATGCATATTATATGAAAAAAATTTGGGTACATCGATTGTAGACGTTCCTCTTTCGGTCCTCGGAGAAATTAGTGGTTTATTATATTTAATATTTGAATTCAATAATAATTTTGCATTAGAAAATACGATTCTGAGAGAAATTCAATATATTACAATATGCTATACTAATAATCTATTCCAAAATTTTACCACGTGTATAAATTACGAATGTAAATATTTAAAGTAAATTTCAAGTTCCTACGAGTTCTAAACTTAATTAGTTATCACGAAATAAAAAAATTTTAAATAACAGAAACCGTTATTTTGCCGATTTTCGGGAATTTTAACTTTAAAAGCATATAAAAAATCTATTGTACACAGTTAAATGGCACAAAAATGGAAAAAAATTCGATAGATATCTAACCGGAGAATCACGTGAAGTGCAATTTTTCGAGGAAATCGGAGTGTATGTTGATGATAAATTGTCCACTGCCGAAAGCGTTGTTCTACTATGTAATAAGATGTCATTTTAAATAAATCGAATTTTAAAACAAAATAAATGTCGTTATGTTTGATTTGTTATGATTATATTCAATAAATCAGGTAGTGTGTATAGCAACAATGTTATATAAATTTAGCCAGTCGTACAAAAAAATTAATATACACATGTTTAAAAAAATATAATTGAAATCGATTGATTGAAAAATCAAATTTCGATCCGAATTAAATTACGCACAAGCCTCTACTGCTGCTTATATAATAAAGATCGATTTGAAAGTTACAAAATATTATTATTATATTATTAATATTAAAATTTGTATAATCTATTTAACTCTCATAAGTATATTATACTACTCCATATACTCAATATTACCTTTTTTTTATTTATTTAATTATTTTATATATTATATTCGTGCATTAGTTGAATTTTTATATAATTTAATGTTTCTAAGATCTTTAACAATGCATTTGTCTAATTCACAGAAAATTAAACAAAAACTACGATAAGTTATTAAAAAAAATTTTAATTTCGATATAGGTAGTTATATAGAATTATAATAGGTATATATTGTGTGATTTTCATAAACCTAAAAAATAATTGTAACCACAGGAACCTTATGCGTTGAAATTTGATATTTGCCCATAATTCCATTATTATTTAATTATTATTAATTTAATCGAGTGTACATTAAGCTTATATAGCTACACTATTGGTATATTAAGTGTAATATATAAAAAAATCAATATACACAAATACTATATATAATATTGTAATATTCACAATATTCTTTTCTCTTACTATAAATTTAATAATATATGTATTATTTTTTCGTACGGACTAAGATTATTTTGTAACGTTCAAGTATATAACTTGATTATTTAAACAGTAGTCGAATTGTACATAATTTAAATCTGGTCGAAATTTGATATTTGCCGATAATTTCATTACATAATGTGATTGTTGTTGAAAGTTATAAATTATGTTGGTTATATAATGTTGGTCAATTTCGTGCCGTTTCTTCCAGAAGCAGTTTTAACGTTTTTAAATGATTAAAATTTACCCGTTTTCCGGACGTCGTCGTCGAAATTTTATTCATTTTTTTACTGTTGTATTCAATATTGTATGTACTGTACAATGATGTTGAAATATTTAACACTGTACATATTGTTTAACATTGTTTATTTAGCATTTTAAAAAAATGATACTTATAACTGTTTAGAAAGACAAAATTTATTTATTGCTATTGATGATTTGCCATCATTATTAAAATATTTCATAGTATGCTTAGCAAAGCGTCAACTGAAAAACAATGAATGTTTCTTGAATGCTCCACAACTAAAGTCATCTATATTGATACTTCGAAAGTTATATTATCGTGATCAAATAAGTTATTGGGTTTGTATAATTATCCAAATTATTACTATATAATACTTGATTATTATTATGTTTAGGTAATACAAAATTATAATGATTTATATAACAAAACAATCAGTATGTATTCTCTTTACTCAAAGTTGATATCTAATTGGTTAGTAATAAAAGAAGAAATATATCCCATTTCATATGATATGGAAATAATGTTGACTAATGACGGAAATTTAATCGTTTTACCAAAAGAATTGGATAGTTATGGTGGGATACAATTAATTCCCATTCCATCTTTCAATGATGATATAAATCCATAATATTTAATTGTACCATATAAGGATGATTTTTTGATTAAAGTTAATAACTCATATGAAAACAAAGTCCCTAATCTACAAAGTTTATTTACAATGTATGAAATGTAAAGTTAGTAAGTCAATTTATTAAACACAAATTTAAACATTGGATTATAAATAATATTTATTCCATAAAATTATAATTTACCATTAATCTTATACTTAACATTTTGCATTTCAATTATATTTTATTTTAATAATAATACCAAGGCTGTAGTTTGACTCAATTTTCAAGGGGGATGAATGTAAACTTTATAAATATGTATTATATATTATTATATAATTTCAACAACAAGAATTTACGAATACTAAATGCACAATACAAATAAATATCATCCTCCAGAATCTATAATTAAAGTACATGTATTGTAAAATTTATGGTCTTTAATTATTATTTAAATATAATTATTATTATTAATTATTAAATATAATAATTATTTATTTAATTGTAAATTATATCATTAGATAAATCTATAGTGAAATTAATGGTTCATTATACTTAAGATTTGAATGCAATCATATTGCATTAGAAAATACGATTCTGAGCGAAACTCAATATATTACAATATGCTTTACTAATAATCCATTCCAAAATTTTACCACGTGTGTAAATTACGAATGTATATATTTAAAACAAATTTCAATTTTCTACGATTTAAACTTATTTAGTTATCAAGAAATAAAATAATGAAACCGTAATTTTGCCGATTTTCAAAAATTCTTACTCTTTATAAAGTTATGAAAAAAAATTGTCAGTCACGATTTTCAAAATATTTTGTAAAAAGATTGAATAGTATATGATTATAATTCGACAAAATTTTCAAAGCGATAAACCAAAAATTGCCAGAAATATTAAACATTTTTGGAAAAAAGTTCAAAGTTCCATACTAGGCCAAATAATCAACCGATCCGTTCCAATATGTATATTACCTATGTTGATACTTAAAAAAACTTTTCAAGTCCCTAAGATCTAAACTCAATTAGTTATCACGAAATTAAAAAATTTTAAATAACAGAAACTATAATTTTGCCAATTTTTCACCATTTTTTGGTATTTTTTCCCTCTCAAGGATAAGCTTTTGAGAATTTTGAAAAATGAGCTAAATAAAGTACCAACTAGATGCAATTTGCTACCGAAAATATAACCTATCTATGATAATCGGACTATTATTTCTACCCGAAAAAGTGTCTTCAACATCTTTGCTCAGAATCTAAAATATTTAAATTTAAAATGCGTGGTAAACATATATAATTAATATGATTTGAACAAAATAGTTATTACCAGTGGCGCCGAGTTCAGTTAAAAAAGGTGGTTCAATTCTCACAAAATCCCATCCACCCACCTAAAATTCATAATTCAAAAACTTAAGAAAATATTTAAAACACCAAATCACACAAAACCTAACCTACTTTATACTTATTATAGTATTAGTATTAACCATTTTGGTTAAGGTACCCACCCATCCTCAATTTTAGGTGGTTCAAATGCACCACCTTAAATACGTACTCGACGCCATTGGTTATTACATTACTAGATAGCGAAACTTAGTATATTACACTGCTGATTTCGGGAATCAATTTAGTCCCGTTTTATCGTGTAACCATTAATTCTTAAATCGTGATTAAATTCTTATTTTAAAACGCTGAATTGAATCATTTTATTCTCTTTGAATTCGTATAATTATTTTATGATATCGTGGACCAATTTAGATGCCTACCTGTCACACGTAGAAACAGGGAATATGGTCTACATTGTCAACATTGTGATCATAATGAAGTATATTATATCTTAACACATCTTAACAAAATAATATTTATATTTTTACTTACCATTTAATATTATAAGATATATTTTAGGATATATTGTTAAATGAGTTCGCAGAAATTGGCGAAGAAGACCAAAACAACATTATATTTAATATTGGAGATTCTGTGAACGCCATGTCCACAGGATATCCATACTTGGCGGGCGTTGTAATGGATTTGCACATACCAAATATAAATGTGATGTTCCCATTCCTGAAAAATATTATCATGTACCTACACAAGAAATATACTGAATGCACATTTTAGAAGTCAAACTTTTAAAAAGTGCAACTTTGCCATAAATTTATTAGTATTAGTATTCAATAGAAATACAATTTACTCATTATCATTATAAATATTACTAAATATTATGTTAAGTATTAAATAAAACAAGATTAAATGATTAATGAAAATTAATATATACTAGAGAAATTTAGAATTTTCATTTCATTTTTCAGTAATATTATTTATATTATTTATAATTGTCGTCGAATAGTTTGTTTAGTCCAATATTAACATACCAATTCATATTAATTATTATTTAATAAACAAACCACATATTTCTTGGTTATTTGTTGTTAACTCAAATATAAAACCATGTAATTTTATATTTAATAAAATTAAAATAAAAACATGTTATAACACATTTATTAAATAATAATCTATATGAAAAATAAATCAATTACTATATAAATTAACTGAAACGCACTATTGTGGAAAATATCACAAAAAATTAATAATAAAAACCATATTAATAATAATCTAAAAGCATTTTAAAATCACACCTGTGAAACATATTTTACACAGACAGTCCTAAGTTTTTTAAAAATGAGAAGCAAAATGTTAATAAATTATTAATTGTCTTAAATAATGATATAAATTGTCATCAAAATATCAATATTATCAAATTTTTTATTTTTTATTATGTCAAAAGTAATTACATTTTTCAAAACGAATGTTGTTAACAACATTATTAAATAATATATTTTTAATGAATATTAATTATAGATATACCCATAAAAACACATTTATTGATTTATACAAGAGAAATTTGGAATTCTATTTACATTTTTAAGTATTATAATTAATTTTACTAATTGTGGAACAGTTTACTTCTTTAATTCAATATTAACATACTGGACCAATTATTATTTAATAAACTAAATATTATGTTTGTCATCATAAAATTTTATGTTTAAGGGGATTGAAAGTGGCGATTTTCTTTCTCTGTCTAACAAACATGAAAGATAAGGATTTAGGCATTTTCTATTTCCAACGTTACGATAGATCTCGTGATGCGATAAGGGACCTGAAAACTGATTTGAATTCATCATCAAGTCTACTTTAGATCGACTTTCCCACATTTTTTTTATATAAATAATTATTTATTACTATGAATAATCCAAAACAAACATTTTTTGGTAGTTTTTTTCTCCCAATAAAAAACTTTTGAGAAATTCGAAAAATGGGCTAAATAATGTACCAAATAGACGCAATATTCCACTGAAAGCATACTCTATTCGTGGTAATCAGACCATTTGTATCCAAAATCGTGCCTTCAGACATAAAAAAAAAACATGTTTGTAAAACCAATACATTCTTCGCTTCGCTCAGAATCTATTAATATATAACTTGATGAATATAATATTTATATCGTTTATATATGATAAAATCCGCATATTAATAATAATGTATAATTTAATAATATCGGCTGCGTATATATGGCGCCCCCCTTTCTTTAACCATTTTTATAAAATATATGTTTTGATAAATACAATTTTTTTTTATATCTGTAGTGATATTTTTTTATTTATTTTTTTATTGTTTTATATACGAGATGAACCCTTTTAACAAAAATATACATAATTATATAAAATACAATTAAAATAATATAATATTAATTATATAACTAAGGTTTACATAATTATATACACACAATTTAATATAATCTAATATAATTAAAAAACAAGAAAAGAAAGATTAAATATAGTCGAAGATATACACATTACCTGCAGCTATGAGAAGATTAGAGGGAGAGTTTAATAAATAATTTTTATTTGAAAAAGGCGGGTAGAAAGGTTTTGGTGATCTAATATTAAGGTTATTAATGTAAAATTTATTAATGAAAGTAATTCCGGACATTAAATTGAGCCTGATATTAGTTTTTGCAGAAATTTAGATAGTAAGAGTAAACGACGATCGGAGAGTTGTGAAATATTAAGAAAATTTAAAACATATACATAGGTGTGCTAATTACATATTTTCCAATACATATCCCCCTTCTCGACAAAATTCTAAATACACCATTGAATAATATATATTGTTTGTGTTACGGACAAAATCCGAAACCAGGCAAAACTCACTAAAGCCTGGGAAAATTGATATTATTTATAAAATTATAGGTCCTATACAATTGAAAGTATATGTAGATACTATTTTACTTATAAATTATTTTCAAATTTCAATATTCTTATTTGAAGACCGATACATTAGTCACCTATACATTTAGTTATTTATATTTATGCAAATTTGTCATTTAGATAAATTTTATTGTAAACTTTCATTTTACTGGCTTATAACTTTTAAGTAAAGTATATTTATTTGTACTGTCCAAGCAATGGTATTGACGACAATCGCCATTCGTCATTTAATTTATTATTGTTGTTATTTGGGAATTTGGGATATTATGTCATTAATAATAACATAATTTTAAGAGAATATATTGCTCTTATTTAACGACATAAAAAAATCATATTATAAGGATTTTAAGAGAATATAAATCCGAAATCTAGTTATTATGAATTAGACTATAGTAGAGTGAATGGGTGCTAAGTCGACACTGTACGACTGATTACGAACGCATTTACACTCGCTAATATTCATTTACGTTTCACACAAATACACTGCGTAACGAAGAAAGTTTTATTATTGCCTATACACAACTCCTTAATAAATAGACGCTTCCAGTCCCCTTAAACTAAAATATAAAAAAATTAATGTTTCTGAAAAAAAGTAAAAATCCTTTTTTATGCCATAGACCAATCATAAAATCTACTTAGATACTATCAGTTTATTATTTATCAACGTTGATATATAATAAATTGATTTCATCAAGAGTCCGGGCTATAATTTTAAATCTTTCTATCTATTTAGTGTTGACTCATAGAATATACAACTGATTTTATGTAAAAAAAAAAAAACCATGTACTGTTGTGCCAAATAAAGATGTACAAATATTATTCTATCAGAGAATTTTGGATCATGATACAAGTATCACTTTTATAATGTAAATAAAAAATGTTTTATTATTTTATTTTGGTGGTGATGGTTGGGGTACAACTGTCAACTCTGGCGGTGGAGAGTCCAAAACAGCAGTTATTTCCTCTTTTTGGTGAGGAGGGGGCTAAAATATATTTTTTTAAAATTACATGTCGCTTCCCGGTGGCCCCTTCACCCACAAAAATGACATTCTGAAAAAATAAGAAATACAATTAATACAAATTATTATACGGATTAATACAAAATATTTATAACTATTTTGCAAATATATACATTTTAATTTATATAAAATATTATTAATATGGATATTTTCTGCTTCAGCTCTATTAAAGATATAAGACATTATGTCCAGTTTACATTATTAACGGAGATAAGATGATGGAAAATAAAATCATATTCAAATCAATTTTCGGTTTATCAGTTTGAAAATTTTGTCGAGGTCTAATCATATACTGCTTAATATTTTGTAAATCGTGACTGTTAATTTTTTTTTTATAGGTTTTTAAAGTTAAAATTTCCGAAAATCGGCAAAATAATAGTTTCATTATTTAATTTTTTTTTATTTCATGATAACTTGGTTTTGATCATGGGGTCTTGAAACTTTTTTTTGAGTCTCAACATAGGCGTTTTACTATATAGAAAAAAAAAATTTGGAAACGATTGTTTGATTTTTTTATGTATGAAACATAATATAATTTTTAGTTCATGTATACCTACTTAGTATATTTAATATGTTTTGTATTATTATAATTTTTGTAAACTTTGAAGTATACTTAACAGATTTGTTATACGAAGTAGTTTATGAGTAATTAGTTGTAAATTATACATCTTCAATATACCTTTTATGCCTTACCTTATGTAACCTATATACCGATATATTAACAATCATCAGTCTCCTGAAATATTTGAATATTTTTTTATACCATATAACTAAAAACCGTATAAATATTAAATAATTATTATTTGATAAATGTTGATAAGTTGTCTACAGGGCAATGTTTACAAAATATCATAACTGATAAAGTGATAAGTCAAATAATACAATTCAATTTTTGGAAAACATTAATATTAGTTATTAGCTTAGATAATATCTAATTTAAATAATAAAAGTGATATTAACTTATGAGTGCTTGTCACTCACGGTTACCATTTTGTTGGTAGGAAAAAACATTAATATAATATTTAATAATACGTCAATATTTATTATTAATAATGATGTACTAATGAAAAAGTTACATATATGTATTTACAAATAAAATTATAAAAGGTAAAATATACATTATTTATATTACATAGATGGGTACTATCTTTAAATATAACATAATACCTAATAAATTTAAAAAAATCTCTAATATTCTTTTAAAACATGGTTTACTGTCATTAAATTCATAAATTAACTCTTTCTTAATTTTTTTATTGGGAATTTGATTTTTAAAACTAAATACCCGTGTATACCATTTTTTTCTAATACCAAAGTTTACTTGTTTACAAACATTAACCACATGATTACGAGTCACTTTAACAAATCGTCCACATTTCAGTCTGCAATTACTTCCTAACATATCTATTTTTACCGTTTTAAACCAAGACTCTACATTAGCATTACTTTGTCGTTATTATTAATTTTAATGTTCATTACAGGAGTCCAGAGTGGTATAAATGGTACACATTTAAGAATAAAACTATCTAAATAATCCACATTAAAATATTCATTTAATTCAGCCTCAGTCACATTTATTGTTTGGCAAATCAACCGAATTTATGCTTCTTCTTTTAGAAGTTTAAACTTACAATACATCAAAGACCTACTCGTTGGTGTTTCACATTAACCCTTATCAATTATCGCTATTAAAAGTACTTTCATTCTTATCTTCACAATTCAATTGTCGACAACTATCTATCTACGCACTTGTTTTGTAATATAAAATGCATTTTAAATTTCTTTGGTTTTAGATTTAGATAACAGTACTACTGTAAACCAACGAAACCACTGCAAAATATCCTTCATACTTTCCATATTGAACAATAAACAAATCCAATCTATTATAATACGATTATTAATTAATTTGTTTTCTATTTTTTTGATGCTGTTATTACAAGACTTAAAATTTGTATACACGTGATTTACTATAATTTTAGTATATTGATTTACACAAACATTTATAATTGTCATGTTTGACACATCCTCGATTTCAATCAATACACCATATACCAATTCAGGTAATCAAAAATGGAAGAAAATCCATTCCATCCTATACACAACGCATGCATTTGTGCATAACTGAAATCAGTTACTACATTAGCAAACAAAAGCCTACCTTCCACTGGGAAATAGTGATAATGTCATGCGATGAACTTATCATCTCTAATATAGAGCAAGTGACATTGGAATTTTCAGGTAAAGGTGCTTGTATTACCATACCATAATAAAGTTCTCTTTTGCTATTGTCACTAGTCTTTTTTACCACTGTAACTGTAACATCTAAATAACCTTTTATTGTTCCTCTAACGTTTGATTTTAATTTAGTCACTAAATTCAACTGTACGTCACTGTAAATAGGCTAGTAAACCTACGTGTCTCACGTAATCACTATTCTCACGATACATTAATAACAAATCTAGCATATCGTCTCTGTCATAATCATCAGCACTTATTGCCTCTGATCGAATTCTCCTTAGAACATCAACTGATTTCATATTTTGATTATTTCCTCTGCTATACTTACTAGGTGAAGCAGATTTTACAGCCTCATCGTCATACGTAAAGACTTTTGTTTTTTTTAACGTGCCTCTAGCCAAGTCTCTTTCTATACCTCTGACATGATTCGTTAAAGCATAAGCAGGATCGTGGTAGTAGTGTAAACTAGAACTCCATACACCAACTATAACACTTCCGTTAATTTGTGGTTTAACAATTAACTTGAAACTTTTACAACCCGGGTGACTACAATACATATAAACATAACTAAAAGCATTTTTAGGATAATGTGCAGATGCCACATTAAAGACACACGTATTATTCACATATCTTATATATTTTCTCATAATTATAGGGTATTTTGATGTAATAAAACGAATATTACCTTTATCATTTTTATCTTTAATAAGCGACCACTGTTCTTCTGCAATCGTAAATTCGCCTTCTCTATACGTGCAACCACTAAATATTTCAAAATTTTTTTCCCTACAGCTTCCACTGTCTGGGAATTTATTTTCTACTCCCGGCGGTAAAACAACACCAGCTTTAACTGGTGTTCTCTTTGTTAAACATTCCCTTAATGGACTTTCTACTTTTTTATATTTTTCATTTGACCTCTTTATCGGAGTGTTAATGATAATTTTATTCACTATGGGAGTACTGTTAGCAACATTATCAAAATTCACAGATTCACCACTAGAATTTAAAAAATTAATTAACCTAACATCACACTTAGATTCTGTGTTATTAATTGTAAGGCATACATCGTTCAATGAAATAGAACGTCCTACTACATCTACAGGACTTTGTAAGTCTGAAAAATTGACATTCTCCATACTCACTTTTGATTTTTCTTCAACTTCTAAACAATCACTATTTACATTTGAAATAGTGTCTTTTAAAATTGTATATGAAGAAGTTTCATTAAAAATAATTCGACACATTTTATAAATTGAATATTTATTATTAATATTTATTGCTACTTTTAATTGTCTGCAAATATCATAAACAATATTTGAATTTAATGTATCAAAATCTTTTCTTGTATAATTTTTCTCTTCAAGAACTTTCGCTATGTTCATAATTTTTGAACTATTAGACAAATCAATAGATTTATTTGATCCTTTCAATATCTCTATTAATTTTCGAAGTTCTGAATTTTCTCTATTTAAAGCGTTCACAATTTTTTTTTTTAAATTTTTATTTGTATTTTTATTTTTTAAAATTGTTACACAAATTTTGTTTACACATTCATGTGCAAAAGTTATTTCGTTTAGATCTAATTTTGGATATTCATCACACACATACCTAGCAATCTCACTTACTTTATTCTTTAAACTCATATTTTATCAAATTTATATTATTGATTAATCCAACAACACAGACTTTTGTTTATAAGCCGCCGAACAGACTTTTTTATACAAGTTGCTAAACAGACTTTTTTATACAAGTCGCCAAACAGACTTTTTTATACAAGCCGCCAAACAGACTTTTTTATACAAGCCGCCAAACAGACTTTTATACAAGCCGACAAACAGACTTTATATACAAGCCGACAAACAGACTTTTTTATACAAGCCGACAAACAGACTTTTATAATTAACTTATAGTATAATATATACTTACCTATAACAGTGCTCACGTAAATTCCCCAACCAATGAATAATATCTGAAAAAAAAAATTAATATTAGACAATAAAAACATGTATCAATAATGCCAATCTGGCTTATTTCCCAATAGTAAGTCTATTTAAATTAAAACTACTTTCTAGAGATACTAAAGATTTTACATTACATATATAAGTCCATGTTGGCTACGACCAAAGGGGACGACAAGAAACGTATAACGTTTGAAGAAAAGTGTTAAGAAGTATATATGGTCAATACTTACACACAACAGTAAAAGTGTCGGTTAACCTAGTGTTGGGCATAACGAAGATCAATTCAATCAAGCAATAAATTAATTCAAACATCCTAACGTTATTGTTTTTGTTAAAAGTAAGTGGATACAGTGGCTTGGACATGGCTGGAAAGCAGAAGGAAGTGAATTGAAGGAATCACTATACAAGAAATTAAATAGAAAAAGACCGCGAAGAAAGCCATGACAAAGATGGCTGGATACGGTAACTGAAGGATCTACGAACCATGACACGATATGAGTGGAGAATGCAGGAGATAGGGAACGATAAAGAGGCGTGTTGCAGAGACAGCGTTGGCCTTTAATGGGTCGCAAGAAGAATTAGAATAAAAACATGAATGGATCAAATATACAGTAATACAAGTTTAAAATACCTACATGTGTAAAGAAAGTTTATTTGTTTCATCATTGAGTACATTATTATATAGGCACTATATTATAATTTTGTCTAATTTGTGATAATTGAAATGTCATATACAAAATACATTGGTACAATTGGGTAAATAGGGACATAATATTTATGCTTTTACATGATGTTTATGTGGATATAATTAAGTAAGCTTTCTTGATGTTTTATACTTTAAGGCAGAGCTTGCGCTAATGGGCAGTTCTTACCAATATAGTCAGTAGTTGTAAATATGTATTTGGTTAGTACCTAAAATATG
This sequence comes from Eriosoma lanigerum, assembly GCA_013282895.1. Classification (NCBI taxonomy): domain Eukaryota; kingdom Metazoa; phylum Arthropoda; class Insecta; order Hemiptera; family Aphididae; genus Eriosoma; species Eriosoma lanigerum. The sequence continues at coordinate 25,781,730 of CM023362.1, read as the reverse complement.
TGATTTCTCTGTTTTATTGTAAAATATAATTTTAAAATTATTTTTTTGAATTCAATGTAGATATTAAAATTTTTTTCTTTAAATTTTTGTTGTATTTGAAAATATAGTATAAAAACGCAAACAATAAGATTATTTTAATGGTGTCTTCTATGAAGCTTCAGATAAAAATAAAACTATTTATAGTGAAGATATAAAGATAAAGAGAGTGAGATTATAGAAAAAAAAATTAATGAGATATAATTTGTACTAATTTGTACTGTATAGTAATACTGTACACTAGATATCTACTCCATTTAAAATATATAATATGATTACTAGTTGCATTTATTATAAGTTAATGAATAATAATTTTTTAACTCGCATGCATAAAAATAATATTTCGGGTAGTTCTAAAATTTCCTTAGCAAAAGCTCTGCTTTAAGGAAGTAATAAATAAAAAGTATTTAGTTTATAAAAATGCAATTTTCAAGGTTAAATATTATTTAACATGATTTAAATATAGGTATTAATTTTATGGCGAAAAATTCCTTTAATTAGATTATAAATATAAATTATAATTTTAAAATAGTTCTAATCTCTATTGTACATATAAATGTCTAAACTTTCATGGTAATATTCTATACTTTATTTTTACATTATACTTTTCTGTGAAATACACAGGACAAAGATGTGTAATAATCAGATAATGTATTCAAATTATTGTGTATAATAATGATTAAACATGTCAGTTAGGATATACATTTTATAAAGAAAATTTAATTTACATTCTGTCTTCTGATAGTCATTGGTTAGAATAATAATACAAACCAATGTGTTCAAAACATATGTAATATTCCATATTACGTTAATTTTTAATGATAATAATAATAATTTTATTTTTTATTAATACATATTTTATTAAATAAAAATAAATATTATGGGAAAGTAATTGAAGAATTAAAAGTTTTAGTTCTAAGGGATTAACCTTGTAACAATTTTTTAATAATTAAACAGTATAGTTTTTATTTATTAGTTGTTATTAGTATAACATATTATATTTCAATAAAAAGTAAAACTTTTTCTATAATTGCAATATCGCCATATAATAGTCAATAGCCAGTACCAACAAATAATTAATACACTTAATAATAATAAGTTAATTAATACACCTACATAAAAAATAATATTAATGGTTAGTTAGTATACCTTATGTATGGATAACATAATTGATATTGTTTTTCAAATACATTTATATAATCTACCATAAATTTTATAACACAATTTTCATACCTATTACTTTCATCAATTTCAACAATTTGAAATAAATAGGTAATTAATTAATAATAAGTAGGTAAATAGATACCAAATACAAATTTTAATCATTAGGAAAAATTCGATATTTACATAACTAATAGGTAGATATGCTAAATAAAATATATACCTATGATAAAGAAAATTATTTGTATGTGCCTACATAAGATAAAAACTAAATGTGAACTATAAATGTTAAAATACAAAAAAATACTTCTAACAGAATTGACAATTAAACAAATTAAAATTTGTAAAAGTATAAGAATTTGGGAAATCACGATTAACAACTATTTTATTATGAAAAACTAACTTTTGATACATTATAATTTCTTACCTTTTAGTCAGTTGAATTTGTGAAGCACGCACAAAACACACTAGAAAAAACCTTAGGATACGCAACAATAATATATGACAAATTTTAAATTATCAGAATAAACACATCTAATCGGTTTGGCGTTAAAAACGCCTGAAGCCCAAACGCTGAACTAATTGTCAATGAAAAAAACTCGTGACGAAAAGTACCTGACTGTCACGCTCCACGCGGATAGTCTGAGTATTTTTTTTTTCGTAATGACCACGGACGAATATAATAAACAATGCGTATATATAAATTCGTGGTAATGACTATAAAGAGAAATTATCAAAACATTTTTAATAATAATATTCATTATTATATTAAATTTGTTAAATATCAATGTCATTATGGTATTTATGAAATAGTAATGACAGAGAATTATATTATTATCTATTATCATCGATGTGTATCAATTTTAATTTATGAGTTATTACTTATAATTTATTGATATTATTATATTCATTATGTATTAGGTGTATACGTATACTATTATTATAATATTATACATTACTAATTAATAAATGCGTAGGGGGACGAAACTCCCCACTATTTATATATATATTTTTTTTATACTGGGACGGGGGAAACGGCATAAACTAATGTCTACCATAATTTTTGACATATTCGTTCCAAAATTTTATCACACGTGAAAACTTCCTATGTGAGTACTCAAAAACAATTTCATTATTTGTACCCGAAAAAGTGTCAAAAAATTATGAAGTTTATAGGAGTTTGAAAAAAAAAAGTTGTGCGCAAGGTGACACAATTGTGACTGCCGATTTTCATATACTATGTATTATATTAGGATAAATAAGTAGTTTATTTTAATTATTAAGATTTGAATGCAATTATATTGCATCAGAAAAAACGATTTTGAGCGAATCTCAATATTGTAATATATATTATACTGATAATCCATTCCAAGATTTTACCACGAGTGTAAATTACATATGTATATATTCGAAATAAATTTCAAATTCCTAGGAGTTGTAATTTCATGATAAAAATTGTCAGTCACGATTTACAAAATGTTTTGTAAATAGTATATGATTAGGTTTCTATACAAAAATTTCAAACCGTTAAATCAAAAATTACAAGTAATATTAAACATTTTTAGAAAAAATTCTAAAATTTGGCCAATAAATCAACTAATCCGTTCCAAAATTTTGAAGAAATTAGTATTGACAGCAAAGGGCCTATAATAAATAGTCTGTATATAATGTAAAAAAAAATAATTCAATGAAATTATTTCGAGAATATTAATTAAAGAAACATAAAATAACTTACATTTTGCAGATGATGATGGTGATGGCGGTTAGTCTAAGACTAATTTGTGAAACGCCAAAAATTGTAACTTCTATAATATTAGGTATATATTGAACAGTACAGCAATATAATATTTTCAATTTTTCTATTGGTGTACAGATATATAAATATGTACAGAGTGTATAGAATAGTGTGTTATAAAAAATAATAAAAACGTCGAGCATTCCGGCCACTTGGTCGTTTTATACATTAATCGATAATTGGTGGTTTTTCGGCGGCCAAGTAGGGTACGTTAGGTATGATAAGGTCGTTTTTTACGGATTCGGATATGAAATTTTCTGTTCTTTAAGAATATGTAGGTCAATAGCGGCGCCACCTTCAACGCGGTCAAATCGAGCAAAAACAGCGGGCATGCCGTCTATTTGTAATTGTCAAGCCTATGGATTTTTATGATTTTTACTGTTATATATAATTTAAGCCGTGTTGTATAGGTAACACATTCGACGAATTCTCCATTTTTTCTATAATTTTTCTTATCACTGTTCCACCACTTGGTAACTTCACACCCGTTTTCAAAGGTATACTGGAAATGTTTTTTTTAATTTTGTTTATTTAATTCATCAACGTTCCGAAGTTTCTGTGTATAGACTTTACTTTTTAAATACCCCCACCCGCACCTTATATGGGTAAAAGTTTAGGTCGCTGTGTAAAATCCGACGTAGACTTCTACTGGATAAATTTAACGATGACGCATGTTTTCGTGCAGAACGTCTTGGACACTTTAAGAGAGCAGCTCTGACAGCAGCGACGTTTTCAGGTGTGCGAATGGTGTTTTGTCTTTTTTAATGCCGAACCCTGTTCTTCAAAGTTGGTCATCCATATTTTAATAGCCTAGGACGATGGGTACCGAATCATGGCGTTTGAGATTAAAATTAAGACGAAATTACGCTGTGTGGCTACGTAACTGTCATTAATTTTGTAAAACGATTTTATCCAATTTTATCATATAAGGATGATTTTTTTGATTATAATTAATAAAACATATGAGAACACTATTATCTACAATGTACATTTAAATTCTATGAAATGTATGAATATTATAAATGATCAAAACTTCTATAAAGTAAATTTATTAAACACAAATTTTAAATCCTCCATAATCTATAATTAAAGTACATGTATTGTAAAATGTATGCTCTTTAATTATTATTTAAATATAATTATTATTATTAATTATTAAATATAATAATTATTTATTTAATTGTAAATTATATCATTAGATAAATCTAAAGTCTTGTTGTTATAATAAAATAAAATATTTTGTAAATAGTGTGTGATTTTCATATTCCTAGAAAAATAATTGCAGCCTTATGCCGTTTGAAATAGTACTCGTAATCTGATATAATAAGAATTAAAGGAATAGGACGCTTAAGAGACGATTTAAATAACGCACAAGCCCACTGCTGCCTAAATAATTAAATTAGAGACCTAAATCCTTCGTAGAATAATTAAGCACATAAATTTACATAAGACAAATGCAAAGTCTATATTATTTAATAAGAATTGAAGAAATGGAAAGCTAATGACATGCACATTATACAATAAAATTATCGGCAAAAATCAAGTTTTAGCCCGATTTAAATTACGCACAAGCTTAATAATTATATTATTGTTATTGTTTGTGTTTCATTGCTTAACAGTCAAAGGGTTAACTATCGTCCGGATATAAGTTTCACGAGTAAACATGGCTTTTATGGGTAAAAATATTTTTTACATGTGTTAATCGTCATTTTCTGCCGTGAAGCTAAAAGGTCCCGAATTTTTCGGGAATGGGAACATCACATTTATATTTGGTATGTCCAAATCCGTTATAACGCCCGCCAAGTATGGATATCCTGTGGACATGGCGTTAACAGGATCTCTAATATTAAATATAATGTCGTTTTGGTCTTCTTCGCCAATTTATTTGGTCTCATTCAATGATATATCATTTATAATGTTAAATCGTAAGTAAAAATATAAATATTATTTTGTTAAGATTATGTAATGCAAATAATAAAAGTGAAGCTAACTTATGAATGCTTGTCACTCACGGCTGCCATTTTGTGTGTAGGAAAAAAACATTATTATAATATTCAAATGCCAACATAATATTTAATAGTAAATAAATATTTATTATTTTAAATTATTAATAATGATGCATTAATGAAAAAGTTACATATATTCAAAGGCGGAACTAGGTATTTTGACGCCCGAGAAAAATATTACAATTATGTCTTATTATATCCACTATGTTTAAAAAAAAAAATCATATTGCGTTTAATAAGTACCTACTTATAGAAGAAAATTAATTAGGTAACTTAAATGAATATGTTAATCTATATATTACTTATAAAATATAATACTAATAATATATTATTTTGTATTTTGAATTCTTTTTCTACCCTCATAAATTATTAGTTGTAAATGTTAAAGTAGGTATTAAATTATTAAACTGTTTTTAATTTTAACACATATTTTATATTGTAAAATAAATTTCAATAATTTATAATAGTCAAATCCATTTTAGTTTGATGTACAAAACTGTTTAACATTGAGATACAAATTAAATATACTTATAATTATACTTTTCTGGATTTTAATTTGTCGAAGTCAATTTTTTTCGTTGTTTCTTTTCCTATTGATAAAATAGAAATGTCAGTAAGTTTTTGTCGATTGATTGTTGAGCGTAAATACGTTTTTGTTAATTTCAACATCTCATAAATAAATTTTAAAAAAAAATTGTTTATTAAAAGTTATGTGACATTTGAAAATAACCTTTTTAAAGAGTATATTTGTATGATAATTTAAATTCATTCAATGTCTTAGATTACATCTAAAAATCTTAATTTTTCATGGAGATGTTACTAATAATTAAATAGATCAGTGAAACTATATACCTATCTATTTAACCCTTATTAATTTTGTTTAAGCCTTTACATAATTAAATGTCATATTTCAATTTTAGTTTTATTTTATATAATTAATTGAATTAAAACTGCTATTAAACAATTAAAGATTACGTATACTAACTTTTATACAAATAATTATATTAAATAAAATAAAAGTAGTATATAATGAAGTACGTATGTGACGAGAGTGACCACAAAATATTAATAGACCGAATCGAAAATATAGTGCAAATTATTTTTAAGATGTGTTTATCTTTTCTAAGTAATATTATATTATATATTATAATAGCTAATTGTTATTTAATAATATTGTAAAAT
>CM023362.1:25744857-25768380 GCA_013282895.1 Eriosoma lanigerum | reverse complement strand
ATTTTCACTTAACTGTTTAAATATCTTTGTAGATTTTCTTCATATTTCTTCAACATCGTTCCGAAATTTTTAGGGGGGCTGATAAACAACAAATAAATAATAAAACAATAGCTAAGTGAGTCCTTTAATATTCGTAAGATATCCAATGTAATACAAAGGTACAAATAAGATGTTATAAATAGATACACAATTTATGATATAAATAATTTAAAACATTTATATATTTAAATACTTATATAATTTTCATTAAAATTTCAAATTAAGGGCGTTGGATACCCACATATTTCATGAAAAAATATAAAAAGTGAGAAAGCCGATCTGAGTAGACTTCATAGCGAATTCAAATCAAATTTCAGATCCTTTATCGCATCACTCGATCGATCATAACGTTGGATGTAGAAGACGTGTAAATCGCTATGCTTCGTGTGTGTTAGACAGAGAAGAATATGTAGATATCCAACTGTTTTTTTTGTGAAAATTTTCAATTGTTAATATTTTTGTTATTTGGCTTTCAATATGTAATATAGAGATTGTATTAAAACGGTTTTGAAGCAATAGCCATAAATTATATCAAAACTAAAGCCACGCATCTTCTATGTAGGATTATTGAGTTCATTTTAATTTAAAAACTGTTAAATTTAGATCCTAATTTATTATTTTCAAAATTTAGTTATTTTGTAACAATGTATGTATTATATTAATAATGTATTTGAGTTATATTGCGTTATTAAATAATTTTGAGGCTTTAACATTTCGTAAGACAATATCTTGTTCTTGTATATATTTCGTTTGTTAAGTAACAGTAGGCAGATGCAACTCGTCAAGCAGATAGGTTATTATCCATAATAAATACTGCACAAAAAAAAATTACTTGTTCATTCGCGTATATAGAATTTCTCTCACCGTGTTCGTACGAATCGCATAGGCGGCTACTGATCTCAGTTAAAGCCCATATACTTTTAGATTAAATGTATCTAATAAGATAGAGCATTATTAATAAGCAATAAAACGAAATAAAAGACAGTAGTGACCAAAACAATAGCGTGGTGAAAGAATCGACCAATGACGGGTTAAAATATCTATTTGATATATTTATTTTATACTTTTTATTTTATATTGAAAGAAAGTAATCATTTATTGTATTAGTTATTTTAATTTTAATAAGGTTTTTTTTTTAAATTTATATTATTTTATAATATGTTTTATTTTACACTCACGATATTATCGATTTGAAATTTAAGTTCATTATATTTTGAGGACTTAAAAAAAGGTTCATTCTTTATTCCATCGGGATTAATGTTAACCATAAAAGAAACTAGAATTTCATCAACTGTACCATATTCAGACGTTTTATAATTTGATTGATTAGGCTAAAGAGTCACCAGATTCCTTCCTAGCATCTCTATCATATAAATTGTCAAAACGAATAGTTAAAAACAAAAATAAAAACATGTTCAAACTTATAGTCGCGTGAAATATGTCCCAACGAGTACCATCAGTAGCAAAAAATCCTATATCTTTCATGCCTTTTTATACCAGATAAGTACAATAAACCAATAAATGATTTTATTTTAATAATACCTGTGTGCCTTGGACATAATCTTGTTTTACCTTATGAAATGAATATCTCGATTATTTTTCATTTATATAACCAATAATTATTTAAATATTTAAAACTTTTTTGGTGTTAGAATCTCATAATATAATAAAACTATGTTAAAATTATAAGAACTTATGAATTAATTTCTCAGATACATTCCTGGTTATTATCTTATTGATGACAATTGGGTATTTAATTTATACATTTTTAGTTTTTAGTGATTGTAAATTACGAATGAAAAATTTGAAATTCACAAATTACCGCCTCCCATACAACTGTAATATTTAAAACGTTTTTGAGTGTGCGCAACGGTACTGACATTCACCGTTGCGTTTGATTTGCGAATTGCGTTTAATTTGTACGATCTTTATTCTATGTGTCTATGGTTACGAATTGTTAAGACGTAATAAGTACATTTCAATATAATATCAACTCGTGTTCGACTTACAAATTATTATTTCATGTATTATTATTTAACAGGGGGCGTGGGTTTATTACAAAAAACAAACAAAACATTTGCTGAACCGGTAAAAATTAAATTAAATTTACTTATTTTATTTCGAACGATTTGTTAAAATGTTTACAATTAAATTATTATTTCAAAAATTGACAAATAAGTATATAATTCTTAAATAAAATAAAGCTCAACGTCGACAAGTTAAACTTCGCCAATCGGTCGTTCGTAGTCCCGATCTTTACATATTATATAATATTATTAATATTAATATGCATATTTAAATCGTTTTATATGATGTGCACGGTGTTAGTTTACTCAGAGGCGGTTTGGCCATTTACATCTTACCGAGACAAAGTAAATATAAGATCACCCACCCAATCCACCCTTATTATTATTTTATTTTTTTTATACACAAAACAGTGTTTTTTTTAGAAAATCATGTATGATAAACATATATATGATAGCAGAACCTAACAAGTCTGAAATGCCAGCCCAAAAATGAGTATATTTTGTAAAAAATGGAAAATATTCATTATTGTAAACAATATTATACATTACTCGTAGAACATAATATAACAAAAATAATTAAATTAAGTAACATTATTAATCAAATTATTATCTATACAACAACCTGTAATAATTTAGATTTTATTGCAAACTTATCAACGTGGCACCGCTCCGGTAAAAGGTGCCAACAAGCCAATGGATCTAACAAATAATGACTTTGTCCGTGGAAATTTTGAATTTTTTTATGAAGCCCATCTCGTTATTAAATTAATAAAATGGTTTACATCAATTCTAATGTAACAAGTAGGTGTATAATTTATTATTTGATAATTAATCTGTAACAAAAAACTTGGGGGTTCGACCGCATGATGACATATACACAAGCCACTACTGCCTATTATAATATAATAGTTCTTTATAATAATCCCTAGTAGGTAAAATAAATAAACAAAATAGAAATAATAATAACAATAACATTTATTACTATAAATTTTATAATTTGATTTAAAATTAACAGTTTATGTCATAGTAAATATTTGTAATGAATGTTACCGCAAAACCCGAAATCAAAAAACAAATTTAGATGGTTTTGGGATGTAATACAAAATTAATTTTTAATTAAAAAATACAAAAATGTACATAATACTGGATAATTTTTTTTTTACAATTTCCAAAGTGCGGGTGTCAGGGTAACGCACCCGTGCTAGTTTGCTAGTAAAGTTGAAATTTTACTATCACACTCAGCTAGACAATGCTTTTTTACTATCAGATAGTGAAATAGCTTACTAGTTGCTTGTAAACTAGCACCGTGTAAATCAGGCTTTACTAAAAAAAATCGATTACATAATCGCAATTACCGTAATATTATAAAAATATTCCGTATATCTAGCTGGTCGTGAATCGGAGACGACCACGATAAGGCGCTTCGCTTAATTATCGTATTTTCGTCCGCGTTATTACTGCGGGCCGGCACGGACAGTTCATTATTTTCGAATAATACGAAATAATGAGTGGAATATACGATTCGAAATATTCAAACACAGGCCGTGTCATATTAAAACGAGTAAAGTTTTTTCAGTTTCTTAATATTTTTCTTATTTGTTTAAACATAACGTTTAAAATTTAGGATTTTTTATTATTATTATTATTTATTTACATGATGTAAACAAAAAAAGTTTATCTACAATCCAGTTTTTTTTTTGCTATACCTACAATATGTTTCATTGTCTTCTGAAAAAATCAAGAATGTGTTTTTTTTTTTATCAATTGAATTACAATAATTATAATTCGATTATGTATCTCCTTTAACCTATTCTTGTGATGATGATAGAGAAGTACAGAATTTTATATTATTATAATGGCTTAATATATAAATATAATGCTTAATAATATAATCATATATTATTTTTCTGAATCTTATATTTTTTATTAGTTAGCAAACATTTGTCGAATGTTGATGAATATTTTTTTAATGTAGATGTGTTTCCGAACACATTTGTTTGTTATCATAGTACAAACAAAAGTATTCGTTCACTAAGCGAACATTTCTAAAATTATGTATGACTACCAAAAATTAAACTGATTCAAGTTTCATATAAAATTTGCTCAAATTTAATATATTCAAAAATTATTATTTTTTTAATTAAAATGTCCATGGCAGACTTAACGTCATAATCGGTGTGTACTTACTTTCGTACGGCATCTGTGGATAGTTCAATAGAAATGTTGTGAAGATGATGAAGGTGTGATTTTTTTGTCGGTTTCAAAAAAAAACACCATCGGGCATCGATAAAATCTAAAATCATATTACTTACAATCTAGATTCGAAACTTATATAATATTATAATACACAATACATTTTCTAATTAAAATGTCTTTTTATACCATATTGATTGTATAATATAATTAAAGTATAAATTATAACATCTTTTAAATAAAAAATTTAAAAATGTATTTAAACTTAAAGTACCTCTTTATTATAATACATTTAACATTTAAAATTACTTTATTTTATTTTAATGCATATAATAATAAATGCGGTTGAATCCAACAATTGTTTTCGTTTTGACAACTGTTAAATTTTTTTTATAAATCATTTTGGATTTCAAATGACAACGAAAGTTCAATGAACGTTTGTTTGATGTGGACGCAGTATATGATTCAGAAAAATATTATTCAATTTTCAATATCTTATGTATTTATTAATAATATGCATTAATTATATTTTAATAATATATTATAGCATTAATACTAATTCACAAAGAAAAATAAATAAATATTGAAAATATTTATTATTATTTTATACTTGACATGTGAACTTAGAAATGTGCTTCTAATTTGCAATTTATATGCTAAATAAATTTCCGTGGCATAAAATAAAATAATAAAAATTCATCATTCATATTAAAAAAAAGAATTAATATTAAAAATTGATATTTCAAACTATTTTTTTAGTTTGGAGGTGTGGTGATGATTCAAATAATATAATTATTATTATGATAAGGAATGTGATGGTTTTTCACAGAGTAATCAGAGACTTGAGCTAGTTCCCCCCTCAAACTAAATATATCAAGCTCCCTCTATGAAATTGACAAAAAATCGTTTAAAATTTACAAAAAATTTAATTTTGATTTGGGAATTCCAAAAACGAATTTGCAATTAATTTCCAAAAAAATGACTTACATTTGGAGTGAACTGGACAATATGATGAGGCTAACTTTACTAATGGCGTGAAACTTGGCCTGCTTCAACTTTTGCTCCTTCTATAAAAATACTGCTCAATACGTTTGCATGCGTTGGAACGAATATAATCGCCCTGCACAAGACAACAGAAAATCAAAATATTTCATTTTGCGCATCTTATTAAATAATTCAAAATTAAGTTAATAATATTTATATAATTATTAATTATTATACTAAAAATAATGTTACATTATTGTGTTATAAATAGTCATTCCTATACAGAAATTGGTTTTTTAAAATTAAATGTACATAATTTCAATAAATATTACAATATAGTCAAATGTTTGGGATATCATGCTTGTATACGATTTGAATAATACTTCATCTTTCGTTACTCTTGGGTAAAGATGATAAAATTTACCAAAATACAAAACGGTCTTTATAAACAGAATTAACAATATACTTTTGATTATTTTTTTTTTTTTTTTTAATGTACTTGTAAAGTAACTAGTAACTAAGAATATTATTAGCTATAGGCATCTTTACAACTGCGTTTCGATTATTAATTTTATTGTATTTTACTTTTAATAGCACCACAGGCCGAGGTTCAATAAAATAGTACACTCTTTAACAATAGTGATGAAAAAATTCAAATATCTGTAATAAAACACATGATTAAGTAATAATAAAAAGGAGAACTAGTTAATTAATACTTTAAAGGTACTTAATAATGGTCTAATTTTACCAGTGTAAAATTAGGAATAAAATAATAAATATCAAATAATTAACATACTTGTTATGTAGTCTTTTATTTCCCAGAACATCGTCCATTAATATTATAACGTGTAATTTATTTACTTTTCCTTTAAACAATTTATATGTATATATATATATGGCATTTACTGTGTATAAAAACTAATATTATAGATAAAATATTTGAACATAAAATCTATATTTATTGTAGTAATTGTGTTGTTAATTTATTATAATATTGTATAAAGTATATAAAATGCATTGATATTATAATCGTATATAAATATATTAAATTTTTTAATATCATGACAGGCCGAGGTCCAGTAAAGAGTACATTATTTAGCAGTAGAGATAAAAAAAACATACAAAATATATCCATAATGAAATACATATTCGAGGATATGAAATTAATAAAAATTGCACATGAGTTATTTTCCCGCCACTGGTGAAATCGCATCACAATTTTGCCACAACAAAAATTATCCGCAAAATTTTATGGTCTGTCACGGTAGCAACGTGTATGCATAATCCACACCGATTTGTAAGCTATGTGTCACGTTAACGATATAATAAATTAATATTATGCAGCTTATTGCTCGAAACTCGAAACTTGTAATTTTCGAACGAAAAATGACATTTTTTTAAAAATATAATAAATTTATATATTCGAATTTAAAACTGTTTTTAATTATGAAAAATCAAAGTTTTTTTTTAAAAAAAAATACAGGTGAAGCGGTGCCTTGCTTACCTCGTGATTAATATCAGTGTATTTAAAAAACAATAACAGACGAATTTTATTCCCATAAACAAAACGGAAAATATTATATTACACAAAGAGTAACAATCGTTGTCCACACACCGGTACTAACGCTAATATTCAACTGACGACTCGTTCTGAGACTAAAATAAAACAATGAAGATTTGATGATTAAATTTATTATCTATAGTTTATAAGATTACTGAAGGTATCGAAAGTTTCATAATTGTCGCTAAAATCGTGTGCTATAAACACAAGTTTATATTTAATCATTGGTATGTATATATTAACTTACGCGTCTAACTGAAGGTTAAATGTAACGTAATAATAATAAATAAAGGCTAAAGAGAACAAATTTATAAAATGTATTCCATTGACGCTTCTTAAAATTAAATTTAACTATAGAGACGTAAACACACGGCGTTTCATTGTTCATTTGTATGATATATATATGTTTAATTACTTAGAAACAAATAATATCCGTTACGATTTCGATAATTAATGTTAAAATACCATCAATACATTTATTTATAATAAAATTTGATTTATTGAATGAGTATTAAAAATTATATTAGCACAAATTATAAATTATGATCCCACTTCCTATAAATAAAACAAGCGATTTGTAAAAATTTGAACTTTTTTGTACGCGTGACGAAGACGACAGAAATATTTAAATTATTAGTTATTACTTATTATAGGTACGTTTACGATATGATTAATTTCAGTCTAAATACAAATATTAGAAATAATATTAATATCGAGTTAATAAAGCAAAAAAAAATAATTTTTCGATGTATTCTTGAATGTTTTTTTTTTTTTGTATGACCCGTTGACAACGTCGTAATAAACAGGACGTATTAAAACGCAGACCTTCACACCGATAATTATTATTAAAAATATTCGTATTATATATATTTATTATCTATGTATACCATAATGCTCACTGACGGACAATAATGTTATTGTTGTTATAAATAAAAAAGTCCCTATCGATTTTGATTGAATTATTATAGTTATCATATTATTGTAGACCACAGGTTAATTTATATATATCTTAAACTGTGATGCAAACCAGCGTTATAAATATTCGTTATCGATCGCGATTTAAATTACAATGATAACATTATGCAGACGGCATAACGATATTACTACAAAAATCGTAAACCGCGATATTATAATATCACTACGAATAATTTGATTACAAATAATTAAACCCAAATCGATAGGAAATGTTTATTTACAATAACAATAATATTAAAGTCCGCATTATGTGATCGCACGAATGTTTATAATAACAATTTATTATGTAATAATAGCCGCTGCCGGCCGACCCCTCAATTTCCCCTTTTTTTAATTTTTTTATTATACGATATGACTAACACCGCGTGATTGCAGCTGTCGACAGCGCTCTGCAGTGGTCGCCAGCGACTAACTGTTGCCGGTTTTTTTCACAGCACGGCTGTGGGTTGTCGTTAGGGTACTACACTAGATTGCACTGCAATATCAATAATTTGTCGGACGTTTATTCCTAACAGAATTCGTTTAAATTCAGATGTCTCAAATTGATTCGTTGTGTAAAATATTACGAAAATAATAATTTAGTTGATACTAATAATTGATATTAAATTACCAACTCGGTTACAAAGTAATAACATTTATTACGCCGAATGATAAATAATTATAGAAATGTAAAAATCGTATAAAATTACAATTATATATCTATAAGGGAAGATCGAAAGAAATAACTTCGCGAGAGTCAGCTGAAAATTCAGGCCTACCGAAAATATTTTACCGTTCCATCTTTTATAATTTTAACTTTTAAACGTATATATACCTAAATTTTCATCGTTTTCTATCACATTTTATTTTTAAATACAATTCAATTGGAGTTGACATTAATATCGTACTTTTCGATTATTCTAAACACTTTTTCGATACAATTTTCTCGGTAACTAGCCAGGACAATACGGTCCTGACTGTGTGTGTCTGTCGTGAAATTAACAACATGTAGAAATATCTCGTATATATTTAATAAATTATAATTTTCGTTTTATATCTATCCAGTAGTGATAACTTACGTTATGAAAATCAGAAAACGAATTTCAAATATCCAAGTCTAGACACTAAAATGAATGGTATAAAATATAGTATCAGTGTTTGAAAAATTTTATTTTATTTAAGTCTTATCAAACCATTTTTGTATTAATATTTAATATGCATAACACACGTGTATTTTTCAAACAATTATTATTAATAATTAACAATTATTAGTAATTTTGTGTTATAAAAATAAAATATTACGGCTTATTTGCCATATTATAATTTATATACTTTATCTCGACGTTACAATGTTTAAAATATTTATTTGATTAATTTATCAGTTACATGTTTTTATTTATAAAAAATAATTAATGTATATTTATGTACAAATTATTAATCAGTATGTCGTGTTATTGGCATATATTTAAACTATTAGTAGACACATTTACATAAAAAATTAAACGAACTTTAATTAAAAATTATAGTGTAGGTAGTAAAATGTGTTTTTTTTTTCTAATAATGAAATACAATTTACAGGAAATCTATATCTTTTTTATTAAATGATTTTATTTTTATATAAATAATGGAAATTGAAATGCATTTATCGAGAGTAAATATTACAGTTGCTTATGCTACTATAAAGAATATTGATTTATTTCGGTAGTTTAAAAATTTATAATTTATATACCTATATATTTTTAAGTACACATCTGGACGACATTTTTAATACCTAATATTTTTCGACCACGTTTATAATCGAAATATTTTAAGTTAAAATGTGTGTACTCGCCCATCGTTAATCGTATGGGCATTAAAATCGTTGTCCTTCGATGGTGGTGTCAGAATTTGAGACCGCTCGTTTTTTTGTAACATTTTATCTTACCACGGTTAGTCTGCGATCAAATATTATTTTCTGTATTTTATAAACGTATGTGTTCGTGACGATGAGAGGTAAATGAGTGGAGGGGTGGTGTTTATACCGCTCAAACTATATCGTTTCACGATCACAATAAGATAATCTCCTGTCGCGTCCTCGTCCTGTATCACGGAATAAATATAAGTATTAATATTGTAGAAACTTGTAATTTTCCAATACGAAAATTGAATTCCGAACATTATAATACGAAAAATACGTTTGTTAAAAAATTATTTAGTTAAAACTTGAATTATAAATTTTATAATATAATTAATGATAATAATTAGTACTTATTTTTGGTATTAATCGGTGGTTTTAAAATTTTAGATAATGAAAAATCTTTTTTATTCGAAATATTTATAATTCGGAAACAAATATAAATGTATGGCAAATAGGTAATGTTAATTTTCTCGTTTTCCAAATCATACGGTATTCATCTATCTTCGCGGTTTTCTCAGCTTGAATCGTTACAAAATTCAATAACAATTGTGAAATTAAAAAAAAGCAGGAAGGTCGATTTTAGACGTTCTTCCCTCGTCCCTTCGGTCCTCGGAGAAATTAGTGGTTTATTATAATAAAGATTTGAAAATTCAAAAATACGATTCTAAGCGTAACTCAATATAATACAATATATTAAGTAGTATATGATTATACTTCTATAAAACTCAAAATTTAGCAATCATAAAATGACGGTTTTAAAGAAACAAAAACCACTTTGTTATAATAGTGCAATAGTTATTTTATTATCAATTAATGTATCGTACAAAATATATTATTATTATATGAGCAGAGATGTATTGGGGCGTATACTCATAACAACAAAAGTATAAAACTATGAAAGTGCGTATACGCAGTATAAATAATAATTTTATAATATAATACGGCCATAATATTTTATAATTTTAATATTGAGTGTATTTTATTAATGAAAATAAATGTATAAGGTAAGTATTATGTTTCTATTAGTTTGTATTCATGTATATCGTATATTATATACCTCTACGAATTAAAATTTAAAAAATTTAAAACGAAAAAAAAAATCCCATTTAATAAAGTGTAGAGTTCTAGTTATAATTTATTTATAGTTATTATATTATATAATTATCAAGGATTTTACTGATTATTTAACTAAACATATATATATATATATATAAAAGAAAAATGAATGTCATAATAATCATTTTAAGTATTTTTTTCTTTTTTTAATGTAATTTTAAGAAAAACATTGCGTATACTCAAGACATTATTTACCTATACATCCCTGTATACGAGTATAAAAATAGTTTATTCAAACCATAAACATTTCAACATGAAAGAAATTGTTAAAAATAACTTTACTTAGTAATAAAAATACATAGCTATAGTACGACCAATGGGGGAGACTTCAGCCCCTTAGCTCCCCTCTGTATACGCCTGTTTTTAATAATATGCTTTTGAATAGCTTTAAGGTCGATCCGTACACGTCAGTCACACTAGACAACTCGGTTCCGTGAAATTGGATCAGTGTCAGTCATCAAATGCAAACATAGTTATCTTGACTTATGTGCGTAAAACAAATATGGTTATCGGTGAAAAATAAATTTGTGACCGAACCATCTCTGTTCGGAAAGGTCATTGTCTCGTAACTGAAGTGTATGGAAAGACGTGGTTTTAAGAGTTCAACAACGACTACAAGTGAATTCATGTGCGATCGCCAACATATTTCTGGAAAAAGTGACATCATATTTGCGACAACAGCAGGTAAACAGTAATTAAAGTAGTATTCATTGATATTATTATTATTATTATTATTGGTAAGATTGACAGTAGTAACTAATAAATAATATTTTTTTATAAAAATGTTCTAAAATTATAATTTAGGCAAAGGGCTATAACATATATATATAATATTACCTCTATTACTTTTTTAGTTTTAAACGTATTAGTAAAATAATAAAATAAAATTGCTTTATTTTTAAGACTGCCAAATTAAACAGTGTATTTTTATAAACATTTTGATCTGTCAATTAGCTTCATCAAGATGATGATTTTTGGGAATTTAATTAAATAATGAAATATTCTACGTAATTTATTGTAATAATTTAATATCAACGCATGCGAAATTCATATTATCAATATTTTAATAAGGCTCTCTCAAACGAGAAAGAATTTTATTTGCATAAAAACATTGATAATAAACATCGATTTACAGAAAAATGGCAGAAAAACATTTACTATTAGGCATAACTAATTATATTACTGATTAAATATATTTTGCATTCCGTGTTATAATAATTTAAACAATTATAAAAAATGTCGTAGAATATTTCAATTTTGAATTAAATGTAAATAATTCTTAAAAATCACCATCTTCATAAAAATTGGAAGTCGATACATCGAAATTTTCATTAAAATGTCAAGTTCATTGAAAATATTTTAAAACTGTTTTATATTAATAACATTCATAAAAAATAATTATGTGGGTTTCTGTTATTCATAACATTATTGAGGTATTTTAATATTATTTAAATAATTATTTGACACAAAAAAAAAAACATACTGAGATAAATATTATAAATAAATTATAAAATGATCATGTTACACCAGATAAACAATTATTCGTAATATTATTTTTATGATAAAGATAAAATATACGTTATTAATGTTAAATTATTATCATTTTCTGGGATAATAATTTTAAATTGAAAATAATTCTTTCACTATCTATTTATTTTCTAGTTTATTGAGTATTTACGTTTCGCAGATAGCATTTACTAACATTATGATAATACGTGATTTTTAGCTTTAACTATATTTATTAATAATTAATAATATTATTATATTATAATATATGATAATTATTCCATTTTATATTATTTCGATAATATTTTTTCTCGTTTCGAGCGTAGATAATATTATTATAATAGAAGAATAATGGATAAAACGAGCATATATGGCCATTCTGTATAGCCTACTATGTTTTTTTTTTTTTTGGGGGGAAGAACATCGATAAGATCTCGTAAAATGTATTGTTATGTCGTATCCATTCCCTTTTATTATCCATATATGTTTTCGACGCAGTGACGGTTATAAAATATTGTACTTGGGCGTCTCGGCGATCCGGTTTACCGATAAGATGTAACTAATGGCTGGTGACATTGTTCGGAAAATAACACACACTATAATGATTATTTACTACTTAAACGCACAGGTCAACTATATATCTTATACGAAACCCCTTAAAAACCTCTACTTTCTTAATGGATGTGTACATTTTATAATGCATTTCGGGTATAGTTTGGTTACACGTTAAGTGCCTAAGTGGTTTATTTATAATCTTAATCACTAAGCACAAACAAGAAGGAATTTATATCTAATGAACAAAAATTGTTTACATATTATAAATGGAAATATTCTCGAGACGGAGTATCTTATTTTTTTTAATTTTATTATTTTTTTTTTTTACCAAAACGTTGATTATTTATACGATACGTACGTATATAATAAAACAATCAACGGATAATGACGTGAGCAACTGAAAATTCGTTATAAATACATTTTACGTAGGTACTATTAAAAAAAAAAATAAAAATAAAAATAAGTCAAAGAGGAGAAAACTTTTGAATTTGATTTACTTAAAATTTATTAATAATATCATAACATTTTAGTACTTAAGGATTTAATAGTAATAAGTTATTAAATGTTTTGCCTTACAACTAACCTAATCGTATTTTACACCGAGTTTGACAAAGTCTTTTTTTTCATTGTTATTGTATTAATAAATAATAATCTACTGTTTTTATTATTCATCCCACTCCAGTAATTTTTTGATAGACAAAATATTTCATTTCGAATACATAGTGGTCATCTAACTATATATTCAACTAATGAAAACAAAAGTTATTCCGAAAATACTTGATGAGAATATCCACGCATAAGTTTCGTTTCTAATCACATCACACACACACAATATAAACATTTAGAAAATTTCGCTGTTTAATAATTAAGAAATGGAATTTACTATTTGTTACACAGATATTTCCAACTATACGTATAGTATAGTAAGTACCTGACGCAAATCAAAACTCGTTTTAATTCGTATGGTTTTCACAAAAAGTTATTCTATAACACAGTCATTTAATGGTAAACGTTTTTATTTTTAACATTTATATTAATTAGTATTAAGTTAAAAGTACTACAGTAATCGATTACCTGAATTTCAATTACGGGTCGGAAACATCAAAATCTTAAAATATTAAATAAAACCTTTTTTTTTTTTATTTATTAAATTTTATTGTTTCAACATAATCTTTGTTTTTACAATTTTTTTTTCTTTTATATATAATATACAGTATAAGAGTATTATAATAGTGTATAAGATAATTTATAAATTATTTTAATTTAACAAAATGTGCTTAAATTATGAGTTGATTTATTCGGTCAATGTTCTGATGACACTGATGCTGAAGATGATGATGATAGTTCTGGGGGTAACAAGACATCTTGTGGAAGACGTGGCTCTAGTCTGCGGTTCTTGGTTCTTTTCCCAATTTTGAAGTGAAGGTCTCCTTCTGTTGTGTTAAGTTTCGAATGAAATTTTTTACATTTTTTAAATAAAACCTTAAAAGATTGGTATATACGTAATAACACAGTTTAACGATCAAAAAACTACAATTCAACCTAGCAATTGCAGATTCCGGAAACAATATAATAATTTGACGATTCGTTTCAATGTATAATTGTACCATTAGTGTGAATCAATTTAGTATTTCGGGTGTTATGCAGAAAACCAAAAAAAAATTACAATCGCACCTTTTGTTTTAGTTAGTAGGTGTTGCAAATACGTAATTAGGAATATTTACTTGTGTCTATAAGACTTCAAATTTTGGGGGTGTTAAAATTTTAAAATGGTCGTTAACTTTTATACATTACTAAGGGGTGTCAAAAAATAATTTTTGATGGTAGTAAGCACCCTGTAACACCGACCTGTTTAATTCGTTGTAGACACATGTACAATTAAATCTTACTACTCGTCTCATACTCATATTATATAAGTTCAAAGATAAATCAAATAGGAATTCCAAAAATAATTATAAATTTTACTTAAATTAATGCTTTTTATGCTAGAACACAATAAACAATGTTATATATTTCGATGAATTTGATCAATATCAATGATGTAGCGTAGGTTTCAACATATGCGTCGTCAATATTTAGTACCGTAAATTGTGGGTGACCTACAACACCTATTTCCGTTTAAAAATAAGATTTATATCAATCTTATCGACAATACACTAGAAAAATAATAATATCGCAGTTTTTCATTTTCTATAAATATAAATTATGTTTGTGCAATAGTATATTGATATTAGGTATAAAATACAATAATATTATACTAATATACTAATATTATTTATATTTTCTTTGGAACGATCGACCAAAGGGTTGTGTTTGTCTACGTATATTAAAGAACAATTTACTTATTATTTAATATTTAAGTATTTATTTCGTTATTCGAATGGCTACTTCGTGTGTATACATTACAATATCGCGTTCGTACAACTACTAAATCTATTACAAAAGTTAAACCGTCGGTCGGCCGTCAATTATCTTTATGGCAGACTTTGATAATAATTGATTTATGGTGACAGATAACCCAGCCTCTATTTCACAATTTTGACAGTTTTCTTATTGTCCGTACGCATACTATGTTCGTAACAATATCATAAAATAAACAAATAAATTACCTTTTAATTATTACAACACTAGTACCTAATATAATTTTAAATAAATTAAAATGAAAAATAACACCAACATCATTACGGTTTATTTGTTTCATTACAACCCGATAATCAGTAAAAAACTAAAAAGTACCGTAATACTCATATTTAAATGTTCAAATATAATTTTAAGATTTAGTCGTTAAAAATGTTAATTTTGGTGTCCGATGTCTTCCTACCACTATGATACTTTTTTCTTTTGTTAGGAATTAAGAGAACAAAAATTCAATAATTTTCCAATTGCACATTATACTATATATCCATTATAGATTTTTACTCGTTATTTACAGTTTAAAAAACACAAACTTTAAGATTATCAATTAAAAATTAAAATATAAAAAAACTGTAACAATAAATTCGTATAAATCAATATTATTAATAATAACTCTTCAGAGGCGCGCTCAGGATTTTTTTATCGGGTGGGGGTGGGGGGCTAAGTTAAAATTCTTTAATAGACATACAGATGGGGAATAAATATGCAAGACGCAAGTTTTATTCAACATAAAATATATATTACAATTACACGGTACACTTTTATTATATATATATTTTTTATACACATTTTTTTTTTACTTCGACAAAAATTGTTCATTTTTCCGGAGTACGAACTATACTATACTGTAAAATGTTCAAAGGTTTGGCGGTAGGGTTTCAAACCCCGTGAACCCTCTCCCCTTCTTTAGCACGCACGTGTAACTATGACAATTCACAATAACATAATATCTAAATAAATAATTACGTAATAATGCGAACACAATATACGCACTTAAGTATATTATAATGCACGGCGACCGATAGCGTACACGATCCCAGTTAACAAATTAATATACTGAGAAATTTAAAATTAATATTTACGTTTTAAGAATGTTCTGTCTAAGATTCTACAACTTTATTTTCAGACATTATCAAAATGTTCTATCGTCATTATTAGTCCGCTGTTATGATGTTTCGATAAAGTTATAGATTTAACATTTATAGAATATTATAATTAAAATATTCTAATTTGATTATAATTTTCATACTTGTAGAACTTGAAAATATTAGTTTAATAATTTTATACTCGCATTGTAATAATATTGATGGTAGATTATTTTTTTAATGTTTGTAGATAGATAGGTATTATGTATAAGTATGTCTTAAATATTTTATTTTTCAAACGTAATAGTATACTTACCAATCCACAGTGGCGTATTTTCAGGTGGTTGATGGGGGAGGGGATTGCAGTACGATCAACGATCGTTCCTTATTTTTGTATATCAAATTAATTTTGTGAAATGTTATCATTATTAATATTATGTAATTAATACATTGTTATATTCTAATTTTACATAATACCTTATTCTAATACCCTAACAAATCCCATAAGCTATGAATAAATTATTTTAAAAAAAAGTAAATACCTACTACATAGGTAATGGTGGTATTCTTTTAACATTGAATACTAACCACCGCGCTAGCTAAAATATATAAATAGAACAAATATTACTACATTATTATAATAAATTTTAATTATTTCAATATTTTATGGGTAATAAATAATAATAATAAAATATAAATAACAATAACAATACATTTAATTATTATTATAAAATATAATTATTTATATAATTATAATTCGATTGTTAATTTTTCATCTTATATTTCGCGTGCGTCAACTATTATGTTGTCATTGCCAGAGGCGCAGGAACTATTTTTCTTGTGTGGGAAGGGGGGGCAAAAATTAAGGAAAATCATGATAGTACATTAAAATAAAATACAAATACTTATTGATTTTTGTAAAATAGGTTTAATTAATATTTTGTAGATTAAACTAATAGTCTTATTTATCTAATTTAATTTTGAATATAAAATTAAAAACAATTTTAATGTTTTACATTTTTTAATTTCATTTGTTATACAACTTTTCAAAATTCATTTTATTACATATTATATTATATAAATATTAAAAATAATAAAAATGTAATTTAAATTTAAACTATAACTCTAAAATGTTTAAGTATTAAGAGTATAACCGTGATGACAAATTTTCAGGGGGGGGGGGCAATATTAAAATTTGCCCCCGGACAAATTTAACGGGGGGGTCGAATGCCCCCTCTGCCCCCACAGCTCCGGCGCCACTGGCCATTACTATGTCTATCTCTTTACCCAATTTTTCTTTAAATTTTAAATGAATTAGAATAGTGTCTGAGAAATAAATTATTTTAGTATAGTAAAACTATCAATTAAAAATATTTTAGTTTTTAAAATAATTAAATAATATATATCATTATATATATTGTATATTATATAATTATGCATGATTAAATAGTTTACCATTTGAAATTCCTGGTAAATTATATTCAGGATCATTATCTGAAACATACATTTCTTCGTCTTCATTTTCATTAGCTAATTCATCATAATAATAAAAAAAATATATGAGTAGGTAATTTATTATATAAGTATTATCAACTTATTAAAATAAGTTAAATTAAATTAAATTAACCAAAATTAATTATTAGAAATTAAATGTTAAATATTATTTTATAACTTAAAAATAGAAGATTTTTTTTATAACATTTTATTTTTAAGCAAATCCCAATTTATTATAATTATTAATAATAGTATAATACTATATTAATTTTGTTTTATATTTTTCTTGGCAATCTATTAAATAATAAATTAGTAATATTTCTTTCATTTAATTTAAATAAGCCCAAAAAAATTATATAAAATAAATTGTTTTAATATTTGACTTATAAATAATAGGTTAAGTACAATAGGTATTAGAATTTAATTAATTTTACTAGGTTTTAATTAAATGCCTAATATATGATTACAAGCCTATACAAAATATTATAAAACACAATATATATTATATTGTATGGTTATAAATGTACTTACCACTTCAAGAATAAAGTTTCCAAATATAAACTTAACTTCAAAACTTCAAAAAACACAACTTTATGACAAGTAAACCACGAGTGTGTACCGTAGTAGTGACCCGTTAGTTTCGTAGGTACAAATGATGTCAGAAAATAGTATTGAACAAGGGGTCTTTTTTGTTTTTTTCTACCTGCAGGTATACAGTGTGTTACAAGATTTTTTTGTTAAATTATAAATAGTAGGTATGTAGATACATAAAATATCTTTAAATTGTATCTTTATTTACTACTCTCACTCTGTATTAATT
The DNA here is from genome assembly GCA_013282895.1 of Eriosoma lanigerum. Classification (NCBI taxonomy): domain Eukaryota; kingdom Metazoa; phylum Arthropoda; class Insecta; order Hemiptera; family Aphididae; genus Eriosoma; species Eriosoma lanigerum. The sequence continues at coordinate 25,749,734 of CM023362.1, read as the reverse complement.
TTTGTCGTTTAATATTTAATACGCTATTCGTACGCGATATAAGAGTAATTAATGTGCAGGTAAACTTTAAATAAATTACGAGGAAAATATATTTTTCCAATTTTAAAATTTAGCGAAAAATCGCACATGCATTGATCAATATTAAGTAATTATTTTTTGGTATTGAAATAATGGCTAATATTAAGTACACATTAATGATATATTGTATTATACGATATTAACACCTACATTTGTTGTCTCTGTCTATTCGTCAAGAAACAAATAGTAATACTTGTTTTACGCGGGACAACTTTATTCAATCAGTATTTATGGTAGAACTACCAAATTTTAACAATTAATAGAAGAGAACAATATCTGTGTCGTAGTGTTGTAATTTTTATGATGTCAATAATAGTCGAGTGACGACAAAAAAATAATAAATCAAATCAAAACTGAATCGGAAATATAGCGCTAATTATTTATAAATCATATTTATCTTTTTTAAGTTTTAGATTATGAGCAAATCGAAGAATGTATTGGTTTAAAAAAGATGTTTTTTTTCTGTTATTTGATGTATGAAAACACTTTCGGGTAGAAATAATAGTCCGATTAAGTAGGGTATGCTTTCGGTAGCAAATCGCGTCTAGTTGGAACTTTATTTAGCTCATTTTTCGAATTTCTCAAATGTTTTTCCTTGGGAGGGAAAAATCGGCAAAATTACGGTTTCTGTTATTTAAAATTTTTTAATTTCGTGATAACTAATTGAGTTTTGATCGTAGGGACTTGAAATTTTTTTTGAGTATTAACCCACATAACATTAAAATGTTAATTCAATGTTGATCCATAAATGTTAAATATTAAAAGATTATTGAATTTTAATTGAACAATAATCAATTTAATGTTAAATTAACCTTGTATAAAAGTATGTTGATTTAACGTTGAATTTATACATTTATTAAATATTAAAAAATGTATCTTTATAGAATAGTACTTATATTTAGATATGAATTTATATATATATACATAATTTTTGCCATTTAAAATAATAATTTATTATAACAATTATAGTATAATATGATTATCTTCTGTATGAAGAATAATTGATAATTTTTATACCATTATTGGAATTCTTCATATTCTTCAGCCTATATTAAAATGTATTAATTCTACTCAATATATTATAATAGTCCATAAAATTAAAAATTATACTCATGCATTAGTGATAACTGATAATTATTTGGCAATGGATTTTTTTATATAGACGTTGTAGATACAATTATTAAAAAAAACAAAACAAAAATACTAATTAGTAATTAGTTATATTATTTATTATATTGTATAATAATTAAAGGTATATTTAAGTATATTCGACAAATTTATTGTTATTTTATAATATTATCTGCAACTTCTTCATTTTTTTTTTATTTTTACTTGCTCCTTTTATTTTGAATGAAGATTGGATTAAAACGCACTTTATTACTGATTCTATATCGGTAGTAGCTTCATCCATTAATGAAAATGTTTTAATTTTTTTCACAGATTCTGTCAATAAAAAAACATTATTTTAGCTGATTAAACAAAAAAACATTAATTAATCGTCCAATGTCCACAATCGACATTCCCACTTTTTTATCTTTACTATTTACATAGGCATAGGTTAATAGCGTAATGAATATGTATTCAAAAAAGACTTAGGGAATATAAAGTATTTGATGCATATTTGATGAATTTTAAAGGGGGTATCTTGTAGCTACTTTAAAGGTCTCCCCCAAGTTATTCCCACGCTACACCTATGGGTATTTAAATATTATTGTTAAAATTACTGGTAGTTGTACCTACCAGTATGAGAGTTACATAGAAAGAAATGTTTTTATATGGGTATAATAGCTAATAGGTTAAACATAAACAGAGAATACTTACACATTATGAGACATGGCACGTGTCGACTTTCTTATCTAATTCCTAGAATCCAAGAATATTATAAAATAATAAATAAAGTTCATTTACTTTTAAAATTACGACCGAATAATTTTACGTCAAAGACAAATCCCCATACAGCCCCCTAGATCCACCATTGGCATATGTATTTTAATTTGAAACTTTTATGAAATTAATGTTTTAGGAAACTATATTTTTTTTATTTTCAAAATATGTTTTAAAATATATATATAAATTCCTATTAAAATTAAATATGAAACTAAATAATAATACGAACAAATATTGTAAGAGTAATATTATTTTACGTTATTGATTAAATGTTCTAAAAATGATATTGTGTAATTTAAAATGAAATATTTCAAAATAAACTAAATCAAAATATTTAGAAAATATTTTAGAAGTAATATTATTAAAAGTTATTAATAAAATGTTTTCAAAATGTCCTTTAATCATTTAATATATAATATGTATTATAAAACCAAATTAAAACTATCAGAAAATATTTAAAATTTATAATCTTTGTAGAAATATAATAAATATATAGTTTTATATTAAAACCAGTTCCAACGTTATCAAAATATCAAAGTTAGAAAATTGTTATCTGGGAATAAGTGAACAACGATGAAAGAGTCTGTCAGTCAGTATTATATTTACCAGTTTTATCGCATAAATCCGTATTGTCGATATGAAATTTTCAACTGTTAACATATTATTTTTCTACGATATACGAGTATGTGAATGACAACATGCAGCGTATTGTGCGCCTGTATAATATTGTATGATTTTATAAATAACAATTTTTAGTTGTAATCGATAATAATAACAGACGGATTTTATGGCGTAGCGTAATGAATAGTACCTATAATTTTCAAAACAAAGTCTATGCTTTTTTTATAAGAGAAAATTCATTTTTTTATGAAAAATATTACATAAATATAATATTGGCACCAATATTGAAAAATTATTATTTCTAATGTTTAAGAAATGAAATAATATTAATACTACTTAATAAGAAGACTGATTTTTAAGTAAACTAACGTAACTTAACGCCTACGTTACACCATTGTTCAATACAATTCAATAATTGTAAATAATTATAAATTCAAAGCTATTCGCAAAATATCCGCCATAAAAATAAACAAACATTTAAATATAACTACAATGATAAATAATTATTTACTGGAAATAGAAATTGTAACCAAACAATGAACAAAATAAATAATTGTTTCCTTTGTTCACAACAAAAACATTAATGAACAACAATTAATGTGAATTTGACAATACAAATTTCGCGATTACGACTCGCATATTATAGTCGCATACGACCAAAATTCTTGTAAGAAAATGTAATAATTTTATTAAAATATATTTTAGTCTATGAAATATTAATATATAATAATATAAAATTATGATATAAATTACAATGATAGTTTCTTATAATATTGAATAACAGTGATTATTATTTATTATTTTTATAGAAAGTTTCATAAATTATCTATAATAAATATGATACGGCAGAGCCTATCCATTATTATTTCTAGCTTATAAGTATTATACTTATTTACATTATATATATTCTATACTACGAGCATAGCGCAAGTTTTTAAGTAGATATTAATAACATATTATAACATTTCCATACCGTCAACAATTAATACGATGGACATATTGATATTTTGTATATTTTGATGATGAATCAATTAAAAAACATGATTATAAATAAATTCGCTGCAACCTAAATGAACTAGGTACGTATTGCAAACGGTAAAAATTATCTGATCTTGTCAACAATATATTTAAATTCGTATTTAATATTAATTCCATTAATAATTATTTTTACTACGTACAATTATTACATAAGTATATGATTATATGATTTTTATGTATTCAAATTATAGTATTTACGCATATTATATATACTTTAATTTAAACATTATTTTATAAACTTTTATACAAATATTTAACAATTGGACCATTGTGGTACTTAGGTATGTTTTACTTAGACATAAACCGAATAATACTTAAATCGACCATAAACTAAAAATGACTATGCATAAAAACAATTTGACATTTAGTTTGGGTCTCATATTTTTATTTTTCCCAGGTCGTACAGACGCGGGTTGATAAGTATAGTATGAAATGTTGATCATCCTGTTTATTTAGTGTGTAATATATTTGGAATTTCGAATAACATTCATGGAAATAAAAAATAGTATAAATGCATGTCAAAAATGAGTTTTTAATCTCAACCAATAATCGTAAACAATTAAGAAAGGAATGTATGTGACAGAACGATTTTGTATCTCCCGACCAAAAAATATCATATACTGAGTACTTACAACCTATATAACCGACAGAGACTGGCATTAGATATCTAGTATTGGACAGTGCCTACGCTTAGCAGCTTATTTCAAAACTTATTTACATAACAGTTACTTGATTCTCTCCGAAATCATTGCCGTATATATTCAATACCTACAGATTAAGGTTTGGTTATTTGTATTAAAACATAAACTTAAATTTTAAATTTAAGCAATTATTGTAATTTTATTTTATTGTTTGTTAAATTTAGTTAGTTAAACAACATATCTTATATTATTAATTGTTTTTATAATTATATTATATATTAGAGTAGTATGTGTGAATTGTTTCAACAAATGTCAAAATTTGTATATTATACTTTTTTCATATTTTACACAAAATATTAAGCGTTAAAAAATAGGTAATTGAATTTTTACCATGCTGTTTCTTGATCATTTAATTTTAATATATCGATGTTGAGAAGGGATACATTTTATATCAATTTTCGTATTTTAGGGCGAAGATTTTTTGTCGATAACAACATACAGCCAAGAAACAGTCTGTCCTTTGTCTACATAATGTTGGTGAGTATCAGATTTTTATTTATATTATGTAACGGATAATTTTCAAAATAATATACTATTAATGTACAATTTCAT
>CM023362.1:25674738-25744847 GCA_013282895.1 Eriosoma lanigerum | reverse complement strand
AAAAAAAAAAAGCAATGACTAGAATTTAAATTTAAGTTATAACGAGTACATACCATTACCTATACATTACATATCAATATTACGTTTCCTCTAGGGTATTGCTTATGCCGTATTTAAATTTTAGTTGAAAATTTTCAATCGGGTTATAGGTTGAACGTGAATTTTTTTTATCGTGTGGGATAAAAAATAGCATAATTCCTTAAACATATAAGAACAAGTTAACGTTATACCCGAACATTCTGTCTTCGACTACTTAACAGAGGATGAAATAAAATCACAGAAACGCAGAATTTAAATTGTGATGTTAAGGTTGAACTTTAGACATAATCAAATATTGAGTAAAATAAAGAGAAGAAGATTATTTTGGAGGGTATATAATACGTTTTTTTTTCACCAAAAAAATTGTAATGTATTAATTTTAAATTTTTTTTAACTGATGTAACTACTTGCTAGATTATATTTTATAAAACAGATAATACATTATCTTCTAAATCTTCATCTCTTTCATTTTCTTTTTTTTTTAATTTCGGTGATTGATGTTTATGCTCTGATCACACTATGACGGTTGCACAGTACGGCGACGACTTTGTCAAGTGTCAACTACTACGTGCATTACTACTATTTTGCCGCGGTTTTCGTCCTAGGTTTACCTCGCTTTTTGCCGGTTCACACGATCATATATTTGATATTTAAGAAAATTTAATATATATTTGAAAAAATGGTTACATTATTAAATAAATATTTAAATATCTAAAATTCAAAAGTCGCCTATTATTGGTAAATCTTAAAAGATGTTAGTTTTTAAATTTAAAAATTATGTAAATAATTAAAGATGGGCTGACACCCGATCTTCCGATATATGCAATCGATATTAAACTGATTACCGATATATTAAAAAATTAATATTTTATTAATAAAATTATATTTCACTTAGCAGTATTACAATTAACAAAACAAAGCAATGACTAGAATTTAAATTTAAGTTATAACGAGTACATATTATCTATAAACGAGTGTCTACTGTAGAGATATGTGATAACAATATTACTTAAAATGCCTAAAATAAGTAATACTATTAACAATGAAATGTTTAACCGTGACTGCGGTCATGTGTCGTTTGCTGCCCTATCAATAATACACTATTTTTAGTTTTTATTATCCATATTTTGTGATGTTATTGATAATGATATTGTATGTATTAGTGTTTTTTTTCGGTATCGGTTCAAATATCGGGTTTGAAAAAAAACCGATACCTCTAATATCGGCCTAGGATCGGCCCACCCCACCTAACCTAACCTAACCTAACCACACGACCGTGTGACGTCGACGGCCATATAAGATAAATGTTTGAGAAAATTAAATTATTATAAAATTTCCTAACGTTTTATGGTATATTACTATTATATTTAAGTATTTTATACACATTTAAATTGTTGGGTAGGTACCTATTTATATTATAATTATTCAACTAAAAATAAGTATCTACTTTTTTTATGTGCATAAAATTAATACGTAGGTATTTTTGGTGACATTTCACAAAGAGATTTAAAATTATTATAATGTACTTTTTTTCAGAAATTTATTGTAATTTATTATGTTTAGTAGCGTAATTAACACTTGGTCTTGTGGAGAGGGTAAACATGACACAATTTTTTCGATTACCTATATATTATTGTTTTATAATATTAAATTATAAATCGTTTGTTTTCTTTTTGATTTCATAACAGTAAACATAATATATATATATATATATATATATATATATATATGTAGATAAATCGAAACACAAATCGAACAGATATCAGAATAGGTATAACATGAAAATGCACAATATTATTTTTATAACCACTGAAATGTTGAAATCAAATTAACAATTTTCGAGTTTCTAGTTTATATGTCACACAAAACAATTTTTGTTATATAATTATTTTTTAATATTCCATAAAACTTTTTCAAGTTATGAAAAATAGATATTCTCAATAAAGAAATAACAAAAATTATGTCATACAATGAATTAGATTACTATAATAATATATATTGAATGTAAACAATAATTGTAGAACTCATATAGAAATATAAAAATTTCCAACTAATTTTACATTTATTAATTTAAAATAACACAATCCTTTGTATTCCCATTGTCGTAGGTATATTTTATAATAAATATGTTCAAAAAATGTATATAATATTATTTAAGTAACCTACATACACGTAAAACATATCCAATAAATAATGTGTAATTATTATTTGAGCACTGTGCGAAGTCTTGGATCAATTCGTTCTCAGTTGCACAGCGGGACAAAGAAAACCATTATTAATATTATTTTCATAATTTATCAAATAAATCACGTTAACAATGCACAATTTAATCAGGCTATTATTGCCCTCCCCCTCCTTTCTATAAAAGGATTTACCTACCTTATTTAGAAATCAACTTCGTTCCACACTCGTCGCATCGCATGAGTACGTGTAAGGTTGGATCGATTTAATTTCGTGCGTCGCAAAAATTTAAGTAATTCTGTTTTAAAAAATTCTTCGATTAATCATTTATTTTATTTAATTATTTGTTTCTCGATGTCTGATATTGTGAAAATCGAGAAACTTATTATTGAGCTAATATTATTTAACACTGTTTTAAACAATTCATTTCTTCTTCCAAATTTGTTTTTCACCTGTTAAGAGAATCATATAAAAAGTAGGGCTGAGATTATGATGCAATGTCATTTTTTTTTGGTGTTTCCAAACATAACTCTACAAGTGTAAATTATATTTTAGGCAATACTAATCATTTTTATGTTATATTTACTTTACATATTTTTCATATTTTGATATTTTTCATAAAGTTTAACTTTAAAATGCCGCAATACCGATAAAATAGTTGGAATAAAGGAATATTATTCTGGTTTTTTATTTTTATATATATATAGATTTTATTAGATTTATTAGGTATTGTATATAAATTCTGAATCGCTCAATTTAAAAATATTCAAATCCATTATAAAATAAAAAATTATGAATGATATTAAAAATTAATAAAACGTCTTTAAAACGTGTGTTCACATGCGTTCAAATCGCACAGCAGTAAAATCAATTAACAGTTTTAACAATAATACCGCTGTAGCTATTTTATGTATAATATATATTTCATTCTGTGGCCGACTTAAGTTAAAAATAATTGTTATACGAATGTTATAACCACACTTTATACGTATTCAGTATTTTTATCGGACCAAAATTATAACACATTATTCGACTGTATTTATTACAATAAAATTATATCATTGAAGTTTTAGACTTTAGTAGTATATAATTAAATTTAATCTAAAATTGCCTCTTTAATAAATTAATTACTTGAACATGTCTTTAAATAGTGAAAATTTCACGTCTTAAGCGTAATTATTTTCGATATTATGTTAATATAAACATTATAATTGATTATCTACCATGAGTGTCCCGAGGGGAGGTTAAACCACCCCCAAATTGAAATAAAAAAGTGAATATTTTTTTATTTGTATACATGATTTTACTTATTATTATGATATTATTTTAAGTTTGATACTACATTTTTAAGTTTTAAAACCACTCCCCACGAAAATGAAATCTTAAGCACGCCTCTGTTACCTACTTTAGAATAATTTGATTTATGTAATTTGAAATATCCATCATTCGGTCAATATTTAGAACACAAGTTGATACATTAAACTTTTATTAAAAAAATAACGAATTCGAATATTATAAATATGTCCTATATTATTATAATTACGGTTAGGTTAGGTTATTATATTAATTATTATTATTATCATCTTTTGTGCAACATTATTATTGTTTATTATATCATACAATTTGATTGTTCTTGTTACATAATATATAAATATATAATATTATCATGTTTATATAGACTTTCATAAAATAAAAAATATACTTATCATTTTCACACAGTGATTAGACTATATCTTATGTTAGTGGGTAATTAGCAAAGTAATATAGCAATATTGAAATAATATATTCTTTTATATTACACAATTTATCACAAATAACTGCCAACTGATAACCTTAACGCGTTAAACTCAACCGTGTATCAGCATAATAACAATTTAGCCGGAAACGTCGAATTAAATATATTTATGGAACCCTAGACCTTATTAGTTGAATACGTCAGACTGGTGTATATTACATTGGTGGCTATTCATAATTTACATTGTCGCCTTATACATTTATGGTGTTTTTAAAATTTAAAACTCGTCTATAATGAGCAAGAAAGATAAATTATATAGGTAATAATTATTGATAATACGATAATATACCAGCGGAAGTGATTATCACTAATTAAGATAGTACAGATACCCGACCCAGTAATCATATGGCTATTTAATATTTACCTATAAAAAACTATTATAACTGTTTCAGATATTCAAAAGTGTGATTTTAATGTTTTTGCTGGCTTCCGCAAACGCTGGTCCGAATATCAATCACCAGTATAAGTGGAATCAAGAAGTTCAATTTTGTTCGTATACTCTTAGTATTTTTACCGAAGTTATATGTGCATATAATTACAAACAAGAACAAAAAGGTTAGTATTATATTTAGCACTAATCATTTATGACGTGCAACCAGTGGCGTAATTTGGTAAAAAAAATTGAAGGGGGGATGCAAAATAATGTACTATCCAAAACTGTAACCGTGGGGGGAGGGGTACAATACTTTTTTTTTAATATACCTGATTTTTTTGTTTTTACACTACTACCCAAAGCACAAGCCTTAAACTCACGGGAATTACTTTTATATTATTTTAGTTAATAATAATAAATTAAAAAACTAGTTTGCTTATTTCACTAGTTTAATTACTTTTTAAAGATCTTAAAGTTTGAACTGTTTTTTTTTTCTGGGAGCAACAGTATCATTTTGCCCCTTCTATATAAAATGAAGGGGGGCAAGTCCTCACAATTACGTCCCTGCATACAACATTATGTTTATAGACTTTTATAGTACATACAGGGTCGGGCAATGAAACGAGATGATGGAGATAAAAACTTGTGATTTGGCGACGGGGACGATGGTTTTCGGATTGGTTTTAACGTTAGGGGGGTGAAAAACACAGCTTCGCAGTTAATGTGTATTATCGTAATTTTATTCAATCACTGAAACAGGACAATCGGTATGGACCATTTTTTGTATGGCCTATCGAATACGTTCGATATTTTCTGGCGTTTCGATTGTTCTCGCGATCACAATTACACCTCATTCATTAGTCGTCTATACAGTTTCCTCGAGTATGTCTACCCATGTGCAAATTTTGTTATCCGACGGAAGTGACTAGTCTCTTCGTGGTATTTCAACGACGTCGAAAATCACAACGTGTTTGTGCATGTCAAACTTTGACACAATTGTAATACGCTTTAACTGCGAAACCACGTTGTTCGCCCGTCCAACGATACTAAATATCATCGTTACTAAAATAGTTTGTGCTGATAAAGTGATAACAACGGACCGAAAACCGTAGTCCACATCACATAATTATTATAAGTTTTTATCTCAATTTCAAATCATCCTGTTTCACTGCCGGATCCTGTGTATAAATATGTCGAAAACTTAAGAAGTTAACCTATTTAGAAGGAAATACACTTTTTTCAAACGCAATTTAAATCGAAAACATATTTTAGCGATAGATATTTTTTGATAATAATAGTATATTTTCCATTTATAGCGTGCAGACTAGAAATCTCTGGTCTTATGTAAATTATACCTTTTATTTAATGTATTATTTATTCTTAATTGTGTATTTGTTTCATTACTTATTTAGATATTATTTTGTTTAATAATATAGATTAGATATAAAAATTAACTGTTTTCGTTTAATTAATTAGAGATACATGTATTAAATCTCTAGTTTAGATAAAAATATTCTTACATCAAAATCGACACGATTTAAATAGATAACTCACTTGTTATCATTATTGTATAGTATTGTGTATACATATATTTAATTATTTTCAGAGATTGAACATAGTCGTTTTAAAAGAAATTTAAATAACCTAGAACAATTGAACATCGATTGTTGCGAAAAGAAGTGCACTCCATTATACATACTTCAACATTATTGTGACAATCCGGTCAAGTATGTTTTTTATATTTATTTTATAGTACAAGTAGTACAACTATTTTTTTTATTAATATTATTAATGGTGTTTAGAACATTTAATATTATTACTAATAAATTCATAGTTATTTTAATAAATCAACTACCTACCGTCCTTTATAAATTCAATTGTTTGTAAAATAATTTATGAAATATTAATCTAAAATTAGTCATCAATATTTTAAGATTCACGATACGAGTAAATTCGTACGAACATAAATCAATTCTAATTTAATATTTCACACAAAAACTATATTATTTTATTAATATTTCACAAATAATATTTGTATTTAAACCGTATTATTTAAGAAGATCTGACTACTTAATATATTTGTTAAATCAATGATAATATTAATAATTGGTGTGAATTATGACTAGGGAACGGATTTATATGCACAAAAACTTCTCAAAATATGTTTATAAAAATAATAAAATATTTTAAAAAATTTGCATTTATTTTTAAATATGGACTGATTTTATATAAATTAAATTGGCCTTTAAATTTGAATCTAATTATTAAGTCTTTTTTTAATAGAAATAGAGTCTTCACTGTTCAATGGAAGTAGTATTATTTTAATTATTTACATTGTACGTGATGGAGCTTTTAGGAACACTTTTTTAACATTGGAAATAAGTTTATCTACTTAAAGGAATTATAGTTGTATTTCTTCTTTAATCCTATGTAATTCATGGGCTACACATGTTATATGAACGACTTTCGAATAAAATGATTTAATAGATGTTCCGCTTTGAACATGTAAGGGATAGCGTCTATTTAAATATAAATATTTGGACATTCTTTTTGTAATGTATATTACAGAAAAACAAAAGTTTTATTCATAAGCACAATTTGTCGAATACTATATATCCATATATTAATTCAACTATTCATATTGTATAGTTGTAAAGAAGAAATAATGTTAATATTAACAAAAAAATCTTACAAATATGCATAAAATATATAAAATAAGTATAAAAAGTTAAATTTATGCAAAATATGTAAAATAAAATTGGTGCTATTTTAATAACAACACTTTGAATCGTGTACATTTTTTTTTCCATATTTAAAATAACTTATTCTTAAAATTGTATGTATTTACACATCAATCCGTTTTCTAATTATGACATTTAAACATAGATCATAAATACATATATTCATTTTTTAGGCATTTAAATTTAAATATAGTTTTATAACGTTTTATTTTACATTTTCAGCATTGATACAACTCAAGACTTGATCACCATGCCCTTCATACATCCAGACACTTTAACTATGGTACGTGAGTCAACAATACTGTGTAAATTCTATACAAATTTATAAATCATTTATTTATATTTATATGTTGCGTTGTATACAATTTTGTTCTTACTAAATTATTGAAATTTGTTCACGTTTCAGTTGACGTACTGCTATATGGGATTGAAGAAATATTGCCTCATCGGAACGAAAAACCTGATTTTCGACATGATCAATACATACAAATTCCTACAGTCATAATTAATCTTGTACAATTAACATTGTAAAAATCTCATAATTTATTATCTTAATCATTATATTATTATATTTACTATTGATTAAATATATAACTATTTAGTATACAAATTTATCTGATTATAATCAACTATTATTATTTTTCAAATAAATATTATGTATAATACTGGAATATTTTTAATATATTAGAGTATTTGTTGTTATAACCATCCTCACAAGTCAGACTAAATCATCATAAGCTAATATCAGTTGAGATTTTTCATCAATATCTTTTAACCTGTAAATAACATTATACTATTTTTTCCATCAATCAAAACTTTATATTTATGTAGGTATAGGTATTGTTTTTTTTATTTTTTAAAAAACATTAAGGGTGTATATTAATTTGTTTAAAACTTTTATTTTAATATAATAAATCAAACTTGATTTACTTCTCTCGCACATGAAATAAAAGGTTTACTAAAAAATATCCAATAGAATTTAGTAGTATTATTTGTAAAAATAATATATGTATATATATATTTTAGCAATTAGCTACCATTCAAATTTGTGTACTTTTGTTTTGTGTAGGACCATCTAAATAAATTACGTTAATATTATCTATAGCACTACAAATTTGGAATCTCAATATTATATATTTTCTCAACCATTTTAATATTATTATTATTTATTTATTATTGAATTTATTGATCATAAGCGTTTGAAATGTTTAGTAGGTAGTTACATATTTCTTTATTTCTTGTAGACCAGAATAAAACTTCATTCCATATATAAAGTTGAATTTTGAAACAAAAATTATAAATGCAATTTTTTACATATTTTTTGAATTGAAAAAAAAGAGCATGTTTAATAATTTAATAATTTTTTTTTTGCATAATTAATATTTACTGTTAAAATATTATTATTATTTTTCATATTAATCATCTGGTTTAAATTCAAATTTAATTTAGGAATTTTGTTGTCATTTGTTATTTATTATTATTCTTATAAATTATTGTGCATTGTACTCATTTAATCTTTGTTGTATTAACATTGTCAGGATTAAAAAAATCATATTATTATGATGTGAAATGTGATAACCATAATTTTATAATACTATATTTGTATAAATGCACAAAGTATAAATTTATTAAAAATGCATTAAATTGTTGATAATCGTAATCTTGTATTGATTAATTGTATATTATCGTTAGTTGTACACGATTAGGTTTGACTCTAGACGTCTACATGATATATTGTTTATGCGTATTGGTTCATTATTTTATACTTGCTAGATTTGTTTTTTAAACAAGTAAAAATTATTTTCAAAAGAAAATAGTTATGTAATAATAATAATAATAAAATTAAAAATTTTAATATACAAAAAAATATTTAAGAGAATATGGTGACATACTGACATGTCGTCTTCAAATGGTTTGTAAAGTGTGTAAAGTTAAGATAAATACTAAATTCAAAAAAATTAAATTTTAGTCACTCAAAAATTCGAAATTAAAAAAAAATAATAATAAACATGAAATTTTGACAATCACTAAAATTTTTAGTGACGCTATATAGTTTCATTTAAATTTTCTATCTTAAATTAGCAATTACGACATTATACTCAAAGTAGTAATAATTTAACATCAAACATTAATCCCATTGTAATATTAACAGAAATGTATATTAAAATTATTGTTCAAATTAAAACTACTAATTTTCAAGATAAATTAAAATCATTATTAATAGTATGTTATTTAGATAAGTAGATATTAACAGAAGAATAGGACAATAAAAAACCATGTGTATTTATATTGTATTAAAAATTTATTAAAATTATATATTTATATGATTATATGAGTATACATAAAAAAATAATAAAACTAGTCCCACTAGCAATGATATTATATAATAATTCTGGATTAATAAACCTGAAAACAAACAAAATTATTTCATGAATACTGTCAAAAATTATATAAATAATTAATATAATAACACAAACTGTTGAATAATATTATTTTTAAAAATTCTTCGACTGACTCAAACATACTTTGATTTAAATATATGGTTATAGGAATACTGATGAATTTAATGATCATATTATGATCAAAGTTGTAGAAATTTTACAGAATTCTTAAATGTGGTTTGACACAAATCTGATGATATCTGATAGCAATAATATGAACGAAGGAAGAAAAAGGAATATTATTATGATACACTAGATTTCATCACGAATGTGTAAATTAATTTACATTTTCGGTAACCTCACTAATCGAACTTACAGGTTTGGTTATTTCCAATTTTGGCGAGATGTACAATATCATGAGCCCTTTTGCCCACTCTGGAGTTTCTTTTGTGCTCAAATATGTTTTTTTAAGCAATTGATCTTTCAAACCCTTACAATCTGAACTTTTAGAAATGGCCAAGCGCAACACTTTGGTGTTTTCAAGTTTTTCGTACATCTATAAAAAAAAAAAAAAAACATTTGTACACTTTTAATATCATGTACGTATACAGTGTGTGAGAATTTAGCGATTAATTTTAATTTTAATTTTGTTAAATCTAAAATTTAGCATTAATCAAGTACTATATTATATTTCATTAAACAAGAAAGCTGTGGAAATACAATATAATATGTTATAAAAATAATTTTGATATTTTTTTGATTACATAGAAATAACATTCGATCAGATGGTTCATGGTGGGTTAGTATACAAAGGAACTTGTAGTTAGTTATAGTATTAATTATTATACTCACTGCACAACGATAATGAGAATATCCTTTCTTATAATTCAACTGGTCGAAAAAAGTCGCATAGATGAACTCTTTACCATCCTCTTCTGACATTATACGCCATGCCGAAATACAATCAAAAGTCATATGGTCTATGGCTGTAACGTTTGAAAAATAAAACAATATATTATTAATAATTATAACTAAATTTCAATTCTCCTCTATAAATGTTTAAAATGAATTTAGGACTACTAAGTCTACTAAGAAAAATTTATCGATGGGTAATTTTGCGTAGGTGATACTGAAAAGTAAAATTAGAACAACAATGACAAAAATATATAAAGAAATTATATAATAAGAAGATCAAATTTGTGTTCGTTTAATTATTAATACCTAATAATTGGTATAAATTTGTTTGCGAATTAGGAATCTACCATTAATAATGAATGTTATATTTCGGCTAATATTTATTTTAATTTATGTACATAATTTATTTGTATATTGTTTTATAGAATGTTGTAAATTTTACATCAAAATTTTGTGCTAAATATAACTAAAGCATTCATAGATGAGTTGATGGAGATGGTCGGTAAAATGGGATGATTCGTGTTTTTTTTCTAATTATTCCCGACCCCGGTGAAATAAAACGGAACAAGAATGAGAGCATAAAATAAAATTAAAATAACACGAAGGCAAGTTTAAAGAAAAGATAATAAAATTATTGAATTTTAAAACAAAAATAATATTGTAATGTAAAATTATAGAAAAAGCGGAATAGCATAAAAAAGTAGATATTTTATAAAGAACAACCCCTTCAACCCTATTATTATTTTTTAGATATAAATAATTTATTACAGAATATTACCTCTGCAGTGGAATCTCGAAAGGACAATTACTACATTAAATTATTATTTAACAACAATAATATTTGCCGGCCAAAGCATACAAAATAGCTATTTTAAAACAATAAAATATACAAAATTTTCAAGTACTGTAAGTATACAGAATTGAACAGCCCCCCCCCCCCCCCCAGGGCCATATTTAGGATAGGCAACGGTCCTGTATTGTCCATGACGGCAAATTTTTCCAGCAAATTTCAACTAATATATTTTTTTACGTAGAACTAAGGCAACTATCGTGTTATTAGTCGACATTTAATTACAAAAAAATGATTGATGTTTTAATTAATATAATATTTTATTATATTTCATAAATCTTTTGTGCGTTTCATGATTTTATAGATTTGAATAGAAATTAGGGTACATTTTTGTTCTTTTTTACGTAAAAAAAATATGATTTTTATGAGGAGTGGGCAAAATCGTGATGCTCAGGGGCAGCAAAAGTCTTAATACGTCCTTAGCCCCGCCGTGGGGCGATATGATGGTTGCTTACGCCATCCTTAGATTTTTTAATATTCACGTAAATTTTTTAATTAATTTTAATAATCACAAATAATACTATTTTAAGTTACATGCATATATTTTTGTTGTTTTTTTTTAAATTTCCCACGATATCGTGTTTTCTCGTGGATGTCGCTAGTACAGCGATCATTTGACGAGAGAGATATTCTATTTACGACGATCGAGTCGCTCATAATTTTAATTAATCTAGTAAATTTTGATATAAACTTGAACGTGGCTTGAACGACTTATAAACAATATTTAATATATAAATTTTTATTTTTATAATTATCGTAATATAATCTAAATCGTAATGGCGGGATACACAATCGATAATAACGATATACATAAATATAATTGGTATCGTATCTCAGCGCTGTCTTTTTTCTCCTAGGTGGTCATTTATGCATCACGTTACAATATTACAAGCAATATAATTCAAATTGTACTGAATACTACAAACACGAAAACAATATTTTTTAACCATGGTTAATTTTGATAAGGCTTAATGTCAAAATGTGTTAAGTATTATATTTCGTTTAAAATGCGAGACTATAACGTCTGTATAAATTATACATTATGTATTTTTAAGTAAAATAATTTGTTGGGATAACAAGTTGTTTTAATTTTTTGTTATTATCAATTCATTAAATTACGTAATTGGTAATTGAAAAATAAATATTACCAGGAAATTTCAAGACAATTTTTTATCTAAAATTATGTGCCACACCATAGATACGATTCAAAGCACCACCTTTAAACAATTTCAACAATTTTTATCCATCTTATTAGGATAGAATTTTGCAATAAATCACATGGAATGACTTTGACAAAGCTGATAAAAAATAAAAGCAATTTTCTCAATTTTTTTCCTCCTACTAAAGAGTACGAGTATCGAAATTCGAAGTACCTGTATGATTACTTAAGTATGTTTCTGTATAATTCTCTAAAGATACACTTTGTATATATAGGTACATCAAACGTTCACAACACTACCACTTACAGATGTAAATATGTAAACAATCATAATATTATTGTTATGTTATAATATTATGTATAAATGGTTCTTATAGTTAATATTCTTACTTTTCGGTTTGCAAGTTCCATTTTCGCACTCTACTTTTGATAGCACAATATCGATCCTACGATTTTGCTGCTTGGTAAGACTACCGATAATCTCCGTATTATTCGTACCCAATACTTCAACGTCGAACTTTTCATTAACGTTTCCATGTGGTGGACACAGGTCGAGAGATGGACTTCCTTTTTCTATGTTACACATGACACACAAACCAGAATACATCACGTTAGTATAATATATGATTTATTATTAGTAAAAAGCTGAAAAAAGTCTACCTGTATGATTTAATGAAACTTAATAATAGGTAATAATTATTTATACAATATAATATCCAATGTAAATTTTTTAACAAAAAAAAAATTGATAAAGGTGTTAAATACTAGCATTGTTCTTATGGCATAATGAATAAGGAATATAAAATGTCAAATCACACGATAATTTACATATTTCAATTATAATTTTTACAAAATAAACAGTTTGTAAATTTGTTATGTGGGTTACCAAAAAAAAAAAAAAAATATATAAATATACTACTTATTTGTATTACCTTTTAATTATACGATTAAAATTTCAAATACAAATGATCAAAGAAGAATCGCTTACTTTTATTCACTATGGCAGTGGTGGCCGTCACCAAAGCGAACACGAAATACAACCAGTACAATGTCGGCGGCATCTTTTCGTCGTTTAAATTTTTTCTGTTTAGAGTACGAAAAAAAACGGATTTCGATTATTATGTGGCTACTCGGTGAACGTGTACGTTACAGAGACTTTAATCGATATATTTTCAAGTACCAAATAATAAATAATCGAGTAGAGAATAATAAAAGAAACGATTATGATCGACTATACCAGATCGCGGACGCAATAAATGCGTGTTGTGCCTGTTGCGCATCCTTTTATATGCCTCGGCTGCGTGGAACGCGTAGAACACGCCTACCTACGGATAAATTCAAAGATAAAAAAAATAATAATAATAATAAAATAATGTCTGACAATAATTATTGACATTGTGCCGCGATGAACAGGCGCATAAATATATCTCGTACACAATAATGTGTGACGGAAATGTAAAAAGAAAAAAACATTATATATAATATATAGTTACTATTTAAACCCTAAAATTAATCTACGATCGACCTACTTATTTATAGTTTGTAAAATACAATAACGTATTATTATTATTATTATATAATATCGGTTTGGAATGTTCTTCGGTTACGCTACAAAACTACTTAAAATATATTTCGTGTCAACGGCGTATTTCGTTTTTTTTTTTTTCCATTTATATACTTATAAATAATATACCGCTTTTAAGGTATCCGATCTAATCGCTATAATGATGATAAACACGCAGTGTAGTGTTCTCCCATAGGGTATACTTCATATACAGCATATACGTGCGAGGGGCGAGTGGGGAGGGCAAGTATGGGTCCTTGCCCCGGGCCCTCTTAAGTATAAGAAAAATAAAAAGTGTGAAGGTCGATATTGGATGTTCTTTTCTCGGAGAAATTAGTGGTTTATTATTATAATTAAGATTTGAATGCAATGGTGAAACTCAATATCATACAACATATTATACTGATGGGTCGTTCCATAAGTTTACCATGTGTAATTACATTTTTAGTTATAACAATTTAGTTATTACAATTTATAGTTATAAAATAATTATGGGAAGACTCGAAAAAAATTTAATGTATCTACATTCAAAATTCCATTAGTTATAATGATAAACCTAAAATCAATTTCATCAAAATTACGATTTCCGTAAATGTTGACGTTTTTCCGCCTTTTTTTTTTGGTAGTTTTTCTTCTCTTAAAGAAAAACTTTTGTTTGAAAAATTCGAAAAATGAACTAAAAAAGTACTAGACGCGATTTTATACTGAAAACATACCCTTCGTAATCGTAGTAATCGGACAAATATTTCTACCCAAAAAAGTGTCTTCAGGCATAGAAAAAAAATCTTTGTAAAACCAATACATTCCTCGTTTTGTTCAGAATCTAAAAATACAATGTATACTTAGTATTTATATTATTTGTTTATTTGTTGTTATTCTTATTTCTTTTTTTCGTCTACAAATAATAATTATTATCAACGTTTATTTCGATTAGCACCGTTTTCATTGTTCAAAATACAATACACGGTTGGTCGTGTTGTTATTATTATTTGGTATACTTGTTTAATAATAATAGGATGTCCACTATCGATTTTAAAAAATCCGGAATAACTAATATTGAATTGTTACTTACCATAGAAAAAAAAAAAATTAAAAATAATAAACGTATTTTGATAAATATACAAATATATGTAAATTTTCAAATTTCCTTGGACACCTTGGACGCCATATTTAAACCTAATTCGAAATGATTAAAATAAAATATTTCTCAGTTAAATATTTAACGTGATATTAATTTATGAGTAATGCTAAACATTTATTCTATAGAAAATATTATGTTACTACATTACAGAATACACTATGGTAGTATATTTTATGCATTAAGCTATTATAATATTAAATTACTAAATTGTATTGATAATTGATGTAGGCTATTTATGCGTACGCTTAATACTATATAATAATTTTTCTAATACCTATTTATTAATTAAAATTAAAATTGTACTTGCTATCGTAAAGAAAATGTCTTTACGTCAGTACTACCTAGTCAGCGGACAAATAAAAATTGAAAAAATTACTATTAAATATAAAATAATATCTAAGAGGAGTGATGTTCGTAAAAATAAAACCAACTAGTACGAATACAAGAATATTGTTCTCATGATTTACAACAATCGGGAAAAATATGCGATTTGAAGAACGATAACATCGATAATAATAATATGTGTGTACTGTGTAGCAAAATGCTATATTATTATAGTACATTATTAGTACATATTGGTCATAGAAAATACCTATAGGAAAATTCAAAATACTAATGACTGCAGCTATAAAATAATTATTGACGATCGATATTTGTAAATGTTATTAAAATTATTTATACGATAATTTTCATATTATAAGTTATAAAATGTCGCGCGTCCAAACATTTGCCGCCCAAGGCCCAGGTCTAAATGCGACCCTGTTTACGGCTGTATTTATCACTGGAATAAAAATTGAGTTTTAAATTTATAAATATGTGTCTCCGACAAACACATATTTTAATAAAAGTATAACAATACAATAAACGTTGAATTTAATTATATTGACAACTATTTTTTATTAACATAAAAATTATTGTAATCACTGATACCAATTGGCAATTATGAATTATCGTATTAAAAATGGAATGTGGAAGAGTATGCAAACAATTTTAAGAGGATTTTTATGTTTGGAAAACATCGTTCACAGTAAGGGAGTATAGTGGGAAAACAGCGTACATCGAAATTGTGCGTGGTTACCGATCAATGTTTTATCAGCGAGTTTTAATAAAAAATACGTGGAACATTGAGTTATACGGCTTCCAAGCACCCTCCCCTCCGCTTACATCCGCCGCTGATGGATAATAGTGAATATAACACAAATATACGCAATTTAATATACAAAGATTGATTATGATAGATATATATTTAGGAAAAAATTGATATAAATAATGACATCAAAACGACTTAAATTTTTTAACAAAATATATAAATTGAAACGTAATATTGCGTTATTTAAATAATTAAAAAATTAAGAAGACGCTATATCTTCCGAATAATCAAATGTGTTTTTTACGTTTTTTTTTCTTTTTTATTGCAATTTTAAAGGCACCAAAATTTATATTTAAGTTTATATTAATTTAGAATATTTGGAGAATAATTTTATTTATTAGAACGCTGTACAGATATTATAGACAACTTTTATAGGTTAATATTTTACTTTCTACGACCGACGCAGTGTATTTTAAATAATTACAAAAATATTATTTTTAGTCGCTTATACATAATATTATCAAAACTAAACGTGTCGTTATATGTCCATATTGTACTGACACATGTGAAACTATTTTATATTTTGAACAGCGCGCACACTAGAAACGATCCGTTACGTCAAATCGAAGACGGTTGGAGACGCGACGTGACGGAACAGTGAAAAGCCGCACACTCGATGCTTCTCCTCCCGTTTTGTTTATTGATTTATGTCTCTCTTTCGGAAAATCAATAGTGGTGTATCGTGGTTTTTCTTTTAATATTATATTTTTGAAGTTAATTTTATTACTACAATTTTACATAGTTTATAAATTCTTAACACATAATTATCATGCATTTATTTTTAAATTTTAGTGCACCACTGTAATGGAGGAAATATAATTGATAACTGTTGTTGTGTATATTGAATTAAATACAGAATATTCTTATGAAAGTATAATTATTATTTAACGTCAATAATCATCGCATATCGTAGTGCCTTTTTTCTGGAGAATCGTAAATAAATGTATATTTACGCAACATTTAAAATTAAAATATTTCGTC
This sequence comes from Eriosoma lanigerum, assembly GCA_013282895.1. Taxonomy (NCBI): domain Eukaryota; kingdom Metazoa; phylum Arthropoda; class Insecta; order Hemiptera; family Aphididae; genus Eriosoma; species Eriosoma lanigerum. Next base: position 25,727,577 of record CM023362.1, on the reverse strand, counting down.
GTCCGTAAACAAAAACACCAACAATCCGAAGAGAAAATATTAAAATGAGTATACAAAAATATTGTCTGCTAAACATGCTAAACTGTTGCCGCTGGAGGGGTCCGTTGTCCTTTAATTTTGTTCTAGCGGCGCCGAAACGAGCCAGTTCAATTTATTTTATTGAATAACCCACCTCCTCTATTTTTACACATTAAATAATAATTATTAATAATAATGATAATTATCTATATTATAATATATAGTATTAAGTGTACAAGCAGTTTTAACCAATTTTAAAGGGGGTATTTCTCTAGAGACCCACTCACCCAATTTTTAAGAACTACCTAAAGTTTCTGTTCGGCACTAAGACTAAATAGTAATCTATACGTCCAAGACGCGACGTGACGTAACGTGACGTGCCTTAAAAATAAATGATTGATATTTCATAAAAATTAATGAAAGCAAATCTGGACGAAAATCGCGATATTACGTGACGGAACGTACCTGCCGCCGGGGTTATAATATTCAAAATCAATATTATACCGACCGGCCTACCGCAAATTCTCAAATTAATTGTTAATAATATTATCGTCGTTTTATCTAAACAGATAATTAATCTTTTGTCTTAAAAAAATAATAAACCTGTAAATTTATTTATTATGTCAGATTGAAGTGATTGTTCTATCTTCGTCGATTCATTTACACGTACACAAAAGTACATTGTTTTAAATCTCTGAGCGAATTTAGGAACGTACTGGTTTTACAAAGATGTTTTTTACTGTTGTCCGAAGACACTTTTTTATGTAATAAAAAAAATTCGCTCGTCTGCGGTCGTTTAGTTATTTATAATTACCCGACCAAGTACCATCCCAAATCTCGAATGTTTCTAATTTTCGAGATAAAAAAATACTTTTACTAAACGAGTTTCGTTGAATCTTGTGGCCGACATCGTAAAGGTTAGGTTATAGTATTCGCGTGCGCAAATGATCGTGTTGATCAAAGTAACAGTTATAGGCGATAATAGGGGGGGGCTTGGGGGGACCGTTTAAATGTTAATTATCCCCCTCGAATTTTCGTAGACAAAGCCGCGGAAACGCGCCGACCGCAACATTTTATTTTGGTAACGTTCTGTAAACATTGAACACTGCATTTTCTACAGAATCGAATGATAGCGGCGGGGCACGTTGCGCAACGTATCGCGGCACGGCGGTGTTGTTGCTCTGCCGACGACCTCTGCAACAGTTTGTTCGCAACACCCGCGCCGCACGGTCGTGTTGTACGCGTATTATTCAAAATAATTATTACACACGATTTGTATACATCGCGTGCGTTTTAATATATTAAATTGTTTTTATTAATTTTTTTTTTTTCTTCTAAACGTCGACATGGATATCGACGCGAATCGACTACTCGCGCTCGTTAAAGCTCGACCCGCAATATATAATTTTAATTTAAAAGATCATAACAACCAGGAAATCGTAAACCAAATGTGGAACGAAATCGGACAAGAACTGAACACTACAAGTATATTGTTTACTATTACGTATTATTTGTTTTTAATATATTGGAAAATAAAATTTAAATAACAACTAGTGTTAGGAACAGATAACAATTTTATCTAAGTTACGGATAAAAGATAAAAATATTATGTCTAGATGAATTATAGAAATTAAAATTTAAATAACTAATTTGAATATTACCAAACATTAACTTTAACACATATTATATAAGGGAGTAACAACAAACAAAGGTATAAATAAAAATCAAGGAAGTCGCCTTGCTGTAAAGTAGGTTTCGAGTGGACCAAAAATAAAATACTCTTAGTTCATAATATTTTTAAAAATAATAACATTTATTACATGTTATAAATTATAATCAAATATAAATATTATAAATCAAAGAAATAAAAAATACTTCGAATGAAGGTAAACTAAAATTAGTACAATCAGAACTATTTTAATAATAAACCAACATCAGCATATTTAATATCAATAGGGCTGGACGGATTATTTTCATTATCACTATCAAGTTGTGTATTCTCCTGAAAATCTTTTACCTTAAAAATAATATTTCCAAAAATACATCCTACAATATTACACACACACAAGAGAACCCGTGGCTATTGATGGTCTAGTCATTTTTCGTGTCGCGGACTATAAAATTGTTAATTAACAACATTGAAAAGATATTTGCGATTATTCTGTATTTGTGTAAACTAAATAATGTTTATTATTATTATTATACGTCATGAGCATATTAAAATTGGTTTATAGATCGTTACAAAATATAAAACCCGATATAGATTAATAGCATCTCACGTATTTGCTTGTCATACTTATAAATTGTCATGAATATTATGGATATTATGCCAATGTGAATTATATATTATTTATTATTTATATTAATTTCAGATGATCGTATAGCGAATACGGAAAGAATAAACGCTTTGATTATTTTTATTAATAAAGATAGAATTTGAGAAATTTCTCAACAAATAGATAATAATATTATATTTTAAGGAATTTTGTTTGGCAGACAGCATTGATTGACTAGTGCTGGGCCGATACCACTTTTTTATAATCGATAACCGATCCGATATTTTTCCTAGTTTCCATGAACCGATATAAAAATTAAAAAAACGATATCCGATAATTTTTAGTAAATGTTTTATATTATAATTTTTTATTTTATTTTAATATAGATTCAAAATTGAAAAGTTATTTACTAAAATAAAAAATAACAAACTATTACTCGAGATAATCAATTAATTATGTAAAAAACAATGAAAATAATTTTAGTTTAGTAATTAATATACCTATTATAAAATAGTGTATTAAACATGTCAATACATTAGATACAAATTTAATACGACGCATTATATCGGTTTTATTTTCGGTTCTGAAGCAGACTTCAGATATTGAAAACACTATAGGTTTATTAAAATAATAATTATATAATTATACATTATTATCTAGTACACTAATTGTTTACCTTTCTCTATTCAACCCATGTCTTTTTCGGATCAACTATACTATTTAGTATTTCGGTATTTTCCATCCACAACAACTGAGCATTCTTTATTGTAAATGAAGGACTAATTTTTTTAGTACTTAATTTATTGTGCTTATGAACAAAATCAATTAATAATTGTTTTTGTTCATAAGTAACAGTTTAAGATTTTTTATTTTTTGTTTCCATTTTTATATGGTAAAATTAATTAAAAATATATAAAGAAAAAAACAATGAATAAATAAATTTTGACTATATAAACAAAACACAATCACAATGTATCATTAATTCTTCAATTATAGGCTTATAACAGGGATAACAATTTTATATTTTACAGTACTTATAGCCAATCTAATTAGTAGATATTATACTAATAAACATTAGTTTAAAAATTAAATATTAGATAATATTCGATTAGTGTACAAAATATTAGATCGAAAAATAAAAACATACAAAAATACGGTTTTCAGTTAGTACATTAAAAATATTTTCTAATCTATTAATGCACTAAAACATTCGCCAATAATTAGTACAAACTCAAAAATAGACGTCCAGATAAAAAAAAACCAAATATCCGATATTCCAATATCGGTTATCGGTATCGGCCCAGCCCTAATTATAATTTGTAATCTGTTTCTATTATTCGTATTTTAATTATAATTTAAAAATATTTATTACACTCACGTTCATTGCGGATGACGCCAAATGGCGTAATTTTTACATTTTAGATTCTGAGCGAAGCGAAGAATGTATTTGTTTTACAAAGATGTTTTTTTTTTTTTTGACGTATGAAAACATTTTTCCGGATAGAAATAATGGTCCGATTACCACAAGTAGGGTATGCTTTCGGTAGCAAATCGTATCTAGTTGTTACTTTATTTAGCTCATTTTTTGAATTTCTCAAAAGTTTTTCCTAGGGAGAGGAAAAACTACCGAAAAATGGCGGAAAATCGGCAAAATTACGGTTTCTGTTTTTTAAAATTTTAAAATTTCGTTATAACTAATTGAGTTTTGTTCGTAGGGACTTGAAAATTTTACGAGTATTAACATAGGTAATATACAAGTGTGGTACAATTTTGGAATGAATTATTAGTAAAGTGTATTGTAATATATTGAGTTTCGCTCAGAATCGTATTTTACAATGCAATATTATTGCATTTAAATCTTAATTATAATAAACCACTATTTTCTCCGCGGACCAAAGGGACGAAGGAGGAACGCCTAAAATCGGCATTCCCACATTTTTTCGTATTGGTTTTTAATGCGGACAACGTTAAGTTTTAGTTGTTTAGTCTATAGTACTGTATATCAGTTTGAAAGTTGTACCTCATTTTTTCCAATTTTTAGACTTAGGATATTACTTAAACGGGAAAATGTTTATGTTGTTTATTTTATTGAAACGTAGTATTTTTTTAATATTATCTGTTTGTCATGTGCGGTCGACTATAATATACGTAGTTTTTATTGTTTATACTATTGGCAGTACTAAAAAAATATTAAATTTATTATTATTGTATTTTTAAATACAATAAATAAGGTAATAAATTAATTAAATCTGGTCCGTCTATACCTAGTAATATATTTACGGATCGGATATATGAAAGGGATATTGAACGTATAAATCTAAATGATAATCTATCTAACAAACCTAAATAATAGACTTACTGTATTTGAAAGGTTATTTTTAATATTTACATATTTTTATCATGACGCCAAGTGGCGTTAAACATCGTATAACTAAAAAATCATTCAGTAACGTTGATACGCAGTGAACGTGTTAAGTTCTGCGAAATAACATCGTTCGCGATGTTAATATAATATACTAATATAGGCTATTTATATAAATTAATTAGATTATTTTATATATATTTATAACTGAACACAGAATATTAATTACTAATAAGTAATAATTATTTAACAGGAATAATGTATAGTCTTTTCAGGATAACGTCATACATTTTTAGCCCGGGATGTTATTTTGCGTACAAGTTGTGCCCGAGACAAGAGAATAAAAATGTAATATTTTCGAAAAAATCTAGCTAATTTTCACAAAAAAATTTATCTTGTGAATTTATCTAGATAAGTAAAATTTCTAGATAACTTATATTTATTTATTTAAACTTAGTAAAAAAATTATTATCTAAATAAGTCCTAACACTGATGACAATGTCTTATCACTACACTAAACACATATTTAAACATAATTTAAAACAATCGCTAGTTACCATATACCTTAAATATAGTGTTGTAGTTAAATAATATAAATTTTTTATTTGATAATATGTTGATATACAAAAAAAGCTTACAAATTTAATTAAATATTCCATACAAGGTGCTTTCTAAAAAATATAAAAAATTACGGCATTCACAGGATTTTAATTTAAAATTATTTTTAGTAATTGAAATTCATTATTATTTCTGTTTTAGCTGGTCAATGTAAATCTAAATGGCATTCGTTGAGATCAGCGTACACACGATATCGTCGAGATATGAAAAGTACTTCTAGTGGATCTGCTGCTGTTATAAAGAAAAAGTGGTACTTGGCTAATGCAATGTCGTTTTTGGCAAATTATGCTAGACCGCAAAAAAAAAATATTAGTAACCTTTCTGCATCCAATACCGAGATGGTTAATGAAGAATTAGGAAATGTGGAGGTAGAGGTTGTTAGTGAGGACAGTAGCGAATTTCTTTCTAAAGGAATCGCGTCTCAATCAAGATTAGACAATATTGAGGGACAAGATCGAAGAAAAAGGAATAAGTCCTCTTCTGCAGAAGTCGTTACAAGCCGTAGGGCTAAATATCTTAAGACAGTCACTGCTCAAGGTAAAAGTCAAGAATCAGAGAATCCTACATTAACATTCTTTAAAATCCTTGTACCTGATGTAAACAAGCTAAACTCAAGAAATCGGCGTATTTATAAAGCAAAAGTGATGGAACTTTTGAACTCAATGCTTGATAGTCAAGAAGATTCTGAATTGTACAATTTAAGAGGCCCCCTCTCTGTGCAGACTGTTTACAGTAGTAACTCATCTGGACCATCCTCCAACCTCAGTGATAACGCATCTTCGTCATATACGAGTCATATTAAATCATCTACGATTGGTCGTGTAAATGTTGGGCTACAAATCACAGAAGACCAGTAACAACAATTCAGGAATCAACATCAAAATCAATCGATATTGCAATATGATTTATACATGACACAATGATACAATGTTGAATTTTATGTTAAATAAATTAAAATACGCTCAATATTGCTATATATAATAATATTATATTTTAAAAATGAAATATAAAAAATAAATAAACCATCAAAACTTATCTTATTTTTAACAATAATTATTCCTTAGCTGAAAAACACAACTAAAATTTGTAGTAAACTTTATTATGTCTTCAACTAGGCCCAAAAGTTCGTCAAATGTTATAATATTCATTCGACAGTAGTTGTAAAATTTTTCTAGATCGTTTCTTAATTCAATAATAAAATCAGAAATATTTCTCTTTTGGTTGATTGTGTGAACCCAAAATTTATTTAGTTTTTCATTTCCTAATTTAAAAATCCTTTTAAAATATTTACCTCTACTTCTTTATCCATGTTTACGATAAGTGACAAACTAAGCGTAAAAACACTTGTCACTAAACACACAACAACAGCAATTGATTTTAACAGAAATAATATTTTTGCAATTGAACAATTTCAAAATATTGTAGCTGGTGTATTTATTATTATTATTATTTTTTTTTTTTTGTGTATTAAATTGTTTCTCAATAAATAGTTACAGTCGGTGCGTTTCCAGCTTAAGAAAACACAAAAGTAAAAACTTATAACAAGAACTATATATAAAACATATTCATTTTTACAACAAATATAAATTGTATAATTCATAAACATAAGGCAATGTTCAAAGATTATTATGCTTTTGATACGTACAAAATATAATAGTTGTATTAAAAATTAAAAGTTTAAAATATTAATATAATATATTATAATATGACAGGTAAATTTGAATTTTTTTAAGTTAATAGGTTTAAGAAAATGTGGATATATATATATAAGATATAAATATGAGCATGTAAAAGTTTTGTTAGATTTAAGATTTAAGTATTCAACCTGTAGTCCCCCCCTCCCTCCAAAAAAAACTTATATCAGTTCCGCCTGTAGTAACAGTTCAAAAATTCAAATTATTTTTAAGGATAGATTAGTCATTTATCACATTACGTATGAATATTAATAAATTAACACATACACGACCGTATCTGTTTTTATAAGTTTTTAAACTTATTGTTATGTTATTTAACACGCTGGTGTGTACAGCCTTGTTGTATGTGTGTTTGAAACGGGCCTGATAGGTAATGTTTATAGATAAAGTAAGTTTATCTTATATTTAATTATTTAAGAATTAACCATTTAATGATAAGATTTAATTGATTCTACTATAAAATTATATTAAATAAAATATTGTGCGTTTCTAAAGTTTAGCATATTACATAATAGGATATCAGTCAAGTTGTAAGCATTTATAACGCTATGCGATTTTGCGAGCGGGCGATTATTTGCACGAATAGATTTATCTTTTTTAAATTATGTCCAAGTCAACGTTTGTTTGGTGCGTGTGGTAAAATAATTAATAATTGAAAAACTTTACATTATTATTTTGTTACATTCTTGAAAATGGATCCGAATTTGGAATCTTGAATATTTAACTAATTTAAAGAACTACACGAAAATTAATTTAAAATTTCATTTTTAAGCCAATTCGAGTCAAATGTCCAGAGCAAAATGACGTCGCCCGCCTGCTGGTAAAATCGTGTTCACGGTGCGCACATATTAGATCAGCGTTACATTTGAGCGGTGTGTTTGATTTAATATCTAGAACATACATTTATTAAACAATATTCGTTCATTTCAGTAGAGATAGTTTTGCAATTTTGTAAAAATAATCCACTTAGAAAAAAAAAATTGAAAAATAAAAATAAAATGTCCAACGAAATTTTTTGAATATCTGCGAATGTTAGTATATGTGATAGTATAGTTTTTTACTCGATAAATATGATTATTTTTATGTTTTTAATTTATAATATTATATATTTATTAAAAATTCAACGTCATAAATTAGTTTTAACTTTTTTTTTTTACAGAAACGTATACTGTACTTAAACGAATTATGCTATTTTTATTTCAAAACAATAAAATGTTTTTCTTTTTTATTGTATGGATATCAGTTTTACGCTGTAATCTACATTTTTCGTTTTCTTTTAAATTTAAAACGTGTATTTAATTATACTATATTTATGTTATTTATAGTTTTATTATTTTACATGATACTACGATTTTATTTCTAGTAAAATTAATCGTCGTATTCGTAAAAAAACTACAAATTATTTTGTAAACGTGTTTAAACACATTTTTGTACCGAGGATGTGAATATTCCCATAAACAGTTTGTACTTCCGAAATTAACATTTCTTTGTCGGAGACTTTTTGGTTTTGACATTTTGATGGGTTCACTCAAAACGTTCAAAAGCAACTAAACTAATTTAATTATATATAAGAAGATAATGACGAGCACTTAACATCTACCGACATAATATTCTCATTTTATTGGCGAGCATCAAAAATATAGCAGGTTTAAATGGTTTAATTTGTGATACGCCGCGACGCTTGCGGGTCACACGAGGTCAACGAATTTATTACGTCGTACGTATTTTTCAAACACCGGTTGCTCACTATTTTATTACGGTCGGTTATTAGTGGTACCACTATGAACATTATATTCATTTATTTATTTATTAATAAGGACAAAAGTCCAATTCACCATATATTTGTATAGATAACAATAATATAATATAACTTAGAATAACAACGTAGTGCATAATAAAAGATAAAAAGGTCGATATATAAAATAATTAGTAATAATAAAATAATAAACAATGTTTGGTAAAATAATTGACTATTTCTAGAAGACATTAAAAAAATTTATAGTGTGACGTATACTTTTTAGAGAAATGACGAATATAAAACAAATGATTGTTGCGAGCGTAGTAGGTTATTAACTTTGAAAATTCAATTCACTCAATAAAAATGAATCATCAATTTCGTTAATTTCAGAAATTTGGTGAGAAAGGTTTTTGTGTACGATAAGTGCCTACGAAGGTTTAAAGTTTCAGAGTCTAACAATTCTTAAATGTTACCGTAACCAGAGTGAGGAGTTCTTTAAATATTACATTTATGACGTATAAATCTGAGAATTTTATTTTCAAGTAGATTATTGTTGTGGTCCCAAATTAATGGAGCGTATCCTAATAAGAAACGGACTTATGAGGTACAGTGGCGTATTTACTGGGAGGGGGTAAATGGGTTGAAACCCCCCCCCCATGACCAATAAAAAAACAAAATTGCTATTAATAATATTATACTTTGCATTATAATGTATACGGAAACAGAACAAGTTTATTTTGATTGTTTTACAATTATTTTTTTTTATATTATCAAACGTTAAGGGTTCGGTTTCATGAGGTATATAGACATTTGAGAGCAAGTGGATCACGAAAATCGTGACAGTTTTATTTTAACATACCAAATATAACTAACACATTATTTTTTATCGCTGATACACGAGCGTTGAATAATAGTTTGGAATATATTATATTATATTCATTGGAATATAATAGTTAATAAAATTGAAAAATTAAAATACCTGTCGTATAGGGTCCTTTAAATTTTAATGCTATTATTGTACAATTGTTCATTATTGTTTGAGATGGATATTTGTTTTTTAGTTTGACGCTTGAGTTATGTAATTCGAAATAATATGTTTATAAATGAAACTGCCCTACTAAAGTTAGTATATTTCAAATTAATAAATATAGAATTATGAGGATTATAATATTGTGTGCCGGACAATTATTATCATTTAAGATAAGAATTATTTATCTAGTAGGCCGTCGGGATGATGCGTTCAACTCGTATTTATTTAATATTTAACACGTGAACATTATTAACTCGTTTAGAACCGTCGTGGCATTGACTTTAATTGTCCATGGGGTTATTGAACTTGTATGTTTTTTATTTGGTAGTTGATAAATTAACGTTATACATTTTATTTAATATTAGATCTAAGTTATATATTATTATGTAATAATATTCCAATTAAATTTAAATGGGGTCGACAGAGGCAATTATAAATAATAATTTAACCTTGTGAAAAAATAAAAAAACATATAGGTATTTTTATTTACTATTTAATATGAAGTGTTTTCTCGATGTGAATTCTACGTTTTACATAGATCTTTTTTTTTTTTATTGTTTTTTATAATGACAAACACAGATCGTCAGTGATCGTAATATTACAAGATCAACTATATGTGTAAAATTGATTTTCTCAATTGTACTGTTTATAATTACTATTCTTTTACTATTAATTATTTATAATATTATTATAACAATATGAAGAATAAAATAAAATATTTGAATACGATTGAGTTGAAGCAATTTTTAAAATTATCTTAAATATATATTCTGCATATTCACAGAAAAGTATTTCGAAATGTGATCGAATACCTACTTTATACCTAACTTAATATTTATTAATACTTTGAAACTAACAATTTTTAATAATTGTTATAAAACATTTTAATTTTAAAATTATAAAATAACATTGTGTTTATTAGCATGAACTTTAATAAATGTTTATGTATGAAAAATTATTACTTTAAGATTTTAAATAAATTCTTTATTTCTTTAAACAAACAAACATCAACAATATTATACCTAAATGTCACTTTTTCAATACAATAGTGCATTGTATAGCCGGATACAGTACACCGTACACACACACTAATATTACAGTGAACAGTAATTTACAGAGAATTTGAACTTTACAAATTTTAAATATTATAACATTTCAAAATTATAGTTGCGTTTTAATTAGTATTTATTTTTTTCATAATATAAAATATTCAAAATATTGTGGGTACTATATACAACATAATATATAGTATACATACTAATATAATATAGGATAATATACCACAAATATATACACTTAAAAAGTAATCTGAATAAAATATTATAATAATACATTCTTTATAATCAAATATTTGGAAAACCAAGTACTGTAGTACCTACTAATAAGTTTTGCTAAATCATCACTATATTTTGATGTCATATCAAATAAATTATTCGTTTAGAGTAATAATAACAGACGAGAAAATTTTTTACGTATGTTGTTATTCTATGGAAAATGATTTAGATTAAAAATGAATTAAATAATAACTTGGCATAAAATATGTTTCGATAAATAGTCGAAAACGTGTTTGAATGATATTTCTATTATATTTAATAATTTCCAGTGGGTTCTGAAAATATATTTATATGAGAATAATTTCGTAAATCATATTCATTATATACATAGATATAGTAGTTATGCATTTTATTTCTTTCCGCCGAATACTTCAGATACTTGCATGTAGTTCTATTGAACTGCCCTGAAAAGGGTCCTTAGAAAAATATCTCTTGTAAATTTACCGTTTGAATATTCGACGCTAATATTAGATGATGAGTAAAAATAACGGTGGTTATTAATTAAAATAAATTGCACCACCAGTTTTAAAACTTTTCGTCTCCTAAGTCGCCGGCTACCCTAGTTTATCACAAACGCATTATATATTTTACAATTTTTTTTTTTTTACAAATTTCCCGCGCTGTAACTAAGCATCCGGTCCATTGTGCCGCATTTCAAAGTCACGTCGAACGTGTCATCATTATGAACGTACCTAAAAACCTTTGTCCGTGTTTAATAATATTTCCATTAAAATATGTAACAAAAGGAATGGACGATGAAAGGTCCCAAACCCTCCGAATAGTTTCCCCACGACCATAAATAACGAACTATCTCGAATGGGGACAGTCTTTTGACATTTGCACCGCCGTTCTCGTATACCATTATGTTCGATTTCGGTATTCTACGCGCGAGTGAACTCGATGTAAAAGGCAATCGCTTTTGTAGCAGGTATATAGTGAAAATCCACAAGGAAGCTATTATTATTGCCAGAGTCGGATCTCGATCCGGGACCCGAAAAATAATTATGTTTTTCGTACAGACGATTATATTAGGGTCCCCTATTGTTGAAAAAAAAACGGTGGCTCCGGTGTACTGCACCGTCGTCGATTTGTCCGACACCGCAGGTTATCGCCCGTGGTATTTTCAATAAAAAAGAAAAACTTGAATTCCTAAAAAAATATTTATCAAAATATGTGCTTGCCTAAAAACAAATTATCATATAATGTATGTGAACGAAAATTATTAACAAACGACCGTCTCGGAAAAATAATATTGGACAGAAAAAAAAATAATATTAATTGTCCGGTGAATTTTGCTGCCAGATCGTCGGAATCCGTGTCTCGTTTCATCGCAAACATTCCGAGATTGTCAGTATGTGATTATAGAAACTACATTAAAGTTATATTATGTACTTTAAACGCGCTTTCGAATAACGTTCGTAATAATTGTATACGATACACTTCTACAGTGTTTTACGACGTGATGAAACTATGAAAATTTTCATTTTTCATTTTCATATATTACTACGTTTAGGTCCTGACTGACGTATTAACGAAACAATGAATTTATTAAATTATATCGAAATTACATGTGAAATTTATGCTCTATATAAAAATTAAAAATATAATAAGACGACATTAGGTTCACCACTTGATATAAAAAGACTGGTCGAAAGGCAATTTAAAACCAACTTTATGACATTGAGGAATGATCCGAAAATATTTTAGTCGAAAGTAATTCATACGAAAAATATTAGACTTGAAACATATTTTATACAAACAATTTAAAATATGATAATATTTCAACTGAAAAAAATGAAGTTATTAATGAAGTGGTTAGGTTAGGTTGGGTTAGGACTAGTATACTTGTTCACAATTTTAAAGCACGTGTATGGTGGTTTTAAAGTGTTTCGGTATACTCAAAATAATTTAATACGTTTATATAAAACAAAAATTGTATTATTTTAGCCTTCCAGATAGGCAATTATATGTTCAACAAAGGGTATTAAGCTATCTAGAATCATCTAAAATGAGAATTTAAAACAAAATAAAATGTATTTGTAGGATGTGCTAATCTTATTCCTAACAGAACAACTATATTTTAAAATATATTAAGTGACTGATTTTTTTTGTAATATGAATTTAGTTAATAAGTTGAAGAGTGTATTTATAACAATATTGTGTAAGTATAGAAATACCGAAAAAGATGTTATCCAAAATTAATCAAAGTGCATTTGAATTTGTGTCGAATTTCTACTAATTTTTTTTTTAATATGTGTTTTGCAGATAGACGCGGCGCGTACGGTTTGCAAGACTAATTTACTTGTAAATTCTTTGCGCCATATTAAAAATGTCTAAAATGTATATATTATACTGTTGGTAAAGGTGCCATAAAACTTTATGGTTTTAGCCACAAAAGTTTATGTTCATAATATTAACAATACAAAAATACAATTTTTGTTGATATTATTTGTTGACCTTCTCCCCGATTATTTTATTTTTAACATTTAATTGTTGTAAATTGTGAACACTTTTTATAAAGAGGTAGAATATTAACTATTGCATAGAAATACAAATCAATTACATATATATATATATTCCTGTAATATTTCCAACAATGAACCAACACAATTATACATTATTTGGTATTTATTTTAGAATTTTTAATATCATAATAAAGTGTTCCAAAATCCAGTTTATATTTAAGTATAAAATCGTTTATGGGATTATTTTGATACTAAATGACTATAATACTAATAAATGTCAATTTCATAAAACTATATGATGTCTTACGATACAATTGGCGAATTATATGTGTATAGTCTTGGGTGTTTTGAAAAATACTATTATCTGATTATTAAAAACGCTTAGGAAATTAATTATAATCAAACACTTTTTGGTTCTTTTACATAACTTGTATACCAGAATTCTAAATTGGAACTGAAACGATTTAATTGCGTAAAGAAAATTATAACTATTATTTTATGAGTAAAATATAATAATAAAATGTGCAACGTGAATGATAAATTTTAAATAATATATAAAAAAATTGCCCTCTCGCCGGTCTATTAAATTATAAATTATTTTATTTAAAGCCTAAAATTATTATATAAAAAAATAGTTATTGAATACTAATCGAATAATTGACGCATAGAAATTTAAACAAATAACTAAAATGAACAAAAAATAAATTCGTGTGAGAACTATATTGTATTTTTTTTTTTTTTTCTACTAGACATGATAATTTATGAAATACTCTAATTTTCACAAGGTATATGTCTATACAACGCACAGGTTCAATTTTAAAAGCAGTAAACAAATTCAAAATGTTATATATAATCACACGTCACATTGTGTCATACGAACCATTATAGGTACCAGTAAATATGGCAGTACGTTAAGGTTTTATGGTATTTTTTACGTACCTTAATATTGTCGAGTAAACTTTTTTACGATGCGCACAGGCCTAATGGTTCCGGGTAATGGCCATGTTGTGAACGTTGTTTGTGGTAATAATTTATAAACGAAACGCCGACAAATACCGTTTTTTTGAGCAGTCGAGTTTAATATGTTTACTGAAATCATGTTTCTTAATATTTTTTTTTTTTTTTATGTTATCGGAAACTTCTATAGAATTAATTCCTGTCGGTATTAAATAGCCTTGAAAAAAATATTAAACCATTCGAACCACTTTTTATAAACATTTTTTATTATCTATTTTCTTTTTTAATAGGAATTTCTATACCCTATATAGTCAATTATTAAGAAAAAAAACCTGAGCGGTCCCGGATGCGGTGGTTATTTTTTAGTTTTGTTTACGTGAGAGGGAATATATAATTATAGTACTTATATATTAGATTTTATTCAACTTCATTCCAGCCTACGGGTATTTTTCCATGAATCTTTCTCAATATGAGTTTCGGCTGTTAGATTATGACCAAGACAATACATTTGGATGTGACTTTCAATATTAAAGACGAATTTTTATGATTTTCAACTATTTCGTTTTTACACGTATACACCTAAAACTTTCGGAAGATAATTATTTAATTTTATATGAATTTTCCAATTCCCTTAAAAATTAAAGTTACTTAAATATACCTAAATAAATGTTAGGTTATTGTATCTGTACGGATAAAATATTTGTATATTACCCGTACATAATATTATAATAATACGTAATAATTGTATTATTAATCATATTTGCATTTATTTATTGAAAACAGATAAACTATTTAACTATCTAGGAAAACGTATAGTTAGATATAATATGTATTTATAGCATGTATTAGTTAGTACGTAAGACGAAAAAAAAATGTTAACAAGTGAACAATAAAATCGTATAATATCGTATAACAACAATAATAATACTAATAGAATAATTAGTTCTGTTCATTTTTATGATTATAAATAACAACGTATAATCATATTGATGTATACTCATTATACCGAACATTTTTAATTCCGAACACGCATATCATTTTATAATAACAATTATTCACGATTGATTATTTATGATTTTTTTATACTTTTTTTTATTACATTTTTACGCCACAGCTATTAAATTTTCTCATGATAATAATATACTATTATTGTTAGCTGTTACATAAACAGGTTTTTTTTTTTTTTAACATTCGATAAAGTATAGATAAACCTATAATTTATTATGTAAGCCCCTAATGTTTTTTAATATACGTACATGTTGTAAATAACGATTAGAAAGCTGAAACGAAACCATTTTTTTTTTTACTGAACATTCATTATTTTAAAAAAAACTTGTTACTAAAAAGTTGATTACATTGAAAGAAAACTGTTATGCCTATATATTTTCTGGTGTAAATAAAAATATTTCTTAAAAAATATACTTAAAAATTAATACAAATAAAAAATGAAGATAATCTAATTTCTCTCACACTCTCTCTATCCGTAATAATTTGGTTTACAAAATTTAAATTTTAAAATCATATTAAATGACTGAATTTTGTTTCAGACTTTATCTAAAATTACTAAAAGTACATTTGGTACTCCAGTCATTTAAAAATTACAAATTAACATTTCTATATTAAGTACACATTAAACTAGTGAAAACAATTTATATTGAATTGATAATAGAATGTTTTTGTTTCGTGTTGCGTTGAATATTTTAATGAGTGATGAATGTTGCCGCGGTCGGTAGGCAATACTTAAAAATATAAATTATAAATACCATTTTGGACAATCTTACAATGTGCGTTCTACCGACGACATTGTGACTACAATATGCAAACAACCGCTAATACATTTTACCGTATTGACTGCGACCACAACAACTATGATGTACATATATAGTGTAATCATTTGTGACTTATAGTAAATATCAAAGCTGAACAAGTTTTAGACATTTTTCACTAATGTTAAACGTTAAAAGTTAATTTAAGTTAAAAAGTAACTTAATCTAGCTAAAAACTAATCTGTTTTATAAACAAAAATAACAATTATTGACGATAACTGAATAATGAACGTAAAAATAAACCAGTGATATTTCCGGTGTTTGTGAGCTTTGTGCATGTACCCATTCGTAATGTATTTTATTGTTCAATGACTTCTGTTTCCAATTTCGTGATAATTATATAAATAACGTTATTTTATATTCAAATAATATAATTTTACTTATATAAGTATATATTTTAAAATAAAATTGTGTATTCCAACGTGGCTATATACTGCTGAGTGTAGATATTTTATTTACAGCAATTATATTTTAAGACTTTTTTACTTTTTCTACGATGGAAATATTTTGGTAAAAAATAATTTTTTAAGAAATATTTTTAAAAAAAAATAAAAAAGGCCGAAATAACACCGGAACAATGACTGAACCTCTTGTATACGGTATTTTACGAATTGTACATATATATATTTGAAATTTCTTGACAAAAGTTTTTCCCACATTTACTCGGGGCAACATATTTTGTTTGTCATCAAAACCCAATGTCGTGTATTATTATTATTACAATAATATTATATAAATATAACATTTTATCAATAAAATACCGATTAAAAAATTTAAATAATCTCCACGTGAATATTTAATTTATATTTAACTATTTACAATTTCACAAGTAAAACACGTCAATTTTTTTACATTTAAATTTTTATTAATTATAACACTATATTTTATATATATGAATAAAAATAAAAAATAAAAAACATTCTACTTCGCCCCTTTGTTTCTAAAACCGAATCGTCGCAGCCGGACGGCAGATGTACGTTTTGAATCACAAGTCGAGTGTAGAAAAAAAAAATATAATAATAATAATAATAATAATTATAAAACCAATTACACACGTGTTCGTGGACGAATAAATTACACGACCGCCCTTGAATGTAAATCATTTTGACAGGCAGCTGCAACGATTACTATTTTCTCATCGTCACGCACTCGCTGCCCTCGACCAAACAAACCGGGAACATTGTACCGACATCCGGTTACCATAATTGTGAATCGTTGTTAACATGTGGTGTTGCTCTATTGCTCGTGGTCGGAAACATTGTAGGAATAATAATAATAATAATATAAACTATGAATCACGAGTACGCGACAAAGGTACAGCGATCCCACCGGACGATTCTGAGGGGTTATCAACATTTGAAATTTGAAATTTCTTGACAAAAGTTTTTCCCACATTTACTCGGGGCAACATATTTTGTTTGTCATCAAAACCCAATGTCGTGTATTATTATTATCACAATAATATTATATAAATATAACATTTCATCAATAAAAGACTGATTAAAAAATTAAAATTATTTCCACGTGAATATTTAATTTGTATTTAACTATTTACAATTTCACAAGTAAAACACGTCAATTTTTTTACATTTAAATTTTTATTAATTATAACACTATATTTTTACAATTACCGAAAATGGCATACCATAATTTTGTATTTGGTTTAAATCCTAATCATTTAAAAAAAAAAAAAACGGTTTTTATAACAACGATGTTTCTTTAGATTTTATTAATTGCATTTTGTTATATTTTTCAACATTATACCTAATTTTAATATTTAATCTATGCGCATATTATTATCTTATAATATTTTTTTATCTCAAAAATAATAATCACTAATCCTAATAATTAGTCGATTTAGTCGGGTAAAATGAAAAGTACAATAGTATTATATAATATCCTATCGCTATAATTAAATATGTGACTATCAATCTTAATAAAAGCACCTACTTCTATGCTTCTAAAACATCATTATTATTAAAACAAATGAATAAAATTCAAAAATTTCTTCATGGTCTTTTTTTTTTAAATTATTAGCATTTCAACTGTATGAGAAATATAGCATATAGGTTACCATTTAACATAATTTTAACAATAAAAAAATCGACAATTTAGTATAATAATATACTAATATATTATAAGTAGAAATTATTAAAAAAAAAAGTAATACAAATCTTAAATATTAGTTTGTATGTTACGTGAATCGCCCTGTTTAAATAA
This sequence comes from Eriosoma lanigerum, assembly GCA_013282895.1. Taxonomy (NCBI): domain Eukaryota; kingdom Metazoa; phylum Arthropoda; class Insecta; order Hemiptera; family Aphididae; genus Eriosoma; species Eriosoma lanigerum. The sequence continues at coordinate 25,709,039 of CM023362.1, read as the reverse complement.
TATATTAATACCTACAGAATTTTACAGATATATATAAATTCTGTATGAAGATCCGATACAGTCGAAATAGGTGTTTTACAAAAAATAGTCGTGTGCATAGTTGACGTGTGAAAAAAATAATAACAACGCATGGGCGTTTGGGGAATTTGATATATGTTTTTATTATTTTTTGTGAAGAGATGACGGGCGTAAAACACCGTCTTATGAAATTATATTATATTATATTATATATATAGATTTAAAATGATAGTCGTCGGCAGGGGTCGAGTGGTCGTTTTTATGACACAAAGAAGAATAACACGAGAAACGACTTAACAGTTTACAATATTAGACTTAAGTCGTGAGACCCACGATTGACCTTGAAATGTTTTTAGAGTCTGACAAAGGTTTGTTCACATAAGTATATCAACAGTTTAACAAAAATATTTCGATATAAAAATAATTTGTTTTCATAAAATTGTAATATTATGAATATAATATTGTTTTCTAGTACGCTCATAGAATCGTAGAATACCCAAATAAATTACCACACTGAAAAAATAGCACTGATGCGATAATATATAATAAATAATAATAAGAAATTAAAATTATTTAGCTATAATAAATGGGCACATACAAATTTTAAAAAAAAAACTGTATTTAAAATGTAGTAATTATAAAAGTTTAGCTAGAAAGTGCTAAATGTAGTTTTTAAATTGTACGTATATGTTCTGACTTATTAGACAGAAATAATCAACAGTTCAGAGGCCTAACCTCTGAAGGTAATATTTTTATCATAATAAAACCATAATCCTAGGGACAAAATGAACCTACTATATGTCTATATTGCGTCTGACGAGTCTGTTATTTTTCTTATATATCAAATTGTAAACTTATACATTATGCTAAATATATATTAATCTAGTTTGTATTATAATTAATAATAAACAAATTAAAATAAAAATCATTTTTATAGTCATGTGTACTGAAAGAAGTGAATATTTTATACTAAACATAATTATTTTTATAAATTATATGCAAGACGGTACTTCATTTGCGACTTATCGAACAACTAAAAACGCTACTAATTAAAAATTAATGAATATTTATCAAATGCAAATAATTTATAGTTATAAACATTTTGCGAAAATTGTACATTTTACTTTCAATTGTGACATTTCCCAAAGTTATATTAGTGGGTACTACGCTCATACACACCATTGTCAACTTTGCAAAACATTAATTTAAATAAATATGTAAAATGTTTATAAGAAAATAGTATGTGAAATGATTTGGTGGATGGGGGAACGCGTGTTGTAATTATGCATATATTTAGTTACATTTTTTTTTTTTAATTTTGAGTTAAGAATTATAAATAAAATTTACGTAAAATTCATATTACAAAATAAAATATACTGTACCGTCTATTCTATTGTACAAGAAATGATTATAAATATTATTAAGGTTCTTGAATTTATTAGTATCCCTGACGATTTTTAAATTACAAACCCCCTTAAAATTGGTCTTTTGTAATAATACATGTCATGTTGTTTCTATTACCAATATATTTTAATACTCGTTTTATATTACAAATCTACAAAAATATATGTAAATTAAACATATTATTAGTTTTTTTTATTATTATAGGTAAGTACATATCTAATATTATTACGTTGATTTTATTATACATAGAAATTTAAATATTTATTATTATTATTATTATTATTTTTTTAATAATAATATATTTCTTACAATATTACTTATTATGTACCAATGCGATGTGTCCATGACCGAAACTATTTATAGTGCTGTAGACCACCCGGTGTGAGTTTCATGGATTCCTAGGGGGCCGCGCATCACAGATTAAAAATCGTTTCTGTATATTATTATATTGTATACACATTATATTCATTTACCAGTTTTTCGATGGCGCAGTATATTACTGCCGATGAAGATCGATAACAATGTTACATAATAATGTTCAGTTATTCATTATTAACTTGATGTGGAATTTACCAGTAAACAATTTTTGGTACGTTTCCACTGTATTGATCTTTCAGTAATTTATATTTAGATAATATTTCTGATTTTGTATGTTTAAGTATTTTATCGATGAAAGTTTTTGAATCTGGATAAACTCGAGCTATTTGTACATCATGCATGAATTAACTTTCACAATAAATTTTGTTGTAACAATTGAAAATTACTTTAGCTTCGTTATTCCTTATATCATTGGTTTAAAGTCTACATATCCATACTATATATCACTACTATTATTGTATTTAAGCATTTCTTTCTATCTATATATTTTAATAACCTAAATGTTGTGTAATTTTATTATATTTTTATAAATATTTTAAAATATCAAACACATTTTTAAACGTTTTATAGTAGCAAATATTCATGATTTTTCTTTACTTTTCAAAATGTACAATATTAAAAAATATTAAAACGAAACCGTCATTTAAATATATTAAAGTAACGAACAACAAATTAAAATATTATTATAAAATGGCATACTTGACAAAAACTGTCAGTATGATAATATCTGTTAAAATAAGATCAAATAAAAATTCACTAAAAGATGTGTATTTCTAAAACAAAATTAGTTTGCAGTAATAAGTATTGTAAGATATGATAGTTATGTCATTTGAAATTTTCTCTTGGGTAGTCAAAATATGTAAACAATAATAGTAATACATTAATGACAAATTACAGTATGTCATACCATATTTGAAAATTTATTATTAGAATATTGTATAAATTATGTTGTTTTTCACTTCAGTGACGACGCAACGGCGTTCAACACAGATGCTTAATTAGCGATTCCACGCCGAATGATGGAACTAACAACACGATTAATGCCCAGCCATCCACCGACCGTTGGAAAAAATATAATTTTGATATATATAAATTTTAAGTATATCTATAAATATATGAATTATTTTCGTCATAAAACATAGAATGGGCCATTCATAAATTAATTTTTTTGATTTTTTATTAGTTAAATAATACATTTCGCCTCTTTAAAAGTAATTACTATTAACATTTTAATAATAATATTGATCTTTCTTCGTTTATAATTATTATTTTTCTTCGAGTGTTAACAGAAAAAAAAATATTTCTTCGTATGGTTACTAATTGAATTTAATTCAGACAATTTAGAACATTACATTTGAGCCTACTCAAATAATTTTAACACTTTTTATCATTAACCCAAAACATTGTTTTAGATTAAACGTTTTAGATAACGCCCAATCTTTCCTATCCTACGGTTAGAAATCATGCGCTTCGTCATACGCTGCTATGTACTGATGAATCTGTTATTACCGGAAGAAAACAAAAAATAGTCAATATTTTATAATAATTTAATATTAATATTGTTTGTACGAGCCGGCATAAGAAATCCTCGTACACGCGCACCTTGTATAATATCGATTTATTATAAATCATAGGAATATACATTTTTTCGGGCCTAAAACTCGAATAAGTAAAACGTAACGCATAAATCGAAATAATGTAAAAATAACACTTTAATATTAGATTTTTTCAATATAATTATATTATACTGCGTATAATTTTATGTTTATCGTCTATTGATAAACATTAGAAAACACAATAATTGTATTTCCGCAGAGGTGGTCTATTCCTTGTGTATTATGGAAAACGATCGTTCCAATACACTTTTGAAGGACGGTAATTTATTCCTGTAATCTCAGATATTAATAGATTTTACCATTATTAATAGGCATATGGTTTTGAAACCTAGAAAATAAATCATAGTAAAAAATATAATTATTATAATAAATTATAAGGGTGGGTGGGACAATGGTGTATTATGCTATTTCCTAAGACGCCCAACAGGCAAACCCCCACTGTCTACAGGTAGAGGATTCGGAAAACCATAGTTTTAAATAATCGATCAAAATTTGTATGGGTCCATAAATTCTCCGCCCTCCACAATACAGACAATAGATACCCAATCACTAGGCCATAGTAACAACACATGCACCGCGCACAATAATCCGATAAGATAAGATGAAAATACGTTCAAAACTCGTTCGTATAATCTATAATTTTTGGTACAAATTTATTATTTTAATAATAATAATTATTATTATATCGTTATAATCATAAAAAATATTTATATTCTTATTGAAAGAATAACAGTTTTTTTAAATTAATGTAGGGGTGTTCGTCCTATCCAACCCATAGCCGTCGCTGGTAAAATTAATTAAAAAAAATACATTATTACCATTACCTAGCATTTTTGTCAGTTAACCCTTTTCCCATTACCGTTGATTATACATGTTAAAAAATATAAAGAAACTATTTATAATCAATCCCAGTATCAATATTGTAATTTGTATTATAATGATACATTTTGATCGCCAATAATAAATTGTAGTTTCATTTTATTATTATTATTATTCTATTTTTAATACCCAATTAATTTTGAGACAAAAATATTTGAAAAATGTAAAATTAAAATTAGTAATTAAACCTTATTTACCACTGAGTACTAGCCACTACGTACTAAATGAGCTTTGGTCATGATTGACGTTAATTAATGCTCTGTTCACAACACAATTGGCAGTTGAACTATATAATTAACCTAAATTAAATACTGTGTGGTGTGATTTATTGTAAATAGACAAGATTGGATGCGTTGGCCACGACTTGACTTGACATGACTTGGCCTTAAAATAAAACCAATGTTGTAATACACTGTTTCTATTTTAAAAACTTCGTTATAAAATTATACATTATTTTCCACACGTCTCGTATGTGAGAGGAAACATTTTAAATTAAAATATTTAATATAAATAGATTGTGTTCATCTTTTTTAATTTTAATAGGTATGCTGTGATAAAATAACAGTGAATAATCTTGAATAATTATTTTTTTATTGAAATTTTAAAAGTTAAGAAGTAGAGTTTTGTATCATACCTACCAAAAATTATGAAAGAAGTACAAACAAAAATATACATGATCATAAAAAACTAATATTTTAAATATAATATATTTCATACAGATTTTTGCCATTTCCCTCATAATTTTATAAAATATTTGTATTTTTTTTATATATATTGGTAACTATTTTATAACTGTATTTTAATTTGTAGTATGTTTACATGAATGACGAACGTTATTTTTTAACCTGTTGACACAGTTGTTTAAAAATTAAAAATATTTTAAATAATTAAGAAATCCAGGTCGGCTGACCCGTTTGCATTTCGGACTGTTTGGTCTATAGATATGAATTTTACTAAAAATTTAAAAACAAATACTATATAAAATGTTTATTAATTAGAATCAATTTCTATTTACTCTATTTAATTTATATGTAAGATATTATATAAATGTTTAAAAATTTTAATTCGCAAAACTTCACTAAATATATTTACACGAGGTAGGTTCATCTGTCAATTATTCGGTGCGTAATACACGTAATAATAATTCTTTAATAATTCTAAAATATAATATAATTTATTAACATTTCGTTATGCACAATAGATAATCGTTTGATTTGTTATTTTTAGTTTTAAAAAAGAGGACATTGAATGAAAAAATATTGGTAGAAAAACGTCAGCAATTATATTTATTAATTTTATTCGAATATTTATATTAAAATAAATTAAATTAATGTTGATGTTTCACTATCTACAACATAAATTATAATTAATATTATAAAAATAATTTGTACAAAATGTTTTGTATACACGTGATATGAGATTATTTCTGTTCGCTCTCAGCGATATAAACTTTTTTCACACGTAGCATTTTTTTTTTTCGTCTCGTTAACAAAAGATGTTTATTATACGGTTTTCCACCGAAAATTGAATTATATCAAACATAGAAGTTTTCGTTTTCGTTTTTTTTTTCTATACAATATAAATTATATAACAACGTTATAAAATTCATTTGAAAGGGACGTGATCGTAAATAACTGTCTACACCTCGTTTCACCGGTCACATCGTCGCCAGAACGACATCCGGCGAATGAATAGAGAACAGACGTGAGACGTATTTAAAGCGATACTTATTATTATTATTATTATTCCTCGTTGTGTTTCATTGTCCCTCGAACACGTCGTTGTTATCGGTTTATATTGCTATTGATCTTATAACCGTATACAATGTCACGTCGTTATATTGTTACTTAATATATTTATTACTTTATATTATTACGGTAGATGTAGCGTGAAATGCGTTTCACGGAATTCATTTCATATTTATTTTACAAAGTAATATTGACTGAAACAGACGTTGGTAGTAATGGCCGGTTGGCGTTTTTGATTTATTAAAACGACTGTACATCCGTTAAATAGTTCTTTCGAGCGTTGTCGTATGAATCGAATAACAACATTTATTGAATTTATTAAATTCAAATTTACCTAAAAATTTCGAAGAATAGTATATTACCGTTTCTTTCTTCATTTAATCTGTTGTAATAATAATGATAATACGAATTCTTTAACATAAAATTTTTGTTTACCGTGCGCGTTTTCAAAAAGTTCGCGTTCAAATAGCGATGAAACTATGAAAATACTTATGTTTTTATTTTATAGAAATGGCGGCCCGAATTATTCATTTTTATGAATTATATATCGCTATATTTATTGGATTTATTAAATGATATCGAAACTTCTGAATGTGTAATTTTGAATTTATGTTCTATATAAAAAAACATCATGCTATTAATCGAGCGTAATAATTGTAATAATATAAAAATATATTATAAAACCAGAAAATTGCGTAGTGTGAATGATAAGATGAAAAATAAGTTATTTAAAATTATTAATCACACTCGTTCGATCGCCCAAAACTAAACCGACACGTTCTGGCACGTGCGTTTTCCCCTAGAGTGAATATTAGTCATGCATCGACGCCTATTGTATAACACCCTTTAGGGTGACGAATTAACGATCTCCCCTAGTTCCTCCCTTTTTTTGTCCGTAAACGTGCCGCTCACAAATATCCTTGCTTTTGAATTTCATATGTATTGGATTTAGAATGACACAAATATTTATTTATTTATCTAACCTTTATAGTTTGTTAACTATTTAATAACTTAAATAGTTCACCTTAAGCGTTTGGATTGTGCCTGATCGTTGTTTTTAAAAAAAATTAAGGGTCATCGTAATTGGACTATTTAATAATAGTTTCTAAATTCGAGAAATTCGTTTTCAATTTTATACAATAATTTTATCAATTATGACCCCAGGACAATAAACTAATGGTTTATTATATTATAGATCAACATCTATAGTTATCGATAGGTGTCTCTGTCTAATGTTCTCGATTGTATTCATTTTATAATACGATTTTTATTGAATACGAGTTATTAGTTTATTAATATAATGGCTTAAGAATGTTGGCTGTATCGTTGCGGTATGCGCTCGACCCGACGACATCGTCCTTAACCTGTTTTATTATTTTTACGATTATTTTTTTTTTGTATTACGAGAAAAATATTTTTAAAGAAAGATGAACAATTATTTTTTATTATTATTTATAGAATTTTATATATCTACCTATATTTTTAGGATAAACGTAAGTTATAACAAAATAATGCGAGTAGAAATTCCAAAATTTGGAATTTGGATAAAAACTTTTTGCGTATTTACGTATAACATGAATTGATGTGTAACTTTTTATCAGTAATGTAAAAAATAAGTAAGAAACTTGTACTTAATGTTGAATATTATAAACTTTTCTGTTGGAAATATATTTCAGTCGAAATTAGTTATTTTAACTATGTAGTTACTAATTTATAGTGTTATTATGTGTACCTATGTTATGGTTATTTTCTTAATGTATTTTTAAATGTACAAAAATATTTCGCAGTACTTATATTTTAGAATATTAGAATTTCGTTGTTTAATATTAATTTAAACAAATTACTTACAATATTTAACCAAAAAACTCGCGTACATGTTATGAACCTCTTAATAATATTATTATTTTAAATAATATAACAAAATTGTTTAAAATACAATATATTTTGGAGGACTCTGTCATAGAATTCATTAAGGGACATTGAATAGAGATCCAATACACCACTATAGACTATAATATTATTTTGTTCCGTGTCGACTATGCCGTAATTGATTAATATGAGCTATATTTAACTATTATTGATCCTGTATATTAATATTGTATTCTTATTGTAGTATTATATTTTTAATTACGTTTTTTTTATCTTTGGACTCTGTTTATTATTATAAATGATAACCACGTTAAATTTATTTATTATTCGATTTTTAACATCAAATTGTGTTTATTATTTTAGATTGTTTTGACGTATTCTCGTTATTATACTACACATTATTACGAGCACAAGTAGCTCAGTGTTTATTTATCACTCCTATATATAAAACATGTTGTGTCTTCTGACCAATTATAGCAGCCTAAAAAAAATATATATATAAAAAATCTTTGTGAAAAAAATAAAAACAATGAAATGATACCTAAGTTCAATCACAATATATTGTGTTTTATTATAAATAAGATTAAACTGTAATTATGAGCAAAGTTCTTGTGTCAAGAATTCTTTATTATTAACTAAAATCATTAGTATTTATTATTTTAATTTAGGATTTTTATTTTTTGGTGTTAAAGAAATTAATATTTAATTATATTAGGTATGTTTTTACTTGATATTAATGGCGTATTCTCCAAAGAGAAGAATTTCCTTTTAATTTGTTTTGATAAAAAATTTCTTTTTTTTTTTTTTGTTCTTGGTTTCATTATAGGTTGTATACTAAGTTAATATTTTGTTTGTATAAATGTATGAATTATTTATAAATAATAGTTGTTACTGCACCGGAGAAAAAAATATTTCATGTTAATGAACAACGTATACAGTATAATGTAATAAATACCTAATATACGTGAACGTACCTTTAAAGGTACCCTTAATGTTCTTTAATAATGTTTCTATTTATATTTTAACAATGATGTTTATACTCTTATTTTCATACAATAACACATCAATTGTTAAACCTACCTACGGTAGATTATGTTGCCTGTACGTAACTCCTTGTGTATGTCTATGAGTACACAAAATCCATTTTTTATTATTATTGCGAGTTCCGTCGGTATGATGAAAGAAATAATACTCGGAATTCAAATTAAAAAACAAATTTTAATTTATTACAAAATAATCTTTGTTTCCTACACTTTATATTGGGGGAAAAAATATGGTATAATATTTTATTATTTTATTATTAATTTTAATTAAAATTTAATACACGTTATTAAAAATGTCTAAAATAGGATACTTTATTATGAATTCAAATCTGTTTTAAAAATTGATATTTGATCATGGAATCGAGCGTACTGATGGAATTCGTATGTAGGGTGTTTGGAATAAAAATAAAGCTGGGGACAGAAGCTTTTTAAGCATTAATATAATTTATATAATTATATATAATTTAGATGGGTTAGATTAGGTCATTGTATGTTATTTATTTCATAGGATCGAAATATACAAAAAATGCACTCAAACTGTGTGTGAGAACGTTTTGGATGGTTTTTAAAATCGTTATAATAAAAAATAGACCTATGCCGCGATGTCCCGACATCCGAAACGAACCGGGTTATAATCGATGGTCCGCTCGACCTCGTCGGATTATCTCATCAATTCGTATGTCTAAAAGTAGAAAATGTACAATAAAATATAATATTTATTACACGTATAAAATTATATACACGAATACCCTTTGTATTTGTTAGAATGCGTTGTGTAATTTGTATTGTGTTCAACAAAACCAGTTAATCCGGTCCGGATGAATATAAATAAGAAGACGATACCAGGTGCTATTAAAACGGAGAAAATTTGTATTTGACGAAATAATGTGTATCTTTGGTCCAGAGCGATAAAAATGTTTTAATATTTTTCGACGATTATTAAATATGAACAAAACCACTTAGCGTAGCTTGTGTTTAATTTTTAGAGTAATGCGTTAAAATAAAATATATAGCTGTACAAAACACAAGTACACTGTGCATAATTAATACCGATTTATTTACATACAAAACAAATGAATAACTTTTTAGGACGATTGCACAAAGAGTAAATGTATCATAAAATACTCGTAAGTATATGAAATATTATCATAATACGTTGTGCAGAAAAATTTCCTTAAAAAAATGGTTTCAAATCAATACTTAAATGAACGACGGTGTATTATAGACAAAACTTGTACGATAAATTTATTTATAACATTAATTAACTATCAAGAACGGCTTTGTTTCGTTTGAATAATCTTAATATTGATAGTAATTTTAGTATTATGGTTATATAATTGTAATCTTAAATATTATATATAATTTTGGTATAAATATACATTATAAATTATAGACATCATTATCACGTTACATTGTTCTATTAGCGATAACTAATATTGACAATCAGTGTTTTATAATAAAATATATTGTGATAGGGTTCAAGTTACCTGTTGTTCATAATATATTTATTATTAGTTATAATCTCAACGAGAATCTAATTAAAATAATATGTGCCTTTTATCGCCGATCGAATCGACAACAGTTACTGGTTTCCCATTACTTACAACAAGATAAAATAATAAGTACCTACAGGTATATAAGTATGCACTCGTATAAATTCTTAGATATGACGTAATCGATATAATCTCCGTATCCGTTTTATACACTAAACAATATACTTTTTGTAATCGAATAAAAAATTTTTTGTGCTTAACTATTTATTAAAAATCATTATCTGTTGTTTCGACCAAAAGAGGAAAAATAATATTTATTAGTGTTATTGAAATTGAAAATTATTTTTGTCTAATAGTATCACATATTGAATTTTTATATATAACAAAACAAATTCGTGCGACCAGAACGTAGTTTAATTAATCGATTGACAAAGACAATAATATTATATAATGCTCAATATTTATAATTATAATAATTTTGATAATTATTGTCAAAAGAGTGTGACAATGATTGTCGTCGATTTTACCATTGTGTATTGTGTCTATATCGCGAATCAAAATCGCAATATGAACATTAGTTGTGGAGGTGCGGGTTATGGGGTCGATCGTCTCCCAATATTTTATTTTTCATATATGTGATGTATATATATATATATATATACAGGTGGTTCCAGATCTATTTACTTATTGCGATATTTCCGCGAAGAATTAAAATTGTTGAACGCGGTTTGTATCAAATTATTATTTAGACCTAACGAACTATAATGTTATCTTTATTACTCGTTTAAAAAAATATGTCTCACAAAAAAAAATTAAATCTTTATTTTTTGAGTTATATTAGTTATATTTTTATGTTATATATTTATATAATAATTTTGACGTGTCGATCTCTAAATTAAATCAAGATTTCGATTTATAGGATTTTTTTTTTAATTATTCGAGATATAATATTTCTACGTCATAATTCGTAATAATTTAATATTTTAATATCGTAACATGTAAAATGTGTTTCAATCAAGGTTATCATGAATGTTCCAGTGCTTACAAAATGTTATCGTAGATATTTATATTTTTATTATCTATGAATTTTTTAGTTGCAATAATATTATAATAATATTATGATTGTATCACATTAATATATACGCTATCACAATGACGTGAAAAATATGATTTGTTCAATAATTAAAAAAAAATGCCTAAAAATTGAAATCTTGATTAAATTAAGAGATTAACACGTCAAAATTCTTATATAAATATACTCATATAAAATAGCTATCTTTAAAAAAACTTAAACAAAAAGAGTTATTTAAAATATATTTAATAATAATAAAATACTGTTTTAAAACAAACGTATATCGTCTTTTCTAAAATACTAACTTATATTGTCGTATAATGTTTATCATAATAATTTATGATGTTTCATAATATAATCCAGTTCGTTAATTCTTTTATAATAATTGTTTTATTTTTTTTTTTTATATATACAATGCAAACTTACGTTGCAAAACGAGTAGGATTATACTTTAACATTTTAAACAATAGAAATTAGAATTTCCGTTGTTTACTCGTAGCGGTATTGTAGTGGCACACGAATTAATTTTTGTTAAATATAATTTAATTGACTTCCTGTCCTGAAAATTATCACTAAATAGTCATAGGGTGCCAGATTGGGTAAATTAGACCTATCGAGATTTTATTAATATTTTTAACCATATTGTACATTTTACTTTTTTAACGTATTTAAAGTATTTTTCATTTTTCTCGAAATTTATATTTTGAAATACAAATGGCGAATTACATTGATATTGTCATTTTCGATTGTTTATTATAACATTTTTTCCTATAAAAATTTGTTAAGCGGCCCACCGAGATTATTTCAGTAACTCACATTTTGAACGATAGTATGTTTGTGCCGGGAGCTCGAGAAGGAAAATAATACTATCGTTTTCCGATAAAATATTGACATACGATCAGTTTAAGTATTATGTTGTCGACAACAATAAGTTTTTTTTTAGTAAATAACTATTGCTGGAATGTCGATAGTGGTATATTCACTACGATGTTTTATTTATCGATAATATGCATTATCATGAGAACTTACATAATCCTCATAAAATATATAATATATAATTTGTAATTTTATCGGTATAGCGAATATAATAGGTGGACTATTATTAATTTATTATTATATTATTAGTATGTATCTAGGTACTAATTATTATAATTTGTGTTAACTTATAATATGTACATACAAAGTGGGGAAATTCTCCAGACATTATTGAATATTTTATATTCGCTAATTACTATAAAGAACCCATAAAATGTTAACTTACTTTATTAAATATCAAGTCTTTTATTGTCATAAAACAGCGTTCTTCAATCTTTTTCGATTTGTGTCACCCTCATTCACAAGTATTAAATACTAGATCGCCATTTCGACAAAATATACAGTAATTTTAATGCCTTTCTTGTCACCCCAGTTGACAACCACTGTCATAGAGGTTAGGTTTTATGGTTATTCATACGCAAAGCTAACTAAATGTTGACGATTATTTTTATCACCATCAAAGCCTAAAATTTTGTGTGCTAACACACTTAATGCAGTACAAAAGTATACTGCTTTGTATGTTATTTTTTTAGTTTTCTGTATTTTTAACAATATTTTAAATAAATAATATTCAAAATGGTCCATAAGTTAGTTCTCACATTATTTCGCTAAAAATAATGGACATTATAACTGGATTATCATTATATTTGTTGAAATTTGTATTTTATTAGGTCTTTCACTATTATATATATAGGTCATAAACAATGCTGTTGTAATGGTAATCTTGTTTGGTGGGGGGGAGGGGGGAGTAAAGCAAAAATAAATTGTTATCATTTCGCAGCTAATCGTTGATCTAAATTTATTTTATTTAGTGTATAAACGATTCGTCATGTTCTCCTCTTATATTCAATGTGCTACATCATGGACATCGGCTAGGTATGTGTAGTTGCATACCGATTTTTTGTAGGCATATTTATATAAAATAAAAGTGGGCCCGTGTTGAAAAAGAAAGTTAATTGACTTTTGGATAGGAATCCCAGATGTATTTTTCAAAAAAGCAGAACATTTTAAATCATATTTATAATTTACATAGATGAATAATAAAAGAATAGGGTATGGTCATTAGGACACAGTCCCTAATAGGAAAAAAATTAGTTTCAATATTCAAAAGTTAGATATAATTTTACAATGTAAAAGTTTATTTTTATTATTAAGTATGTACCAAATAAATATCTAAAATATCTATAAATTTGGTTCAGAAATTTTCATTCACATTAAATAGTAAAAAAAAATATTTTTGAAGCAACTTTAAAATATAGTATATACAGGATGGTTTATTCAAATTATGGGACAAAAGTGCCATTTTGTACCTTTTTTCGGGACACCGGGATTCTTCATTCAAATAGGAACGTATGTAGTATAGACATATGGGATCCCTACTTTTGGGCCACTCTATGCATTCAAATTTTAAATTTTAATTGTATTTAACTTTATGTTGTAGAAAAATGTGTTTAAACTGATTTTTAAAATTTTTTAATTAATTATTAATATTGATGCTTGTATATATACATTTTAGTTAATATTATTATGTAATAAAACCAGTACATATACTATAAGGTGTTAAATAAAAAATTGTACATTTTATTACCTGGGACCACCAAATGTGACTACTAGGTCGTAACTAGTCCTACTTCGTCTAATGAGCAAACTAATACTGTATAGATTCCATATTTTGATAATTTGACTACAAACCGTTTTGGTTGAAGAAAAAACATGGTTGAAAAAATATTCCTCCATAAACGCACATAGTACATTGTGAACAATATAATATTATGTTTTTATAACTATTACTCAAATATCATGTAAATTGGACAATACTGATAAAGTGATAACTAATTTATTGTATTTTTTAAATTTGTGAAAAAAGTAGGTGAAATATTTACTAAATATTTGGCTAAAGTGTATAAGATAAAATCATTTGTCAACTATAGGTATAATAATGATAATTTCAAGACACAGATTTGAACTGTAAATCAATAGTAAATGTATTAATTAACAAATTTAAGGCTTTATCATAAACTAGCAAGTACTAATAATATTGCTATTACTAATAATAGTATTGCTTGATGTTGAATAGACGACAACTATGAATATTAAAAATCTCTAAAGCAAAACAGTAATAAAAGGTTAGGTTATCTAGTTTACAAACTATTGATTGAAGTCGTTAAAATAGAAACAAAAATCAATTATTCTAGTGTTAATTTTTTTTTCTTTTCTAATATATAATTTGCAGTATAGGGTTAATAATAGAACTTTAACAATATCCTATTCTCAAAGGCTGACCAAGGGTTTTCACATAAGTACTTGTATAGGTATAAATAAATATTTTAACTTTGTTTTTATAAAATATCAGTTTTGATATTATTATTTGTATTTTATGTTTTTTTTTTTTTTTTTAAATAACCCAAATAACCAATATGTAACCTGCATAATTACTATGATATATATTTGGCACTTTAGTAGTTACTTCTTACGGATATCTGTACCGTTATGTGATCAATGCAATTGTTCGATAAATCATTAAAAGCAACTATTTCTATTTCTATATTAAATTGATATATTACGAAATTGATAATTAATTACATACTAAAATTTTTAAAAATAAAAACAAACAAAAAAACGCTATATTTCAAAAGGTATGCACACGACTTGATCATTGTTTATGTTTAACTACATTCCCGATTGCAGCAGCCACGTCGGAAGCCAGTTGCTGCACTCCGGGGTCACAATATTGCTTAATTCCCATGTAACAATACATCACCTGTAATATGAAAAAAATCTGTCTTATTATGTTACTAGTATAATCTAAGTGGAAAATTTCGATATCTAAATATATTTGAGCATTAAATAGACAAAATTAACAGGGTGGATTATTTAGGGGAGGGCGACGGTCTCATATTGCCCCTAGTAGCAATTTTTGAAAAGGTGGCAAATTTTTACTAGACCAGTATATTTCATTATTTTTTTCTCTCTAGAACTAAGGCAGCTAGAGTGTCATTCAATTAAAAAAAAAAAAAGAAATGATTTCTAGTTTTAAATATAATATTTTTTTTTATGTCACTTAACCATGGTTAAAGGTTTGTATTCAGGACGCCTTGTTGTAGCTAAAATACCGGTAGTAATCGGTGCTTGAGTCGTTGGAGTCTGCGTCGTTATGGGAATGGGAATTGGTGGTTTATTTAGATGTATGACCAAGTCATGTGAAGTATCAACACTGTAGAAAAAGAAAAAAGAATTACAAATTAATATTAATAATATATTCACGTTCTTTAATTTATGATTATGACCAGAATCCGGAATTTGTATGCAATTGCATTTTTTTTTTTGAGAGTATGCAGCTTGGTGGGTGTAAGAAATGTCAGCGATTTGTTTAAATGCATAGGAATAAGTTAAGAGTGCATATAAATGTATATTTTAGGGATAACGGCATATTTAAGCATATTTTTTACTTTTAATTTTTCGTAAAAAACTAAGTTTTTCTTTATTTTTTTAATAAATGTAAAAATATGATTTTATACAAAATAAGCACGATTAATATATTTGATATATCTTCATGGAATTTTTTTTTTTATCTACCTAATAATTAGTTAGTAATTTATTTTTCTTTGAATGAATGATGTTTAGAAAAAGGACTGAATAATTTCAATATAAATATAGTTTTTTAATAAATGTCATAAATTATATAAATTAAAAAGTGTATTTATTTTTATATTTCTAACTTGATTTAAAAATATAAAATTATAATAAAAAATATATATATTTGTATATAAATGCATATATTTTGGATAAGCATATTTTTGCATATATTTGTAAGTTTAAAGAGCATATAGGTGTATATTTCAAGTTTTTTATGCATATTTGTAACTTATTTTAAGATTTTTTAGTGCATATAAATCCGGATTTTAATTATGACATATTGTATACGTTCATTAAAAATATTTGGAATTATATTTATATGTAATTTATTAAGATCGAAGACCCTTTTAATTATCGATCATATTCATTGATTAATAAGATAGACATTCAAGTTTTGTTTAAATAATGGTAATAATAGCCCATTTTAAAAATCCGTTTAAAATGTAATTTAAGTACTCATACGTATTTGTCTTATTTTATTAAATCTAAATAGTAATTAAAAAAAAAAAATACATTATGTAATTCCCCACCTTTTTATGGCCTTTTTGGCTCCAATAATAACTTGTGGGTTCTGTTTTATTTTATTAGAATTATTTTAATTTTTTTAAAAATGCTTAAAAAACATTACATGTAAAATTAAAATAACAAGTATTACTTAAACCGCATTTACCATTTACAGAACTACGTTTTTACCCTCTTGGAAAATAATTACTTCAACATTCCAACCTTAAATTAAGTCAAAAATATTAAAAATAACATTATTGTGTATATGACATACCCCTGAGGATGTTGACAATAATTGTTCAGAATGTGGATTGGTGTGCAAATTGATTGGCAACATTCGTAATTTATGCCTATTTTACGTAGTTCCCGTTTGTAACGTCCGCTTTCGGTGGTAGCTGTAAATAAATGTTTAATAAATCCACGTTTAATTATAGCAATTATAAGGCATCAATATCGTGTATAATATTCAAATAACATTTTTTTTATAATATTCGAATGGTATATTTTAACCATTTGATTGTATATTTGATTTGATACAAAAATATTATATAGAATATTACGATGGTACAAAAATGCTTTTTTGACGACGCGAAACAGTCGAAACAATCGTTTTGTTGGCAAGTGTATAGTATATAGTTACGTTATTTGATTTGATTTTTAACTTCGTGTTTTTTTTTTTATATGTTATTAATAGTTTTTAATTTATTATATTCGTGTAGAGAAAGTCGACAGTCGTAAAACTACAACTATAATTAAAATATAATTTAATAGAATTAATATTAAAAAAAAAGCGTGACATCCTTTCTAAACGAAGAACGAAAGTTGACTGTTTCGGTCATGATTGATGTACTTAATTGTATATATATATATATATTAAAATACAATAATGTAACACATTTTTAAACTTACGTTCATAATTGTAGTCACTTGGGCAAATTGCTCTAACCAAATCGCTAAGGTTGGACGAGCATAATTGAACGTATTCTCCCCATCTATATTTGGGTTTCAATAACGCGCTTGTAGAAGCTACGAAGAATACCAAGGTCGAAACAATCATTTTTGATGACTATAAAACGAATGATTAAAAATCATATGCTATATAAAATGTATAATTGATAGAAAATTTAGAGTCATTTTTAAACGTGGAAAAACATATAGTTTTTGAACAAATTGGAACTATCATTCTCTGCCAATAATTAAAAACATACCGGATCTATAATTCCAAATAAACATAAAAATGTGTGTAAATAAATCAATTGTAGTAAAAAATATATATTATTCTGCGCGCTCGCGCCGAAAGGGAGAGGGACAAAAGCTTATTGCCTTCCCTAGAATTTTTATGCAGTATTTGTTTATAGCATAAAAATAAAAATATGTTAAATTTTATATTGTTGTAATTTTTTTTTTTTAAATATATAAATAATTGTTAAAAAAAATATGTGTCGTATTGTTCAGCAACCTGTTATAATTAATAACAAATTATCGAATAAAAAATAAATTTATCACTTTGTTCCTTAAATAAATATGATTTCACACCGGGTAGGCTTTTATCCTGTAGCCGCGCTTATTATCCTGTCAAAAACCAAATTTATAAATATTTTTTTACAAACGGAAGAATGATAACTTAACGTTTAAATTAAATCATGTGTTATTATTTGTATACAGGGTGAGTCAACATTAACAAATGAAATAATACTGGTTCAACGCTATATTTGTTTAAAAAAAATTTTTAATTGTTTAATAACCATTAAAAATAAAAAAAATTATATTAAAATTTCTTCTTAAAGTGTTTTAATTTATTCTTTTTTATGATTTTTTGAAGTTCATAAAATGTAGTATTTTAAATATGTTACACTAATCGATATGAATATTTATATTTTAAACAGTGAAAATTTTTTAAAAATTTTTTTCATTTAGAAATTAAAATACCTTAATTTTAGTGCCGGGGTATAATGATAATTTTAATAAATATATCGAAGAACCATAGTTATTTCATTTGTCGAATCTTCGAGACTCACCCTGTATATGATAGGAATTAAATCATTATAAGAATATTTAATATATTTTATTTATGACATAGAATTTAAGTAATACAAACAACAATTTAATACTTACAACAAACATTTTGAGTGATTAGTTAGAATTCTTCTTTACTTAATAGTCGAATTGATCGTCGTCCTGTACATAATATTTTCGTTAAAAAAATGCATCCTATTGAATATTCTTTCCTTATATTATTTCAAATTACAGTTTATAACTGCATATTTTAAAAATATTTGACGTCGTAAAAAATCTTCGAAAATATTTTAAATGAAACTTATTTTATCCGAAACGTAAATGTATTGTATGTTAGAAAAATATTTGGTTAAAAAAGTATTTTTGCGGAAAAATATTTCGTCCGAACCATATTTTATACGATAATGAAACATGCATAAATTATAGTTGCACAATGTCTATGAATGAGTTACATTATACAAATAATAACTGGGTTAATTTTCTGATGAAATTACGGTTCAGATGAAATATTTTCGCTTAAAATACATACAATTGGAAAAATGTATATTTGTATCAAAATAAGTTTAGGAGAAAATATGGTTTCGAGTAAAATATTGTCGATAAAATTATTTAATGAATATATATGTTTTGTTTTTAATATGACTCAGATAACATATTTTTCTGATTAAATTATACTTAACATAAAGTAAAAAGTGGTACTTTTCAAAAAGTGTCGTGACGGCGCCTGGCTCAGGCGGTAAGGAAGCGATCGCCCTCGAGACCTCTCCTATGTTTTTATATTTATATATTTCAACTAAAATAATAAAAATGACTAACCAGAAATATTTATAGACACAGATAGTGAATAAAAAAATATGCCAAATCGAAGGCACCCGATTGTAAAAAAACATATAAATTGTGAATTTCTAATTCAATTTTTAATTCGAGAACTATAGTTCTAATGTATTTTCCAATAGTATATTAATATATAGTATCGATTCAACTAATTACGTGATTTGTGCGTGTTTTTTAAAATTATAAAATCTACGTTAAATAAATACGAAATTGGAATTAATTATTTCCTTTTTTTTTTTGTGTACGTATTAAATTTTCCAAAAAAAACAAAATTAATTAAACGTTCTAAATATTTAATGCGTAAATTTAAAGAGTTGATTTCCAGAGATCCCTTTTACAAATTTGTTTCCTAGACCCTTTAGGACCCGGTGCGACACACTGGGTAAGTATCGATGGATCGCGAGATCAATTCGATAGATCTTCACACAATATACGAACGCGGCTTTTCGATAATCGCGACTACAACACGATCGTCGAGATACGTACCTACGTGAGAACTTTCCGAAAGACTTGCAGACTCGTAATTGTTTCTCGGCGAATGATCGATTTCTAAACGGGTTAATATTATCAATATTATCTCGTTTGGGTACGATGACATAATTAATCATACTTACCGATCGGAAGGCGTTCAACGGCGATTGAGTCGGTTACAGCTGACACTCTGGGCAAAAGTACTCTGACGGCGAACGGTGGCGGTGGCGGTGGCGGCGGCGGTGGGCAAAGAACAATGGACAATTGGACTGGGCAATTGAGTCGACTGCACAACGTACACTGTTGGACGTAAACCACACTCGGTCGGTCAATATATTTCAGTCCCCAGTTGGCTCCTTCCGGTTCGGGGGGAGAGGAAAAATGGCGATGCCGACGCGCCATCTGGAGTCACCGTCGACGCGCGTAACGCACCGTATACAGGGTGTCGGGATTTTCGCGTTGCGCGAAAAAAAAAACGGTGGGAGATGCACGCTCCATTTGACCCCCGGCCGGTGTTCTGGGTGCCTGTTCGGTGGGAATCGCGTGGAGTGAGGGGCGGAAGGGGAGGGCTCGCGACATTCGGATCACTCTGTGTGCACACGAACTTATTGTAAAATCCACTTCGCCGCATTAACGTGACGAGAGTCGTACACCGGCGAAAGGTCCGACGAAGCGCTGGTATCGCGTTTCCAAAACGAGGGTGACGGAGGGGAAAAATCGATAAAACACAACGACGCCGCAGGAAAATTAAAACGAACATTTCTCAATTTATTTAATGTCCAGCGACCACGCGCCATATTGGGTGCTTACGAATATTGTTAAAAATAAAAACGTGAAAATAATTGTTATAAATTTCGTTAGTTTCGGATAGAATTGTTTAAGGAATTCGATATTTTTTCCAAAATTTATAACCCATTTAATATTATGTGGTACATATTGATATATATATTTAAATTCTTATCGAAATTTTTCAATATGAAAACACTTTTTTATGTACAAAAATGGTTAGATCGTATCAAGTAGAACAGGCACGGATCCAGAGTTTGGGGAGGGCCAATTTTTTAAATTACGATAATACATTACTTCATATATTATAAGGTTAGGTTAGGTTATACGAAAGTATATTTATATATATTATATATTTATACTTTCATATATTCATATAGGTTTGAAAAAAAAAGATTATGTTAATGTCCTTACCTTAATAACAATGATAATAATAAGCCACCTTAAACTTTCACTTTTTATTTTTATTTATAAAATAAATGTATGTAATTCTTATAATTTTATAACACTAATAATTATAGAAACTATAAGTGTGTAGAATTAATTAAGTTGTTAGTATTTTTTAATACTTTTCAATTGATCAAAATATCAAAATCTGTATAGGTTCTGAAAAAATGACCTATAAACATAAAGTGATCTATAAAAATATTGTACCTATTTATAATTTGCTAAATAATACATTTATAAGAATAGTTTAACTAAGCAAATACTTCATAATAAATAATACTTATCATTTCATAAATATATCAAATAGAACCTTTTGTCTACATTTTTAATTAGTAAAATTGTTGGGAAAAAGTAAATCAACTATTAAGTGTACTGGACAGTAGACTATTATAAAGAACATGCAAAATTTATAAGGTAATAAAAAAGGTTGAAATTACATTACGCCTTACCTGTTTTAAAGTTTTAAAATTTTTTGATTTTTGAGCCATAATAATAATATATGGAAGTATAACACACATTAAAATTCAATTTTTCAATTCAATACACCGAAAGTGATGAATGACGATAATAAACGGAAAAATGAAATAATTACATTTATTCCGAATTATGTGTTTAATATACAGAAACATTGTCTACAACAGAATAAACATTAGTTTTAGATTTAGTTTTAATTTTAGTCAAAATTTGATTCAATTATTTGTGAAATAGCAGCTGCTCCTATCTATTCTAAATATTACGATGATCACTGTTATTAATAAGTCTTAGAAAAATCATAATTGAAGCATTTGTACAATGTGCATTTTTAACGTGTGTACAGTGTACACACTAATTTAATATTCTTCACAGAACTTCTGGAGGGGGCCACAGTCCCTCAGCTCCCTCCTGGATCCATCCCTTAAGTAGGGTAGGTTTTAGTAGAGAATTTTAACTTATATTGGTATTTGACTTGGCTTATATTTCAATTTCTTTAGCGTTTAAGAAAAACTACACGAAAATTACGAAAAGACTGCAAAAAATAATGATACTAATTTTTTTTCGTTACTCTGTGATTATTAAAGAAACATTAGTCTTAGATACTTACAATTTTTATTCAGTATTCACATAGTTTTATGATATATAATTATCAAATAGGTATTGTATTTATAAATTCTTGTAAATCGTTAAGCAAACATATATTTTACGATTTTTGAGTTTGATCGTTGATTAATATTTATATAAATGATGGCACTTTCAATTTTACGTTATTTTGCATGTAGTACACATATTATATAAAACTTCTATAATAATATTATATAATATATACTTAATATACCATAATTATTGTGGTTATTATTTATATAGAAGTATGGAACTACTAATTAATCAATTATATGAGAGTTCAAAGTTATACATTATGGGAAAATATGAATTTAATTATTTAAAGCATTATTCATTGTGTAAAAGAATTAATTAATAATAATAATTACTACTACCAATCAATATACGACCGAGTTTCGCCCCGATTGTTTTACGAATGCAACACAATATCCATCTAGAATCAGTGACCGGTGACTGCACTGCTTTTTTTTTTTATTTCATACTTAATAATGTATTAACTTAATACTATAGTAATATAGTATCTACCAAATGTAATTGTAAAAATGCATTAATTAAATAAATAATATAACACTTTTAAGCACCATACAATTTTTGCAATTTGAAATTATATTTCTTAATTTTTTAAATTTTGTTTTGGGTTTCTAGTGAATTATTTTTATTATTGAAAATTATATTTAATTTGTTCGTTTTATTGCCGTACAAGCAATATAATATTTACCTAGCTCTATAGGCATGTCTAAAGTTTGCTCCTTCAATGAAATTTTTTCATCATGATAAATAATAACAATTTATATATATTTTTATTAAATTATACATTTTTTAATGTCTGTCCTCCCAGCATTATAGTCTAAAAATGCTCAACTCACACAATCATTACATTTGAAATTAAAATTCTATTTAAAAACCAATTCAATATTGTAATTATGGATTAAATTTGTATATAATACTTTAACTAATTTTGTTGTTTTATTAATTTTCATTTTGTGGGAAAATATCATAAGATGATTCATTACTGCCTAATTTATTAAACCGGAAACAAGCAGGATTTAAAGTTGTGTAATGTAGCACATTATTTTTCATATCCAGGGTGGCATGGCACTTACCAAATATTCACCAAATATTTAGAAAATGTATACTTATTATATATATTTCAATTTTCTTGATTATTTCTAGATATTTTTGGGGCTAATACTTTGTTAACCTTTATGTGACTGTATAAGTACCTGGGTAACTTTTAAATTTTTGAATTTTTAGTGCTTATGATCTTCGCGACATCTTTAAATATCATTTATATTTTATGAAAATATATTTTTTAATTGAATATTGATTATTATTTACACTTTAAAATAACAATTAAATAAGTTTTACACCTTTTAATGACGTAGTAGTTATCTGGGTACCTCTATATATTTCATACAAATAAAAATTCAATTTATTCAAATAAAAATTTAAATCAACTTTGATAATCATATTTATTAATAACCAACATTTAATTATTAATAGTACAAAAAAAAGTATTTTTTATAAATGTATTATATTTTAATTAAGGTTGTTGTAGTAATATGTATATTATGTTAAATTAGTTGAGTTAAATTTTTATTTTTATTGAATATAAGTACTTATTTTAAAACATATTTCTGTGATTATGGTGGCTAGATTAGATCAAATAAATAATACTATTTAAATATAAATAAATAATTTAATTTTTCATATAATGTAAAATACTAAAATTATATTATAAAGACATAAGGTCTAACACTTGTTATAATAATACATATTGAAGGTTTGGTGATCAATAATAAAATAAAGACCGGTATTTATATATATAATTTTATTCTCAAAAATTGTTATTATTATAAATTATTATTATTATAAATACATAAAAAAAATTATAGTAATAAAAAAGTAGTGAAATACTTATTTTGGATATCATAGTTATGTTGATTCACACACAACAGCATAATTTTATCCCATGTTATGTATGGAATTGAAGATCTCATTGAGTTTATGTTGTACACCATCGTTGCAATGAACCAATAATCCCATATAACAATACATCACCTGGAATGGAAACATTCACATTATTCATTTTTAAATCGCAGAATAAAACCGAACATTTTTTAGGCACAGAAAGAAACGATTATTGAGCAATAATTATACGTTAGTACACTATAAATAAGGGATTTTTAACGGTAAGAAATTTTGGCAGTTTAGGTCAGGTTAATTTATTATGATCGCTTATTTAATACAATATAATAGATAATTATAATATTATCATTTAGTCTTATTTATCATACCCATTGTCATCTTATGACTGCTGTTATAACTCGTAACTTGTTCACTCATAACGTTAAATTTTTAATTTAGCGTAAATTGGCCATTTACATTTTTTTTTTTTTTATATATTTTACAAATCTATAGATTTTATGTTTTTATACGATTGAAAGAACCGCCGACAGTGTAACATTGGCAAATTCTT
This sequence comes from Eriosoma lanigerum, assembly GCA_013282895.1. Taxonomy (NCBI): domain Eukaryota; kingdom Metazoa; phylum Arthropoda; class Insecta; order Hemiptera; family Aphididae; genus Eriosoma; species Eriosoma lanigerum. The sequence goes on along the minus strand of CM023362.1, from coordinate 25,684,213 downwards.
CGAATATGTCTTAGGAAATAAATTCTGAACATTTTCTCGTATACATTATTTTGTCAGGCATATTGGTTTATATAGTAAATTACGTATTTATGTATTTCATACTCATAAATACCTTTGTGGTAAACGAAAGTGTACTAAACTCATCATCTGCATCGATCGCTTGTGTTGTTGGCTCAGGTGTAGTACTACTAGTACTAGGTTCATACGATTCGACGTTGAAAATTTTCAAATCCGTAGTGGTATCCATACTGTTAATTAATTTCAAATGTGTAATAATTAGACAGTTTATCATAATAAATTATAAGGGATAATTATTTTATCGTTTATGTCCAGGGTCACAGTTAATTTTTTGTGAAAGAGAGAAAGACATAAAAAAAGCATAAGATTTTTTTTTTCTATAACTTAAATAGTTATTTCAATTTTAAATATAATTTTAAAAAAAAAACCAAGAGAGAATTGTCCCATTTAAGTGTTTTTAAGGGGATAAGTCACCCTCCAACCTCTTTATTTTACGCCTATGTAGGTAAATATATAGAAATAATAGACATACCGCTCTGGATGTAGACAGTATTTTTTTAATATTTCGTCTGGTGTACAAGTGTTTATGCAACATTCCTGATTCAAGTTTAATCGCTTTCTTGGACTTCTTGAAGGGCGACTCCATGATGAACCTAAAAAATATACATAAACCAATGTTATATTGCGTTATAATATTCAAAATGGTTTAATGTAGATACTCAATATGAACAATGTATACATGTCTAATAAATTTCATCGTAAACAATCATCTTTATTATTAGCTTATCGATTATAACGTATTTAAGTACTTAATGATAAATACAAGATACAAGATAACTGTATAGTCCAGTTATTGAATATGTCAGGGATTAGTTTAATTTATTGTTGTACTGACTGATTTTTTATATACTCATCAAAGTCGACTGGCATATAAATAAACCTGTGTATTTTTATTCCCTTTACTATTGAAAATACAACTTTTGCTAAAACAAATCTTTTATGATAGGTTACATATTGTACTGTAATACATATTATTATAGCTTAATAAATAATAATTATTATTGTCTTCAAAGATAGTTTATTTATCATTTAAATACAAACCGGTTCGACATTAAAGCAAGCAATAATTATTAATATCACTTAGTTCATAGAACCGAAATGATCATTATTGTCACACTCATACTAATGTATTTTTATTCCCCATACACTCATACGTTCACATATAGCAAGTAAATTGTGTAGTCTATAAAATACTCCTTAACAAATACATGTCTGCAGACCCCAAATTAATGTTATAAACATGAGCATCTGACACAATTTCTTTTTTAACTTGCCTAGTTCGTCTAATAAAAGAGCTGAAAAACAATGAAGAAACCTAATTTCACGACCTAAAAATAATTATTATTACCTACACTATAAGTATTAATTTATTTTTGTATTTGTTGAAAAGGTTAAAGATTGTATTTGTATTTTTTTAATTAATGGTAACCGATAGTCTATTGATTTCTTTAAATGTAAAATTTTAATTGTCTAATAGAGAGATTGTAAGTGCTAATTATCTTTGAATATTTAAATTTTTTTTTATAAATTGCTTGTATTTAATAATTATTATAGATTTTAGAACTTGAACATTGTTAAATTTTATGAAAAACTTTTTGTTGATAATATATTTTTCAACTTTATACCGTTATAGTATACCCATCCGGTTCATTCAATAATAATGAATATTATTATAGAACACTACAGAATATTATATTAAATATAGCCTACAGTATTGTGTCAGACAGTAATTCGTTTGGTAAAACTTTATGTTTTGTGAGCTTTCCCACACCGATTTGCTTACAATTTTTTTCACCCCCATCCCTAAACATTTCCTAAATACGCCGTTGTATTACTGTGGTCAAAAAAAAAAAAAAAATAATTAGTATATAAGTGATTCTGAATAAAACATTTAAATAACTTTAAAATAATATAAAATTGCTATCGTGTTACCTATCGACTCAGTATCTTCCTGGTTAGCAAAATTATTTTATTCATAAAATTCTAAATTGTATTGTCCATAGAATTTCTCAAAAATTACTACATATGAGTATTTTTATTTCATAAAAAAGTTACGATTAATACAAAATAATTATCCATTCATTAACCTAGAATATACCTTTTATTTAAATAGTATTTTTTGTTTATATTATCTAAATATACAATAATTTATTATAAACAATAATACTTACTATCGTCTTTTTGGTCATATGAGCATATCACATCGGCTAGAATATTAACATCAGGCGAGCACATTTTAATTTTTTCATCCCATTTATATGTGTTCACCTTGAAATTAAAGTTTGCAGACACGCCGGAGAGTACGAGAACCGTGAATATAATTTTTGATACCTAAAAATTAGAAATTTTTGTTTTTATAAATTTTAATAAAAATGTACATAATACAGTTATTAATAATATCATAATACACAAATATTAAAGATAGAAAATTAAAAAGATAAATTAATAATAATTATATTTACTAATAATAAAATATTCTAAAACAAAGTAATTGATACTTACCAACATTATGATAAATATTTTCGTCGATGCAAATCGTAAATTGATCAAAATGATAGTTGACCTAAAAATATAATTTTCTATGTTATTAATGCAGTAATTATAAATATTACATATTTAAATTTAATACAAAAATACAAATTAAATATAGGTAATTATTTATTTATCTTCCGAAATGGATTCCGAAATTTTTCTTTTTAAAAATAAGGTTTAAATTTTCTTAACACAAAATCGTTTATCAATTTTAACAAGTATTATGTTTATGCATTGTATTTTTCATTATTTGATCATTAGAATTGACGTAAATTATTGACAAAAATGTAGTATTAAACACGAAAAGTACATTTATAAAAACTTATATAATAAAACTTAAACATAAAAGAATCAGTAGAAAACATAATAAAAAAAACATGATTATTAAAAATTAATGTATTTGTTACTCGGTCAAGAAACTAAAATGAGGGCGAGCACCACAAAATTTGTGTCCAGAAATCATTTTTCTAATCCATCATTGTTCGCAAACAAGTTATTAATTTCATATAATATTATGTTCGTTCCTAAAAAATTAGAATTTAAAAAAAAATATTATGTTTTAATAGATATTTTCAGAAATTCAGAATAGTTTGTAATAATATTTGTTTTATGTTATTAAGTTTAAAAATTAATATTATCATGAAATATTAAGAAGAATCGATTAGCGTTGTTCCTAGTTAAAAAAAAAAAAAAAAAAGTATGTCTTAAAAACAGGAATATTTCAATTCAATGTCTATCCCATTAGCTTTTTGTAAAATATAATATAACGATGGGTTTGTGGGTATATTTATCATCACTATTAAAATAGTGTAAGTAATAATTGGAATTCCATAGTCGCACACGATGGGAATGATGGATTAGTAGATTCCAACAGGTATCGAAAATACCTGTTGTACAACGCGCGGTGCGGGCATCGTAAATTATTCACATTCACATAAAAAAAAAAAAAAAAAACATTAAGTAACTGTCATTATTATTGTACGTGAGACGTGTCTGGAGGATTTTCTAGAAAAGAAATCGGATTATAAAAAGCAATTAGGGCGCATTGATAAACGACCTGGTCGAGACAACACCTGGACACGTCCCAGGCGGTTATAATCGTATCGGACATTGTATTGAAAAAAAAATATTATTTTGAAACAAGATTCGATATCGTAGATAAAAAAAAAAAAACGTCGAGATGTGTAGACTTAAGTGTATTATAATTCTGTGGAGACGTCGGTTCTTTAATATTTTTTTTTTTTTATAAAAAAATAACCCCGACCCCACCCCGAGTTACCGCCGTCTGTTTATAGTTTCCGTTATAGGATTCCATCACCGTAGAGCTACCAAGACGGATTACAAGAATATCGTTTTTACATTGTACACGTTAGGTACCGGCAATGTGGTGAACGATTCAGACAAAGTAAAAACCGATCTTATCGTATTGTGCCCCCGTAGGCATAATAATACCGAGACATTATTAAAAACCCGAAACACCATAAGCCGACGTACACAAGTTTGGTATAGGTACCTATATCGCTTTATGCGCGTAAATATCAAAATAGTAGGAGGTGCCCAGAGCCGCGAGATAGAAAAAAATGTTAATAATATTATGTTATATTTTTTTTAGGTAACGAAGAATATTGATGAACATTAAACGCACACATTTGTGGCGCCGACCTTGGATACTTCAGGTAGTACCAGATGCGTGCTCAGGATGTTTTTTTATGAGGGGGTTAAGCTAAAATTATTTAATAGGTACACAGATATGGGGGGGGGGGGGGGGGGGGGGTAGAATAAATATGAAGTTATTTTACTTCGAAGAAATTGTTCATTTTTCCGGAGTACGAACTATTATATTGTAAAATGTTCATAGGTTTTTGGGAGGGGGTCCAAACCCCATGACCCCCCCCCCTGTGAGCACTCCCATGGGTAATACAAATGAACTGCCTTAAAAACGGGGTGGGTGGGTCCCCAGAGATATACCCCCTTTAAAAAATGCTGTCGAAAATGCTTATAAAACTTGATACTTATACAGATAATTATTACTTAATGGGTAATAAATAGAGGGGAGGTGGGTATCGGAATAAAATAAATTGAACTGGCTTGTTTCGGCGCCACTATGCACATAAATGCAGATGCGTTCCCATTAATTTCTTTGGGCGGGGTGTAAATTACAAATATTTAATTTATATAAATTTCCAATATATTTCATATTTTCTATTAACTACCTACATCAAATTACATTGAATGACAACTACATAATAGGTAATCGTAATATAATTACTATATACAAATATAAAAGTGTATAATTCCAAGTGTAATAACAGATAAAAAAAAAAAAATCTAACAAATATATAAATTTTCTTTTCGTTATGCGATTTGTTTGAAATTTTGAGAGTATACACTATGAGCACATTACTGCATATATGTATACAAACATTTTCATATATTCTGTAAGTACAACTATGATATTATAAATTATTTCAGAGGGGCAAAAGTATAATCCCTCCCCTCTTCCCCCGAAATAATTAATGGGTGTAAATTGTCATTCCGCACTACTGTAGTTTACGATGTACATTTAAAACGAAAATAATAATATTATATTTTACAATTTAAACGAAAACATTTTGATTTCCACAAGTACATTTTAAAAAGTCTTGAACCGTGATCGCGGAACTGTTCTAATGGAAACATCGTTATTTGTCAACACATTTTTCTGAAATATTACCTTTGCGGCTTGTTGCTAATTCGTCGTAAATTTAGTTTTTCTACAGTTTTTTAGTATAATAATGCGAAATCTAAACGTGTCGGTGCCACCGTAATCGAACGACCGAATTCATCGCGCATTATAATATTCTTCTGATTTCATTTAAAATCGAATTATAATTATACCGCACGGTATATTTATGTGCGATTCACGACTTCGCTGCGTAGTGCGTATTGCGTAGCTATCCGTATAAATACATCGCGAGTTTTGATGATACTAATCGATAATGAATCGATACTATTCTAATAAAATAATTAATGTAAATATTTTATGTTTATCGTTTTTAAAAATAGGTACATTATTTCTACTATTTATTTCTAAATTTCTTTGAGGGTTCGCGATCGCACGTATGCGTGAGCCACCACTGATTATAGGTATTATCAGGATAATAGGTATTAATAGAATATAAAAAACAATAAGTTAAGATGAAATGATGATTACAGAAAACTCGTCTACTCGTTATTTTTAACATTGCCTGATGTGTGTTGGGCATTTTTCATAATTATTATTTATTATTAACGCGAAGAATGTACATAAGTGATACTAAGTCTTGAGAATTTAACAGTAATTATAGAATATTAAAATTAATACATAAATATACTAATCGTTCTACATAAAATTCAACTATTTATCTGAAACCTAGACTGAAACAACGAAGTTTAAATTCGCTTTCAAAATTAAAGTAAAAAATATAGTTACCTAATAAGTAAATAAGTCATAATACGTAGTTAGTTAGATTATTATATAGATTTCCTGGTCGTTTTTGGTATTTTGTATAATGCCTAATTAATCACATTTCCGGAAACATACATACTATAACAACAAAAATAAGGGGAGGAAGAAGGGAAATTTTTCCTCCTTGATTTTTTTTTTTTTTTTTTTTTTGGTCAATCATTACAAACACTATGATAATAAATTAAAAAGTTATACCTATAAGAAATAAATCTAATGAGAATTTATTTTACTTTTCTCAACCTTATTGTTACGTTTTGGAATATACGATACCGACCGTATTAATAATACGTTAAATATCATAAACAGAGCGGGTATTATGGTGGGGCAAATTTTTTAGGTAGTTTAATTTGTAAATTATGTCTGTAATATTAAATATTTTTCTAAGTAGGTATATATTGAAAACTTTTAATTTTTAAAATCGTACTTGTCTTGCTATATATTATATAGGTAATTTATACTATAATTATATTCTTATAATAAGGTTTTAATTATAAATTAACACATAAATAATAAATTAATATTCAATCTCATAACTTAATTTTCACTTGTCTGCTATCACTCTAAGTATCATTTCTATGAAATGTCAGAATATAATTTATATTGTTATTACGAGGCTTGGTTAAAATTAGACGAATTGACGAAACACATTTTATAGATACATTTATATAGTATATGTAATATAAATATTTTATTATTAAAATAATAATAATAATTTGTTTTATGATTTAACACTCATCTGGAGGGGCGGGGTTAGATCGCCTTCTCCTATAAATCCGCGCCTGGTCCCGGGATAAAAGCTTTATTGGCCACTACCTAAAGCCTAACCGGCATGGACAATAAATAAAATAATTTATACTTAACTAGCTATCGATATTATTTATAATGTACTTTAAAAATAAATTGAAATTTTTTTATAATTCATAATAATTATTTCTGAGATTACAATGAAATTATGATAATACGAAGCATTACATCAAATTATGTTGCATTAAAATTTTAAAATATATTTTTCGCCGTCTTCTGTGACAATTCAAAATATTATATTAATCATTAAAATATTTAAGTATTCTAATAGTTTCAATATTATCATGTCTATAATATTTACCTATATATTAAAGTATTTTTAAAAAAATATAAATAATTAATTGAAACGTTGAAATTTAATTGTTTCTTTATGTTAAATTCATTTAAATAATCAAAGAAAATAAGAGAGAAATAAATGAATTCTTATTCGTAAAAAAATTTAAAAAATGTGTAATACATTTATACATAATAAATAAATAGGTATAATTAACAACAATACAAAATAATTTCCAATATCTACATTAAAATAACATTGAAATCAAATTATTACTAACGATGTCGTATATCAAAAATATGTTTACAGCGTCATAACAAAATGTTTAAGAAATAACGGAGAAATTCATATGGTTCAAGTTATTTTTCTTGTATTTGTGTAAATAAATGTATATAAATATTGGTTAAATCATTATATATAAATAAAAATAAATCTATATTTAAAATATATCTAATTAATTTGTATCTCATATAATTGCTTAAAATCCAAAATTATATATTAAATGTAACGTATAGATGTTTCGAAATTTCATGTTTCTACGCGCGAAGTAGGAAGTAATGATATTATGTACGCGCCTGAATAGTTGTAGTTAAAAATATAAATATAAAAGTTTTCTAAAAAATTAGTTAAATTCATTAAAATCTAATCATTTCAACTGCAATAAAAAGCTAAAATATATTATTTAGATGATATAAAAATGAATTTTTCTGACGATTCCGATAACGATTATTAGCTGTGAAATAAAATATATATACATATATATGCATTTTATTGCAAATTATACGAACTAACAATATGAGTACAAAATATAATGTACCTACGGTTTTAAATTATAATAAAATAATATTTATTTGTAATTTTTTCCCTCCCCGTTAAGAAGAGCGCAATAATTGTTTATAGTTTGTCGGACGCGCCGACGAACGGACGAAGCTCTTTCTACGTCTCTTTTCTTATGAAAATGCGATTTATTAAAAAAAAATTTAAAAAAGTAATGTATATATATATTTTAAAAAAATAAATAACCATGTGTTATTCTTACGTAATTTTCAAGCCACTGAATTTTTGAAATCGCTGAAAACTGTCGTTTCTTCGCGCGCGTCTTCACGGTCGGCGGAAATTCGGAGTGGTTAACGTATTTTCGTTCGGAGCAAAACTGGAATTTGTGTGCCTGATGGTACTACATATATACCTACTGTTCTCTTTGGACGTTTCCCTCGTATGGCGGGGGAATACTATTATTAACGCCATCTACATCATCTCCACAAGAATCGTCTGAAATGTAAACCAAACATTATATCCCTCCACAACACAGAAATGTTGTATTTACCGAAAGACAGACCCGGTGGTTCAGGTAAACGCGTACCTTCTCTTCAATAGAATCGTTCTTTCCGACGTCGATTGTTAACAGATCGAATGATTTATTATTTTGGCACGACAACCGTGAAATCCCGCATTCCATCAGCCTATACGAACCGTTTTTTTGTTCGTATGTCGTTAAGTGTGTTTATAACTACGTGTTATAAATACGGTTGTATTGACAGTATTTTTTTACGAAAATACGGCAAACGAAAATTGAGTGCTGACACCAGCGATCGCCGTGACCGATTTTTTCGTAACCAGGGGTGTCCTACACTTGGCCATCTCGTACGTGATGATTCAAATATTCTGAATTTTAACAAACAAACCTTTTAGGTTTGTTACGCGTGCACACGACGTTTTCAATACCTTACTGAAATTATGAAAACGGTTAGATTTTTATTTTACATAAAAGGAAAAGAAATTCGTCAATTTTCATTAGTAGACAGTTCATTACTACATGATGAACTTTTTAAATGATATCGAAACATGAAGTACATTATTAATGTACACTAACTTCATAGTTTATACTTGCAAGTTGTGTTTCATTTATTATTAAAATATATCTATAGTTTACTTAAAACAACAAGGCCTAACTATTATATACAGGGCTTAAAGTGGGAAAAAATTCCAGGGGGGACTAATGTCTCCATATAGTTTTAAGCGTTCCATTTATCATTTTATGTCCCCAGAGCGTTTTGTAATGTATAATTTGTTAAAGGGGACGCTTTTTAACCACCATTAGTGGTAGGGGGACTGAGTCCCCTTACGTCCCCCCCACTTTAACCCATGATTATATATATATATATATTACAAAATATTTGTGTTCCATATGCTTTCTTCCTCTTTCGACATAGACAATATGAATTTTTTTGTGCCAAACACATTACATTATTAAGTACCTTTACACAATTTTAAATTGAAAAAATAAACGCAGCGTTCGG
>CM023362.1:25649400-25669485 GCA_013282895.1 Eriosoma lanigerum | reverse complement strand
TATATATATATATATATATATATATATATATATGTAACCTGCTAATAGTTAAATATGACAAAATTGAAAGGTCTTTCTAAAATAATTTAGGTTAGACTATAAATTATTTTTATTATTACATTTCAAATGTATTATGTTTATTAATTGTTTTAGTGTTGAATGATAATTTGTTTTAATTTTTTTAGAATCTGAAGACCTTAGAATTACTACTCTTACGGAAAAATCTTTTTTAAAGCCAAGTGAACGACCCAATGGATGGTCTCCTATAAAAACGTTTTTAGATGAGTCTCCTAGAAAATTTGGTAAATAATTTTTATTATATATATCATTGTAAATAGCATATAAATTATATATTATGTTGTTTTCTCAATAAATAAAAATTGAAATTGAAGTTTTTTATATAATTTTTGTTATCATTATGTTAGTATTGTAATATTAGATCAAAATATCAAATAATAATTAAATAAAAATGATTGTAAAAATAGAAGCTCTTAATAAAAATTTATATATTTCTTATAATATGAAATATTTCAAAATTTTAAATTTCATGAAATTTTCAATCCCTAGTTATATCTGACATAATATATTAAGATGGTAATGATACTTTAAAATATAATATTTTGTAAATTTAATATGTTGCAAATTAATATTTAATATATATGTTCTTAAATTACAAATTATTAAAAAATTACATGATTTATATTAATTATATTTGATTTTAAATTATTAACTGATTGACTCCTTGTTAATCTAAATTAATATTGAATTCTTGATTTGAGAGCATTTAAAGATTAAAAATAATCATTGGAATATTAATAAATACTTATCATAATGTCATAATGATTTTGTGTTTAATCAGCTAAAATGAAGTTTATTTTTATTGACAGAATTTTGATAAAAATTTTAAAAATTTCATTAATGGATGAAAACTACCGCTATAGAAGTAGTAATAAAGTATGTTCTATCCAATTTCCATTCAAAATAAAAGGAAGGAATAATGAAAAAATTAAAAAAGTTAATAATATTATAAAATAACAATAAAAATTTATATTTGTGGAGTATAATTAAATATACATTAATTTTTATACAATATAATAAATTATAAATAAACAATAAATAATATAACTAATTACTAATTAGTATTTTTGTTTTGTTTTTTTTAATAATTGAATCTATAACGTCTATATTAAAAAAAAACTATGCCAAATAATTATCAGTTATCACTATTACATTTGTATAATTTTTAATTTTAACCATTATAATATATTGAGTAGAAGTAACGCATTTTACTATAGGTTAAAGAATATGAAGAATAACAATAATAATATAAAAATTATCAATTATTTTTTATACAGAAGATAATCATATAATATAATTGTTATAAATATAACTTAAAATATCAGAGATGTAAATATATTTATAGGTACATATTCATGCAAGTTAATGCTTAACCAATATTTATATTTGATTACTTTACAGCTTTTTTACCATATTATACATAATATACATTCATATCTAAATATACATTTTTTAATATTTAATAAATTTATAAATTCAACATTAAACCAACAAACTTCTATTGAACAAATCATTTTTATACAAAGTTTGTTAAAAATTAATTATTGTACAATTAAAATTCAATATTCTTTTAATATATAACATTTATAGATTAACATAATTAAAACAATGAATTGAAATTTTATTGTCATATGGGTGACTAATAACGTAACATAAAATATGTATCAATGTATCGCACATTCACACAGATATTGTACGGTATTTTAACTCATGTGTCGGTACACATTCTCCTGCATTGTGTTTTCAAGGCGGCATTAAAGGTTTTGAGATGATGAAGATGGTGTAATCTGGAACAAATTCATACTTATGTACTAATTTATACATACTATATACAAATAATAATAGAAATTGTTTACATGGTGGATGTAAAATGTAAAAGGATATGAGAGGAATGTTAATTTTTTACAGGAAGTTTTACTAATGACCGCTGTCTTAGGTACCTTCACTGTGACGACTCTTACTTACGTTCAGAAATGAGCAGCAGGGACGCGTCCCATTTCCCAGTGTGTAGGTAGATGATGAGAAGCATCAATAATAACAATGTCTCCGAATTCAAGTTTCGGGGTTAATTTGTACTACTTTAGACAATAATGAAGTGTGGAAAGATACTCTGTAGTCCAGGGTGTACAAAATGATTGGTAAACTTGTCAAACCAAATGCCAACGAGTGGGACGATTCATGGCAGTTTTAACTAAGGGACGCTACAATGCCCCGCGGCAGGTTTTCCGCAACCTTCGGCCTCCACGGGTTGCGCGGAACAAATCTGGTTTCCAAATTTCCTCACTATAGCCATCGGGTCCTGAAATTTGTGTTCCATGGGCCGAAGACCTTGTTACATCGTCGACACGATGACGCGGCGTCCGACGTCTTGGTCTCTCTATGGACCGACGTCCTGCTGTCTGAGATGATCCACTAGACTCTGGTATGTGTCCCAGCACAATTGACCTAGGTTGTTACACAAGTACCTCATGTTGTTAGCTTTAGTGCAGACGTACTAGGTCACATAATTACTGCTGTAACAAAAAATGACTTATGAATATTACGACCAATTTATAAAAAGTTCTACAAAACATACTACTTCATAGTGATATTATTTCTCTTAACGCGGTTATCACGGAACTTTGTGAGGCATGTTCGTTGCCCATCCGTGCGGGAGAAACAGCGGATAGACCGTAAGATCAGTGTGAAGATTAGTGACTGCATCCTCCTCCGCATGTCCACGTACGATTTCGGATCTTCATTGCAGTCATATTCATCGTTACTATGTCGTGCAACCGCCTTTCAGTCACGAGATCTGGGATTTGGGCGCATAGGAAACGATCGAGGTTTTCGGAGTTTCTCATTTTGTATTCAGCTTTCAAAATTTCCAAAATATGTCCGCGTGGCAGCAATCGTTTTAATAATTTTACAACATTAACAAGAGCGTCTAAATCACTACATATGTTGTTCGTCTTGATGTCTCTTAACAACGACTTCAAATTAACACTGAACACTAGTCAACAACTCCGGCCTGTCCAACGCTACAACGTCCTGTGGGAGGTTTCCCGCAACCACCGTCCTCCTCGAGTTGCGTGGATCAAATCTGGTTTCCAAATTTCCTCACTATAGCCATCGGGTCCTGACAATTGTGTTCCATGGGCCGAAGACCTCCTTGTTACGTAATCGACACGATGACGGAGCGTCCGACGTCTTGGTCTCTCTATGGACCGACGTCCTGCTGTCTGAGATGATCCACTAGACTCTGGTATGTGTCCCAGCATAATTGACCTAGGTTGTTACACAAGTACCTCATGTTGTTAGCTTTAGTGCGGACGTACTGGGTCACATAATTACTGCTGTAACAAAAAATGACTGATGAATATTACGACCAATTTATAAAAAGTTCTACAAAACATACTACTTCATAGTGATATTATTTCTCTTAACGCAGTTATCACGGAACTTTGTGAGGCATGTTCGTTGCTCATCCGTGCGGGAGAAACAGCGGATAAACCGTAAGATCAGTGTGAAGATTAGTGACTGCATCCTCCTCCGCATGTCCACGTACGATTTCGGATCTTCATTGCAGTCATATTCATCGTTACTATGTCGTGCAACCGCCTTTCAGTCACGGGATCTGGGATTTGGGCGCATAGGAAACGATCGAGGTTTTCGGAGTTTCTCATTTTGTATTCAGCTTTCAAAATTTCCAAAATATGTCCGTGTGGCAGCAATCGTTTTAATAATTTTACAACATTAACAAGAGCGTCTAAATCACTACATATGTTGTTCGTCTTGATGTCTCTTAACAACGACTTCAAATTAACACTGAACACTAGTCAACAACTCCGGCCTGTCCAACGCTACAACGTCCTGTGGGAGGTTTCCCGCAACCACCGTCCTCCTCGAGTTGCGTGGATCAAATCTGGTTTCCAAATTTCCTCACTATAGCCATCGGGTCCTGACAATTGTGTTCCATGGGCCGAAGACCTCCTTGTTACGTAATCGACACGATGACGGAGCGTCCGACGTCTTGGTCTCTCTATGGACCGACGTCCTGCTGTCTGAGATGATCCACTAGACTCTGGTATGTGTCCCAGCACAATTGACCTAGGTTGTTACACAAGTACCTCATGTTGTTAGCTTTAGTGCAGACGTACTAGGTCACATAATTACTGCTGTAACAAAAAATGACTTATGAATATTACGACCAATTTATAAAAAGTTCTACAAAACATACTACTTCATAGTGATATTATTTCTCTTAACGCGGTTATCACGGAACTTTGTGAGGCATGTTCGTTGCTCATCCGTGCGGGAGAAACAGCGGATAAACCGTAAGATCAGTGTGAAGATTAGTGACTGCATCCTCCTCCGCATGTCCACGTACGATTTCGTATCTTCATTGCAGTCATAGACTACGAAGTCGGCGGATCTCGGTGGATTTCCACCATACCCGACAAACACAGCTACTACATCATTTCCACATGGCAATTTGTAGAGACGTGGATTAGCACGGTCGTGTTAACGATCGTTCATATCTCACCCGTCCACTCTGATGACTTACAACTTTTTACTATTTGCTTATTGTAACGGACTGCCCGAAACATATGCAAATACTGGTTAAGGCTCAATAGGTTCGACTCCACGGTGGCGTTGATGGTGAGCCACCGCGATCGCCACCGGCTCACTCTCATCTACCGAGTCCCGTGACTAGAACATCGCCTGCACTCTACGCGTTTTGATTTTACTTTACTTAAAACATTGTCTATGTCATTCTTTTTTAATAATTGTATTTACAATTTTTTTTTTTCAAATATGAGTATATTTATATTATCTGTTTTATTTTGGTTTTGATATTTAATTTAATTTATTTAATTTCAAACCTGTGTTGTGTGTAATTTATACGTACCGTTGGTTATCTACCACCGCAACAGGGTTTTCTATTTTCCGTCACGAAGTACATTCCTTACATTCACAGTTCTCGGTTTTCTCGGTGGCAGTGTCCTAAGTCATTCCTCGATCACTTGTTTCTTTCATGGTTCTTAAGTGTTCTGATCTGACCAACAGCTCGGATCTTACCACGTCTTGCCTTGTACGTTCATCCTCTGTCGCCTCATCAGTGTTGATGATGGTAAGCTGACAATACAGCGGAGCGTTAGGTGCTGGATTGGCGTCACTAATCAGGTTGTATGCTTATCCTTTTAGAACAAACACTTTTGGTCCCCGTCCAGGTGGCGTTTGAAAATGTTGAAAAATCAACGAAGCGAATGCCAGGTTTGTTGAACTATTGTACCTTTTGTTTAAAATGCCGATTGGCAATCAGCATTGCAGTGAAATTAATGTGAAATTTAAATTTGGTAATGTAAAAGAAAATGGTAAGCTATTGGCGGTGGAAAATGAAAATAGAGCCTTAATAGGAAGAGATTAGATGAATAAATTATGTATAAAAATTTGTAGTCTAAATATTGTTCAAAAAGCAGTAGAAGACCAAGTGAAATTAAATAAGTTGATTGAAGAGTTTGAAGAGATATTTTAAGAAAAGACAGGAAAATATTGACATGAGGAAGTAACTTTGAGAGTAAAAAGATATACATCCAATATTTTGTAAACCAAGACCTTTTGCATTTAAAGAAAAAGTAGAAAGATAATTAGAAAAAATAAAAAGAGAAGGAATGGTAGAAAAAGTAGGAACTTTTATTTTATTTTTGAGATTGTACAATATTAAAAATATATTGTTAAATTATTACAACTTGATATACATTTATAAAAATTTAATAAATATGAAATTACTATAATGTAAGTTGTCTTTATTTTTGTACAAAATTTTAAGTTTAAGCCATTTGTTATTAATAATAATTATTCAATATACTCGGTTAATATTTCATTTTAATTTGTAATCAGGTCATAACATAAAATTATTATGTGATTTTTAAAACATAAGCCATTACTTATTCGATACTTAATTAGTTTTTAGAAATTATACAATACAAATATAAACCTAGGTAATCATATTTTTATCAGCAAAAAATAAGTTAAGTCTTTATTTTTCTAGGATATATAACATATTATTTTACAATGAGCCATACTATCAATACAAACCCGAGTCTTTAAACTAAATTAATCTCAAGGAAGGATACAATGATCCTAAATTATATTTGACTGTTTTACACTTATATTTTAGCAGTAAATTGAAAAAATAAATTTCCTTGGTCAACATTAATCTATTATAACTTGTAAAATATCAAATAAATCCAGGTGTAGGTAAATTAAAATACATTTTATGTTGGTACAAATTTTAAAATTATTATATAAAATAATAAAGCTCTCTATTAGAGCTGTTTATTTATACAATATTAATTGCAAAAAAAATTAAATTTTTTTAAAAATTTGTATTGAAAATACTGATATTCCTGAACAATTTGAAAAAGTGGACTTATCTGGTCATTGCAGGAAGCCCTCCTTCTATTCGAAAACATAATTTATTGATTTTATGCTTAACCATGCTTTTCTTGCTTTTAATGATAAAAAGTCTTTAAATTAAATCGTCTATGTACAGATCTTTCGCAATTTGGTTTTTAATTCGAATTGTAGCTAATCTAACTAAACGGGCAATTATTATACAATTTATATTTGTCTGTCTAAAGACTAGTAGTTATATCGATTTGTACTATATTTCTATAATTTGGAACAGTATTTAACGTATAAAATATGATACAAACTTTTTTACTTTATCATTTATTCTCTCTATAAAAAATTATGAATTTCCCCTTCATAGGATTGCTTATACCTCGCATACGTTATTAACTGCCCCAGGATGAATATAATAAAAGTATCATGTGTTAGGAACATTTTGCGATTTTACAAGTAGAAAAATCCACAATCTGGCACAAGATTAGGAACAATGAGAAAATGTGCGGTTGGAAGTGTATATAATTTAAATGAAAAGCAGGGGGAAAAGGATATCCATTTATATGACTTCAAGCATGAGAGAGAAAAAAAATAATAAAATTAAAATAAATAAAGTACCACGATTCTAGCAGAACACGTGGAAGCCATAATAATATTCATATAGTTAATTTATAAAATACTCTATAGATGTAGTATTATTGTTTAATGATTGTGATTTTGAATCTGCAATTCAAATTTATTTCTCAGGTATAATGGTATTAATAATTAATAGACTGAATCCAATTTTTTATAATTTTATATTTTAAACGTATATAAATATCTAAATTGTTTATGATTTTTGTAGTAAATCTTATTTAAAAAAACAATACAAAACTGAGAACAAAGAATACGTGTAAAACATTCAATAATGGAAAATTACAACAAATATGCATCAGGTATTTAATATCATATTAATATTATTTTAATGATTATAATTGTAATTGGTCATTAATTATTATTGTGTATTACTTAATTGTTTTAAAGGGTGGTCTTTTTTCATATGATATGGTATATCTTGTTGATGAAGATATCCAAATGAGCGTAGCAGAAATATATTTTGCAATACCTGATTGCTGTATAGGGTCACTTATTATATCATATGGTATAATACTATATAAACGATTTATGGTACAAGATTTGTATTTGCAAGTCCGTAAAAATAATATTTATATAAGAGCATCGTTATTACTATTTTCAGGTGTAGTGGACATAGTCTAATACAACACACGATATTTCATGTTACAACAGACAATATTTACCTATAGGGTAATTAGATGTATTAAATGTCATAAAAGTGTTGTTGATATCAAGTAGATGAATGCATCACAATGTTTTCATCAATGCCAATTACAGGTAAGGCCGTAGCGTATTTATGTAGATGTAATATGTGATATTATAATAGAAATATATAAGTATATTAATCTTTTTTATATACGTTTATGATTTTGACTAAGACAACACCAAAATCTGTTGGTAAAGTAAACAACGACTTACAATTGTAAAATTTATACAGATATATAAGCGAGTTTTTTTTTCTTTAGGTAAATTTATAATGTTTATACGAGGGATGACACGGTGCAGTATATAATTTGAAGTTTTTCTTCGGATGGAATCATTCATCATGCTTTTATTAAATGTTTAATGTATGGCAATGGATAGTGTTGGAGAACCAGATTGGGTAAATTTGGAACACCGAGATATTAATACTTTACCGGCCCATTTTTTATAATTTTATATTTTAAATGTATATATATCTAAATTGTTAATAATTTTTTTAGAAAATTTTATTTAAAAATACAATACAAATAGGGGATAATATTAACCATGCAAAATTTTGGAGTATGGGAAAGTAAAGTTAAACATCCATAGCACAATTAAAAATGAATATCACATATTGAATATAAATACGATTTTTGCAAGTTTGGTTATTATGAGATTAGTGCACCACACAGTACTTCATGTTATAACAGATAATATGGTAATAACTGATTAAATAATATCTTATAAATGGTACAGATTTTTATAATAAAATGTTTTTTTCACGTGTGCAAACAAAACTTAAATTAAACCACCAAGACATGAGCATTGAATAGTAAAACCAATACCACTGACAGTCAAGAACCGGCTTTTGTATCGCTATACTGTGTCACATATTATTAGATAAAATTGTTTAGATTTTTTAAAGTAATTAATTATTTTACACCGGACTGTTACTCAATCTAATAACCTTTTGCTACCTATCTACATAATTTACCAAAAATTTACAAGTCCGTACAAACTAATATTTATATTATATCGACTTTACTTCATATAATATCAATAACAAATGTATTAAAAGGAAATCGAGATTTTAGCAGGACACACGCAAGCCATAAAAATTTTCTTGTAGATAATTTATAAAATGCTTTCTGGACGTAGTATCATTGTTTAATATTTTGGATTTTGAACGTACAGTTCAAATTTATTTTTCTAGCATAATGGTATTAATATTTAATAGATTCAATCCGCAAAAAAATCACTAAATTATTTTCAGATATATTATTACAGTCATAAATGTTATGTTAGTTTTAATGTCATATACAATTACATAAATATGTAGTTGGTAGAAAGTATTTAATGATGCAGTTATTTATGTTATGACCCCGCAGATATGACCAGAAATCTATGACTATCCATACATAAATAATATTTTGTTTATCATAACTTGGATATTCAACAAATTTCTAATTTGCATAATTAATTAATAATTAAAATAAATTACCAGCACCATACTCAATGATTGGACGTCGACCGGAGAATAAATATTAGACTGCTGACTCCGATTGGTTGACACTTTCGTCCTTGACCTTCGAATGGAAAACGGTAATAAAAAAAAAAAGAGGCATTTCACGGTTGTTAATAATTAAAACAATTAATTTTATTTAAATTTAACATCTATTGAAATGACAAAATATTGAAATTATAAAAAGATGGTCCGGTGCGAGAACATTACGCGAGTTGCGATCGTACGGCGAGTAGGTAACAACAACGGCGAAGAACTAGCAAACGGCGACTGACGAACGTTGCGACCGTAACACGTAACGCGAGAGACGATCGGCGGCACACCGATTACTTATCGCCACCTGGCGGCCGGTGGTGTACTAGTGGACGACCGACCATAACCGCCATCTGCTGCGCTGCGAACAAAATATTCCATCTCGCATTTACATCGCCACGTTATCTATACAAAAAATAATCATATTGTATTACTCATTTATACAATATGCTATGATCGATATTTACGTTATACTATTATGTTGTATTTTATTTTAATAATATGTAAATCGTTTTATACATTATACATTTGAACCATAAAGGAGTTGAATTAAATAAATAAATGGCACTCGGTGGTTTGGCACGAAACATAAAATGATTATTAATTTTAATGGAATATAGATAATATTTTAATTATTAATATTAGAGTAATGACGACACGAGTATTGGAATATTTTCAATAATTATTATTATTACTAGTGATGGGAATAATCGAAATAACGATTATCGAGATATTTATATTCAAATAAATCTCTCGAAATAAATGTATCACAAAGTAAAAACCACTATCACATATTAATATTTTACATTTTATTGAATAATCGTTTATTGAAACCATTTAATATTTATATGTTTATATTATTAGAATCATGTGCCTATATATTATTATATAATGAAAAATTGGAAATAATTCGAATGAAACTTATATAACGAATTATAGTCTTCACCACCTATTTACTTGAGATAAAAAGTCGGGAGAACCACAGAATAGATTAGATCAAAATTGTAACAGGTGCCTGTATAAAATATGTTTATATTATGAATCATATTTAGAATTTCTGTAGTTATAAACTTCTTTTTTATTTTGAATTTTTATCGATTTTTTATGATACACAGTTCAATTGCCGATAAATTTTGACATTCCACTTTTTTTATTTTAATTATTAAAAAAATTTAATTAGCTGTCCAAAAATTTAATCCATAAAAATTAACATTCATATTCTAAAATTTTTTTTAGGAATATAAGGGTAATTTTATTGAAATAGAAAATATGATTTTAATCCATCAAACAATGATATTATTCGTTCGATAGCTGGAAATTCAATAGCCATTTCGTTTTGGAATTAGAAAATAGATCTTTGTATTGAACGTTAACATACCTAACCTAACCTTAGACTAAGTATTAATGATAAAGGTAAATAATTTTTAAAAAAATAATAAACAAAATAATTTGTGGTAGTGGTGCTAACTGACGGCACAGATAGTAATCGCGATAAAGTATAATAAATGACTGTAATTTTGTAATTTTGTGCGTGACAATGATCGTATAATATAATATGTACATAAAAGTATATAATTTAAAACTTAAAATTTCTCGTAATATTTGATTTTATATATCCAAATAATGAGTGGGGTAGTCAGGGGGCAAAGATATATGTAGAGTGACCAGGCCACCCCTCAGCTACGTACCCGTAGACTACAGAGGTACATTATCATTGTTATCTGTTTATACATCGCGGTTTTAACGATTTTGGAAAATATATACCTACTCGGTTGTACATTTTAAAATATTGTTTGACGGACCGAAACGAAATTCGAAATACGCGACAACACACAATGGTCTTTGTTATATTATATTATAATACACGGTATATTATGTTACTTGAATACATTCGAAGTTATTTAGCAGTTATGTACTTATACGTACACGAAGACTTTGTACAGTGTTGTTGTTGTTGTTGTTGTTGTTGTTGACGGTTTTCGAGAAAAGTACAAAAGTACAAAAAGTAGTGCGCGGTAGTTTTTTAGTCGGAAAAAAAACAACTGCCGGCTTTTCGTTTTCGCTTTAAATAATAAATAATAATACAATATACACCCTATAAAAATGCCTCGCGGTTTTCGAGATTCCGCACGCATTGGCCACAATAACACAATTTTATAATAATCCGCCCGTATAATATTATAAATGGTTTATACTTTATACCGATGGAACCTACTCGCATATTATATAGGTACCGGGTATAAACCGAAAATTCGACAATTACCGCAGTGGGGCGTAAATAATTTAAGACTCGACGAGGGTCGTTCGGGACGAACAAAACGAAAGAAATGCGTACGGGGAGAAAATGCCTGCAAACGACGATCCACAATAAATACGTATTTTACCATGTTTGTAATAATTTATAACCCGCAGAGACAGAAATCGATTTACATCCCCCCATTGTGTTTGGTAAAAACTATATTATTTTATTATATGCATTTTTTTTTTCAAACATTTTCCAAAGGAAAACAAAGAATTTCAACCTCTTTGTCATGAATGATTTAGAGTATACTCGTATGATCTATACGATCTCGTAATATTATCTTATACGCGATTTAATAATATATATCCGAATCGAGTCGATTTTTAAATTATTGGCTCTGATGCAACACAATTATTTAGATACCTATTATTATAATAACACGTTTCGAAGTTAATACGCAATTATGGTTTATAAATCACCAAAATTACAATTTCAGAACTGTGGTTAGTACGCTACAGTATATCAATTAAAAAATTTAAAAGGTACAATCTACCTGATTTTTATTCATATCTGGAGGCATCGATTTTCTTCGAACAAAAAATGTTCGATCAAAACATATGAAACCTATAAAAATTATAGGCGTTGGTTTGTATGTTTTTATATTCTTATTTAACCCCATAATTTAATCATTTTTAGATTCTTCGCAATATGTTACGGATTATTAAAAACATCATGGATGGATACAACATCAGTGGTATATTTAGCAATTTTTAAAGGGGTGGAAGAGTTTATATTTTTAGAACTTTCTATGATGCCGAATCCCCTCCCCCTCACCGTTTGATAATATAAACAATAAATAGCAAACAAATTTAAATAAACATTTCCATAAAATACCGTATTTGTATATGTCTATTAATGCAAAATCTAAAACTGGTGGGAAAATGAAATTATTAATAGCAATTTGGTTTAAACCCGTTCAACAACCCTCCATAAGTACGCCACTGTATATTTTAATATTTAATATTATACGTTGATGGGTCGCGGTGTGTGTTCGCTTATGAGACAAACAGGGTCGGTGTGATTACACGTAAACTATTCAATAATTTATCATTTTTAAATATTACATCATATTACAATATTATTGTATAATGTATTCCATATGTTTAACTATTCAATTATTAAATTATTAATTATTATACAATTTTTTTGAGTATTATCATAAGTTATATAGAAGTGTGGTACAATTTTGGAACTGATCAGGTGATTATTTGGCCAAGTATAGAACTCAGAACATTTATCCAAAAATGTATAATTTTTTGTAATTGTAAATTTTTTAATTATTAATAAATATTAAATGTGTTTTTTAGATCTTAAATCTTGAAATTTAAAACTCCTTAAAATTTAATAACTCCAAAACAAATATATTTTATGCTTTATTTCCCTTCAATTAAAAACTATAATTTAAAAAAATACTTTTATAATGGTGGTAAAATTGTATTTACAAAATATATCTTATATAAAATATATTGTCTATGCAGCACGTTTTATTAAAATAAAAGGGCCCAAAATTATTTGAGGCACTACCTAAAATTAAATTCTACGCATGCCTATAGATGTAGGAATATCTAAAATCTAGACTAAAAATTATTTTTGCCTCATTCGGTCAATTCATAATTGAGATTTATATATAACAAATAAGTATTTATGTTTGTTTTATTCAAGTCTTTGTAATTTGTTTCAAAATTAAAATTTTTTATATTAATTATGTTTTATAGATTGTTTGTTAGATTAATAGGTACCATCACAGATTCGCGATGTAATTTTATTACATCTATTGGGGGGATGCGTAAAATATCCGAAAATATTTCATCAAAACAGTATTTAAACCGAAAATTATTTTATCCGAATAATAAAACATTAGAAAAATATTTTATCCGAACAGAAAAATATTTCGAACTAAATTATTTACGTGGAAAATATAACGGTAAAAAAAATTTTATTTCTATTGGCACTTATTTACTATTATGTACATAGCGTCATAACGTGTGCGATATTGTGAATAGCACGTAAAAATATCAGTTTCGGCAGTTTCCTATAATCCCACGTGTACGGTAAGTATAATAATATTATCACCGCGACGACGGAGGCTGTGTAGAAGTTATTCGTGTATGATGTGCGATAAATTCTGTCGCTCAAATCGGGCGGCAATCACGTGTAACATATAAAAATATAATAATATCTACTGACTAATGTTTATAAGCACGCCATACAAATTAGCCGGTTGTGCGATGATTATTATTGTTCTATCAATGCTCTGTTCGGTTGTCGGAGTGGTGACAAAAAGTCGATATTAATAAACTATTATTAAAAAATATAATTCAATTCCCACATATATATTTTATTTATTTTCATTTAATCGTGAAGTCTATATGAACGAAATTGGTTTAAATTTTTTTTTATCACCATCGCCACTGTAAATTAGTCATTACGTATATATTATGTTGAATTTTAAAATATAATATTTTGTACTGCTTATGCTACTCTGTCCGTCTAACCTATTAACCTGTTTTTACTTATTTGTTAACACCCACTACAGAGTCCACTGTAATAGTAAGAATGAACGAAAAAAAAATTATTTATTATTTTGATGAACTAACCTAGAGTAGAGTTTAATTCAAAATAATATAATTTTTTTTTTTGTTTTTCCTTCCTTTTTGTCCACAATTTTATAAAAATCGTATGAATCGAATAGAAATAACGTGTCTCTTAAAAAGGTAACCCCTCATGGCCTCGTGTTGTCCAAACAAACTTAATTGTCAAGATGCACCATATAAGTAATATAGCCCGGATACTAATACCTAGTACAAAAATATCTTCAAAAAAAATTCTGGGCTAGAAATAATCACGAGGTCGAGGTTAACACATACTTACGTATATTATCGTTATTATATTTTTATAACACGTAGTTTGTATATTAGTTATATTGAAATATACAATATTTACAAACGAAAACACTGTGCAGAATTTCGTAGAGAACGAACATCAAAAGAAAAAAAAAGAAACCGATAATAAAATGAAACGTATTATATTCTATTATAATAAATTATATTCTTTACCCCGACTTTGTATAGATCGTAAATATAGATTTATGTTGACGTCTTCACGGGATATCGTGCGTTCGGTCTCGTATTATAAAGGGACGAGTGGCGTCGGTGCTGTATTCGTCAATATAATATATCCGACAAAAGAAACGAAATGAACGACAGATGTTCGAAACGCATTTTTCTTGGAAATTCTTTTCAAATACACGTTATGTGCCATACGTGATACGCCTTACAGAATTAATCCCGAGGGTCACAACGAAATCACGTGCGTTATGATGTAGCAAAAATATAATAATATGGGGTCCCTCAGACAATGTATCATTCACTAGTATTGTAAATTTTTTAAGAAATGAATCACTATTTGTGTATGGCTATTATTATATTGATATATGTATATTACAGGGTAAGTATAAAATGTGTAAAAAGAATTGAAAAATAATATTATATTATTATGATAATAAATACATTTAGGCATTTCATATAAATTTTGTTTGTTAACATTATACCGTACCAACACACAAGATACAAGCTAATACTCGAAACTTACCTAACCTTCGATTTGAAATGATTTAAAATATAATTTAAAATGTTTAAAGCCGTGGATATGCTGCAATATATTTCTATAAACGAAGCTGGTTAATAATCAATTCATGTTGAGATTATAGGCTTGAAGTGCAAGTCTACAAAATACTTATGAATGTTGTTTAGTAGCAGTTGAATTTAATTAGAATGGATCGTTATTTAGCCAAAAAACACAAATGATATGTATAATAAAATATTCTGTTTTTTTTATCTTTTCAATGCATATTTTAACAGCATATTTAGTGATTTTTTAAGGCATAAATACATGCATATTTTAAGATTGTTTGGGGCATGAGGATTTCCCTAGCACTAATAATAACCCATCGACTGATGCTACATAATTAAAGTAATCTTTTTATTGATTTGGGTGCATTCTAGTTTTATTTTATTATAATATTATCCACAAATCATATTTTTATAAAATTGAAAAAAAAAGAGTGTACCTTATATTATATCTAATATAATAAAATATATTTTATAAAAACGGTATGTCGTATGTATAAAAAAATTATATGAAAAAATAGTGGTGACCAATACAGCGATAATTATAATTATCTAGAATTTAGATAATTTAATAATAATAATCGATGATAAAAAAATATGCCAGCGTTTGCGTATTTTCTACCAGTACTATTGTAAAAATATTAAAATTGAGTGTGCGTGTTTATAATTTTGTATCAACATTGAACAGACGTCGAACGCGTAAAATTACAATAGTACCGATTACCGACCTGTTACGGCGGTGGATGTTGATGATACGGGTTGCGGGGCGGATTTAGGCTAGGTTCACATGAACGCGCGTATACGCGCGTTAGCACGCCACAAAACACGCGTTCACCATTCAGATGGCTGCGTGTCACGCGCGTTGTACGAGAGGGTTCTATTAAAAAACGATGTATAGTACAGTTCAGACCGTCGTCGAGAATGGATGTGATAGATGCTGTGTGTTTGTGGCCATCCACCGAAGGATGAGAAGACGCAGACAAATGAGGAAAAAAAAATATTGGGTTCATCCTATTTTAAAAACAAGGCTTTCTCATAGTCTTTATGTCACGTTATATCCTAAACTTAGAGAACATGAGGAAAAACTTTTCAATTACTTTAGAATGTCCATTAAATCATTCGATGACCTATTGGAGATAATTAAAGACTCCTTAGAAGCTGATGAAAATGCAATAAGATATTGATCAAAATATCAAAATTCGATCGTTCGCATCGAAACGCGCGTGTCAACTGAACGGTCCGATAATGATATATGGAATTTCAATCCGCGGAGTCAAGCGCGTGGTCGCGCGGAAATAGATTCTTGCGTCGTTATCGTGATCGACGCGCGTATACGTGCGCATACGCGTGCCAAGTGAACGATGTATGAGAAACTCGTATATCTAAACACGCGCGTCCATGTGAACCTAGCCTTAAGCGCGCACTGCAAACGTGCACATGTGTCAAAAACGACGGTGAAGAGATCATTTTTTCTGATTTCTTGATTTTTGGTTCAGAACATGTTTTACAGTAAATACTCTACCGCCTCGTTGGGAGATCTGATTTTTATACTTTTTTTTTTTTTTTGTCAGAAAGAAAAGATTATTTACAGAGCGCATTGAACTTTGAATTTTTATTACATTATTCAAATTTACATATAAACTGAAGTAAAAACGTGTAAAAATTCGTTGTGTACAAACTTTGGATTTTTGAAAATCCAAGTCCAATGCGGGCTGTAGAAAGTTCTCCTCTTTCTAAATAAAAAAAGTTCCAATCCTGTATAGCTACTTTTATCGTTATCAAACGTACCGTTAATAAAAAAGTACCTTGGATCTCATTTAGAGAAACGCAGCGAGAAACAGGCGTTCAACAACCGAGCGTCACCGCAGACGCGCGTATGACCGTACGGATGGTTTTGTGTTTCGCGCATTTAGTCGTATTATACAACATGCAATACACATTATAATAAGTACAGTTCAGACGTACATCGAGAATGGATGTAATAGACTTTGTGTGTTTGTGGGCCGTTCACTAAAGGATGAGGAGACGAATAGAGGAAAGAGAAAGAAAATTTTGTATTCGCGCAATTTTCAAAACAAGGTTTTCTACATGACATTATACTACATACAGTCTTGTAAAAAGTACTTTTGAAAAAGTATTTTAATACTAATATTTAAATTGGAATAAATTTGTATTCAAAATACTTTTAAAATACTTAAAAAAAAAAAAGTATTTTACTAATACTTTCAAAATTTTAAAGTATTTGAATAAAAATACTCTTTCGTTAATATTAAATATGTTAACTAGTGTTTAAAAAATTAAAAAATATCTACTATGTTTACCCAATTGAACGTAATCAATAATAGTTACTTTACGTGAAAAATACTTGTTATTTTCGTAACATTCAGTCCTGATGTACATTGCTAAAAAATGGCAAGGAAATGTGTAAAAATTATGAATTTTTCATAGTAGCTTAATTATATAACGTATAAAAATAAAAGGGAAAGAAAAAATTTTCATCGGTGCCTATTTTAATACAAGATTTTATTTTATTTTTTTTTTTGTATAAAATATTTTTTAAATGTATTAAAAATACTAAAAAAATACTTCAAAATTTATTTAAATACTAATATTCCAATACTTTTATTCGAATACTTTACGAGACTGACTACATATTATATCCGAGCCTTTGGGATTCGATTTCCTTTTTTTAATTATAATATCGTTTAACATTCTTATTATTAAAGAGTAATTATTTATCAATTTAATATATTAATATGAATTATAAGAATTAATTGTTCTAATAAACGTGTTTTGATACATAGCAACATGGACACGTGGAATTCGTTGTCGGAGTGCATGTCATGCGAACAGTCCAATTATAATGTATAGTATTTCAACACGCGCGAAAAAAAATTCTTGCGTCGTTATCGCGATCGTCGAGCGTACGCGCGTCCATGTGAACCTAGCCATAAACTGGAAATAATAAATTTTAAATAAAAGAACACTCAGTATGGGTTTGGGACTCGGAATTCGGTTGTGTATTATGATTATATACTACTACACGCAGTTATGCGGGTGGTGGGGGGAGGGAGAGAGGGCATTCGGTTCCCCCCGTTAAATATAACAGGGAGCAAATTAAAATTTTGCTCTCCTGAAAATTTGTCATTATAGTTATACACTTAGTACATAAACGTTTTAGAGTTATAGTTAATATTTAAATTAATTTTTATTATTTTTAATATTTAAATAATATAATATATTGTATTAAAATGTATTTTGAAAAGTTGTATAAGCAGTATAACAGATAAAATTAAAAAATTTAAATTGTTTTTAATTTTATATTTAAAATTACATTAGGTACATAAGATTATTAGTTTAATCTACAAAATAGTAGTTAAACCTATTTTACAAAATTCAATAAGTATTTGTATTTTATTTTAATATACTCTATTTCATGATTTTCCTTAAATGTTTGCCCCCTCCCACAAGAAAAATAGTTCCTGCACCACTACACGATATTGAGAAGAATATTTATACACAATCACTGTCGTGTCTGATAATATAATTTATTAAATTTCATTTTTTTCCTACGTTTATCTAAGCATTATTATTTATTATACACATATGTACATAAATACTTGTTTTTACACATCATACGAGTTTTTATTGTCTATATTTATTATTTATTTTAAAACGTTACCTCACGAAATTTGTTCATAATAATATTATGCATCGTGTACGTTAAACATACAAATATTATAATAAATATTCATAATGTTTATATTTTTATTAATTGTGTTTTTATATGGATTGATTGTTATTAATTTTATTTATGTGTTTTCAATGTTATATGATTATTAAAGAATTTTTGAATTGCATGGTATTAAAAGCACAATAAGTTTTTGTAATTGTAAATTTTTTAATTATTAATATATATTAAATGTGTTTTTTAAATCTTAAATCTTGAAATTTAAAACTCCTTAAAATTTAATAACTCCAAAACAAATATATTTTATGCCTGATTTCCCTTCAATTAAAAACTATAATTTAAAAAAATACTTTTATAATGGTGGTAAAATTGTATTTACAAAATATATCTTATATAAAATACATTGTCTATGCAGCACGTTTTATTAAAATAAAAGGGCCCAAAAGTATTTGAGGCACTACCTAAAATTTAATTCTACGCATGCCTATAGATGTAGGAGTATCTAAAATCCAATTATTCTTTATCCCGTCATGATTGTCAATCGTCTTTATCTATGATGGAGTTCATCGATGTCCGATGCGTCATTTCAAATTTTTCGTCGTAGTTTACCAAAATAACTAAACTTATTTAAATATAAAATTAATATTTTGTCATAGAATTTGGAATATATTTTAAAACACATTAAGAAGATAAACAATCATCTAAGTGTACACATCTGACATTTCCAATTGCACAATATTGACCAAATTGCCATTAAAAATAAGTCTCCAATATTGTAAAGTTATTTTTATTATTATTGAAAGTGACATTAATAAAAGCGCCTTGGAATCTATTTAAAAAGAGACGTAACGATAAATGAACCGGAAATAACATATTTTAGACCACCCGGTAAGGGTTTGGGTCTCGGAATTCGATTGTGCACTATACGGTATCGAAAATAATACCTATCTATACACAATAGCTGGCTGTCCTGTCCAAAAACATAATTGATTAAATTTCCTTTTTTCTTCGATTATTTAGGCATTATTATATGAATCTAACTAAGGTACAAATACAAGTTGGAGACTGTTTCGGTAATCGGTTTCAATATAGAATTCGGTACCTATTATAATACGTTACATTACATATAAAACATTTTTTT